>JAEOAD010000009.1:8360000-8797500 GCA_036365145.1 Orientallactaga sibirica
CTGAGACCCTAACTTGAAAAAGCAAAACAAAACAAAAAAAGATGCCAGAGCCTCAGAATCACAGTGTTTATAAAAGGGACAGCATGTGTCAGCCATGGTGGAGCTCACCTTTAATCCCAGCTCTTGGGAGGTTGAGGTAGGGTCTCACTCTAGCCCAGGCTGACCTGAAGTTCTCTACATAGTCTCAGGGTGGACTTGAACTCATAGCCATCCTGCTGCCTCTGCCTCCTGAGTGCTGGGATTAAAGGCGTGTGCCACCAGGCCTGGCTTGGTCTTGCTTTCTTGCTTGGCCTTGGGGCCTGGGCATCAGGGGAGTGAGGAAGGCTGCCTTCACCTTGCTCACAGCAGCCAAGGGAGGTTTCAGGCACGGCAGGGAAGGGCGCAGCCCCTTCTGTAGTGGCTGCATCTGGTCGCTAAGGCAGTGGCACCTGTGTTCTAACATAGATCAGTCTTTCCCAGGACACGTCCTGCTCGTGTCTAGGACAAGTGTCTGAACTCATGCAGTTCAATGCCAATGCCATAGCTCGTTAGTCTCGATGCCGTTTAGCACCCCATGTGTGAACATGCCACACTTCATCCATTCTGCTGGTGGGCACATGGGGCATTATAAATAACACCTGAGTGCATATTCTTGTACGTGTCACTTGGTACATAGGATTGTAGGGTACTGGTGCTGGGTGATGGGTAGAGATGGCTTCGCACACCAAGCAGCTCTTCAAAATGGCCACACCTGTGACATTCTCACCGGCCTCATTTGAAATCTCCTCCCACCGGCATGTAAGCTTGAGCAGGCTTTTCATTTGGGGGTGACTATCAGGACATTTCACTTGGTTTTGACTCGCATACCTGAGGACTCACCCTTTTGAATACTGAATGTGGAATTTGTACTGGCTGGGCTTCTTGGGTGAAAGGTAGCTTTGGAGTATTACCACAGAAATAAGCAAATCTGTAAAGACTCTGGTACCTGGACGTAAGCATGTGTGTGCGCATGCGTGTCAGGTAGACCACTAACAACCGGTGAGTGTCACCATTGCCTCTCACTTCCCATACCAGCCTCTCCGACTCCGCCTTGTCCGTCCCGAGAATAGAGTGACTGTGCCAAAAATAAGCAATGCCAAGGTGTTCCTCTGTTTGCAATCCCCCGCATTCAGAATAAAATCCCAAGTCCTAATCATGTCTTTTAACAAGTCTGCACGGTCCAGCCCCTGACTACCACCCTGACTTCTCTTCAGGGCAGTCTCCTCATTGAGTCCAGGCTAGACCCACCTCCTTGTTCTTGAAGCAACCCAGCAGCTTCTCCACATCTAGTCCTTCAAGATCGTTGCTCACCCTATGGGGAACATTGTTCCCCTGCCACGGAGTTCACTCCTGCACTTCCCTCAGTCTCTGACTGGAAGCTTCCCTCACATGGAGTAAGGCATAAAGCCCTTTTACCATTGACCACAATGCGCATCAGCAGGAGGGGTGGAAATTAGCCTCCAGTGTTCCAGGACACTGGACTTGCAGCTACTAGGTAATTAAATGGCTTTCCACTATCATTGTTTGCACAGCAAGCATAAGACCCTGGGCTCAATCCCATATCTTATCATTTTAAAAAGACTGATACTAGAAAACATCTTGAGTGCATCCATTAAATACTGAGATCATTTGTCAAGAAACAATTGACACCCTGTGAGGCTGAAAATACTGAATTTGGCTGGAGAGATGGCTCAGCAGTTAAAGGTGTTTGCTTGTAAAGCCTGAAAGACTGGGTTCAATTCCCGTGTACCCACATAAAGCCATATGCACGAAGCGGTGCACGTGTCGAGTTTGTCTGCAGTGGCACTAGGCCCTGGCATGCCCACTCTCATGTCTCTCTTTCTCTCTCTCTCTTTCTCTTTGCAAAGAAAGAAGATTGTTTTTAAAAAAGGAAATACTGAATTCAAGGTGAAAAGCTGAAGGACAGCGACTGTGAATTCTGAACTCTGTGAATGCAGCCATGAAACTGCCATGCCTCCTTTCACAACAGACCCAGCTGGAGCTGAACTGCTGTGTCTGAGTTTGCATAGGTGGAAGGTGTCGGGGTTCTTGTCTACAACTGCTGCACATCCACAAGGAAAAGGTACATGGGGATGGACAGATGGTTCTGTGGTCAAAGGCACTTGCTTTGCAAAGCCGCATGGTCCAGGTTTGATTCCCTAGTACCCACATAAAGCCAGATACACAAAGTGTCACATACGTCTAGAGTTTGTTTACAGTGGCAAGAGACCCCGGTGTGCCCATACTCCCTGTCTGTGCCTCTTTCTCTAACTCAAATAAATAAATAATCATGTTTTAAAGCAAAATTAAACAAAGGCCAATGAAAGGTGTATGCTGTAAATTACAAAATAAAAAACAATCTTTTAGGGCTGGAGAGATGGCCTAGCAGGTAACATTTGCCTGCAAAGCCAAAGGACCCTGGTTCAATTCTCCAGGACCCACGTAAGGCAGATGCACAAGGGGGCACACACATCTGGAATTCATTTGCAGTGGCTGGATGCCCTGGTGCACCCATTCTCTCTCTCTCTCTCTCTCTCTCTCTCTCTCTCTCACTGTCTCTCTGCCTCTTTCTCTTTCTCTAACAAATAAATAAAATATATTTTTAAAAAAATCTTTTATGCCATTCATAAGGTATCAGTTAAAAAAGAAATTACCTCAGTAATGGGCACATTGTCCTGAAGCTCTGTTGTATGCGAGGCCAGCAAACCAATCACCCGAGCAACCTTGGCCCGTCTGTAAGGAGAGAAAAGAGAAGCTTGGACGTGTACTCATGACCAAGGAAGCCGGCCCCAACCAGCCACACCACAGGCTGAGCACAGTCATGCTGGGCGTGGGGGTGCACACCTTTAATCCCAGCACCTAGGAAGCATAGGTAGGAGGATCACCATGAGTTCCAGGCTACCCTGAGACTACGTAGTGAATTCCAGGTCAGCCTGGGCTAGAGCAAGACCTTACCTTGAAAAGCAAAAATAAATAAAAAATAAATAAGAATAAAAGACTAATTGAGAAAAAGAGGAGATATGATGGAAATTGGATTTGTGAAGGGAAAAGTGGGGGAGAAGGAGCATTATAATGATTTATTGTCTATAATTATGGAAGTTTCCAATAAAAAGTGTATAAAAATTAAAAATAAATGAATAAAACTATTACCTATGAGCACAGAGGCATCTGGCTAAATGTCTCTGTTCTACTTGTTAGTAACTGATGAGTTTCTATATAAATAGTAAGTGATTAATATCAGATCAGCTAAAAGTGTTAATTCACTTCAAATGAAAATTTTACAATCAAGTTTTACAAGTACTCTATTTTAATCAACATTAGCTTTAATGAGGTGTTTCTTTAGTAGCCAGCAGAATATGAAGTTGATATTCCAAAGTAATTTGAAAAAATATCTGGTATAGAAAATTCATTTTGACAAAAAAAATATTGAAAAGTAAAATGGTAAACTGATGGGAGCTACGCTTTTTTTACATGCTCATTTACTTGTTTATTTATGGTTTTTTCAAGGTAGGGTCTCACTCTTGCCCAGGCTGACCTGGAACTCTCTCTGTAGTCCCAGGCTGACCTCGAACTCACAGCGATCCTGCTACTTCTGCCTCCCCAGTGCTGGGACTCAAGGATCTGGAGGCACATTCCTACTGAGTGACACTTGCATGCTTTCTGGACCCACCAGCATGAACTGCTTTTTTAAAATTTTAGTTCTGTATCTTTTTTATTAGAGAAAGAGTGCAAGAGAGAGACAGAGAGAGAATTGGCACGCCAATGCATTTGAACTCCACACTTAGGTGCCACCTAGTGTGCATGTGCCACCAGTGTACATGCATCACCTTGTGCATCTGGCTTACATGGGTTCTGGGAGGTAGAACCTGGGTCCTTAGGTTTGAAGGCAAGTACCTTAATTGATAAGCCATCTCTCCAGCCCTGTATCTTTTTTATATTTATTTATTTATTCATTTATTTGAGAGAGAGAAAGACAGACAGAGAGAGAGAGAGAGAGAGAGAATGGATGCACCAGGGTCTCTGGAGACTACAAAGTCCAGACACACATGCCACATTGTGCATCTGGCTTATGGGGGTACTCGTTTGCAGTGGAGAGAAGCCCTAGCACACCCACTCTCTATCTGCCTCTTTTCTCTCTCAAAATAAATAAATAAATAAATAAAATAAAAATCAAGCCAGGGGTAGTGGCACATGTCTTTAATCCTACACTCGGGAGGCAGAAGTAGGAGGAACACCATGAGTTCAACACCACCCTGAGACTTCATCGTGAATCCTAGGTCAGCCTAGGCTAGAGTGAGACCCTTCACTGAAAAAAACAAAAGAAAAAATAAAATAAATAAAAACCACCCTGGTGCACCCATGTGCATGCCCCCCTCCATCTAATCCAGGCATAGTGGAGCATGCTTTTTTTTTTTTCACATTTTTATTTTTTTATTTTATTTTATTATTATTTTTTTTAAATAATAATTTTATTTATTTGATGGAGTATGGGTGTGCCAGGTTCTCTCTTTTTTTTTTTTAATTTTTATTGACTTTTAATCTTACATACCAAAAAAACCCCACCTGATATTTCCCTCCCCTCCCCCATTCCACTTTAGAACTCCGGTCTCCATCATATCCCCTCCCTTTCTCCATTAGTCTCTCTCCTAATTTGATGACATCATCTTTCTCTTCTATTTTGAGGGTCTTGCAAAGGTATTGCTAGGCACTGCAAGATCATGGATATCGAGGCCAATTTCTGTCTGGGCAGCTGCATAGTAAGAGGTCATATCCTTCCTTTGGCTCTTCCATTCTATCCGCCCCCTCTTCCGCAATGGTCCCTGAGCCACTGGAGGATGTGACAGAGGTGTTTCAGTGCTAGGCACTCCTCCATCCCTTCTTCTCAGCACTATGTTGCCTTTTGTGTCATCCCAGTGGTCATCACCATCTGAAAAGAGAAGCTTCTCTAGCCAGAAGTGAGAATAGCGTTAATATGTGGACATGAACATTTAGTGTAGTGTCCCCAGGGCAGCTTGGTGGGAATAATATATACATTTAGTCAGACATGAGCAGGCTTATACCCCCAAGGCTCATGACCTCACCTACCATAGACTTTTACTTAGGTTTTTCAGTACCGGGTATGTATTCCCTCCCGTAGAGAGGGCCTTCAGTCCAATTATGGAGCACTTGGTTACCCCAAGAGTAGACACGCCACTATTGCACCCGTTCAGTCATTGGGCCTGTCTGGCCAAGCTTGAATATTCAGCATCCACTATTTTCACTGTTGATGGCTTCTGTCTCCCATACGCTGTGTGCAGTGCAGCTTTTTCCAGCTTTCAGTTGGCTGGTCTACAGGGAGAAGGTTTTCTGCTCAGCACCAGCTTGCTTTCTCAGTGTCTTTGCCTCTCAGGCGTGAGATGTCTTCAGCAATAGGGTCTTACTATCTATTTCTCTAGGGAAACCAAGGGCTTTGGCAAAAGCCTTAATGTTTTGGAGGCTACCGGGACCTCCTTGGCCAACATCTCACTGGAAGGAGTTCCATCCCAGGTACTGAAAATTTTCTAGTAACAGTCTACATCTTCTAGAC
Source organism: Orientallactaga sibirica (assembly GCA_036365145.1). Taxonomy (NCBI): domain Eukaryota; kingdom Metazoa; phylum Chordata; class Mammalia; order Rodentia; family Dipodidae; genus Orientallactaga; species Orientallactaga sibirica. Next base: position 8,365,585 of record JAEOAD010000009.1, read on the forward strand.
GTGCCCTTATTCAAAAAAGTAATTTTACATATGTCTTATTGAAAATATCTTGAGTTTAGATTGTCCCTCCCCCTGCCCTTTTTGTATGCATTCTCTTCCCATGGCCTCGCTTAGGCCATTCCCCTCCCTGTACTCAGTTCTTCTACTTATATATGTGCATTACCATACACTTAAGTCCTTCCCTTTCTTCCCTCCCTTATAGCCTTTTACCCGCTTACTGGTTTCTGGTACCTATTTTTGGTTCCAGTTCATACACAAGTCTATACATTGGTAGCTAGGATCCACATATGAGAGAGAACATGTGACGATTGGCTTTCTGAGCCTGGGTTACCTCACTAAGTATAATCCTTTCCAGATCCATCCATTTCCCTGCAAATTTCATAATTTCATTTTTCTTTACTGCTGAATAGAACTCCATTGTGTAAATGTACCACAACTTTATTATCCACTCATCTGTGGACGGACATCTAGGCTGCTTCCATTTCCTAGCTATTGTGAATAGAGCAGCAATAAACATGGTTTTGCAAGTATCTCTAAGGAAGTGAGAAGAGTCCTCTGGATATATGCCTAGGAGTGCTATAGCTGGATCATATGGTAAATCTATTTCTAGCTGTCTCAAGAACCTCCACACTGATTTCCACAGTGGCTGGACCAGCTTACATTCCCACCAACAGTGTAGAAGTGTTCCTGCTTTTCCGCATCCACGCCAACACTTATTGTCATTTGTTTTCTTGATGGCAGCCATTCTGACAGGAGTGATATGGAATCTCAAAGTGGTTTGGAGCATGCTTTTAATCCCAGCACTTGGGAGGCTAAGGAAGGAGTTCAAGGCCAGACTGGGGCTACAGGTCAGTGTGAGCTAGAGTGAGACCTGGCCTAGAAAACTAATAATAATGACAACAAAATAATAAAATAAAATAATAACCAACTACTCAATGACACACTTTATCTACTTACCTCATTCACAGTCCACCAAAAAAATCTACAAAAGGTTTTTACAGACAAGGAAACAGCCTTAGGAAGAAAATATGGGATCCACACCCAGGTGCGTCTCAGCCCTAAACCATTTCCTTATCCCACACAGACTTCCTAGAAAGTGGAGACTCACACAAAGGATTGATTTAATCATTTGGACCAAGTCTCACCAACAGCAGAGCCCAGAGCCTCCCAACCCTTCTAGTGAAGTCTTCAGGCCCGGGGCCTGCTCCTCCACACACAGCAGACCCACCTGCGCCCCTTGGGAGCCTGGAGATTACTCCAGAAGTATCTGAGCAGAAGTATCACCACAAAAACAGAAGATTCAGGAGCCAAGGAATGCTGCTCAGGAGGAAAAGCTGACCCAGGATGGACTGACTTCACACTGAACAAGGAATGCTGTTCAGGAGGAAAAGCTGACCCAGGGTGGACTGACTTCACACTGAACAAGGAATGCTGCTCAGGAGGAAAAGCTGACCCAGGGTGGACTGACTTCACACTGAACAAGGAATGCTGTTCAGGAGGAAAAGCTGACCCAGGGTGGACTGACTTCACACTGAACAAGGAATGCTGCTCAGGAGGAAAAGCTGACCCAGGGTGGACTGACTTCACACTGGACAAGGAATGCTGCTCAGGAGGAAAAGCTGACACAGGGTGGACTGACTTCACACTGAACAAGGAATGCTGCTCAGGAGGAAAAGCTGACCCAGGATGGACTGACTTCACACTGAACAAGGAATGCTGCTCAGGAGGAAAAGCTGACCCAGGGTGGACTGACTTCACACTGGACAAGGAATGCTGCTCAGGAGGAAAAGCTGACCCAGGGTGGACTGACTTCACACTGAACAAGGAATGCTGCTCAGGAGGAAAAGCTGACCCAGGGTGGACTGACTTCACACTAAACGCTCAAGAGGAACAGCTACTAACGTGTCTAGACAGAGTGCACAAAATTCCAAAACCGTACTTATAAGACTAGGGTGATGGCTATATTTGTATCTTTTTAAATTTACAACTGTCATGTTCCCAGAAATGGCCTGTGTCCTCATTGACTCAGATAATTTATTGTCAGGAACACTCCTTTTTTTTTTTTAATCTTTTTTTATTTTTATTTATTTGTAAGCAGAGAGAACGGGTGAGTGGGCACACCAGGGCCTTTTGCCACTGCAAAGGAATGCCAGACTGATGTGTCATTTTGTATATCTTGCTTTATGTGGGTACTGGAGAATCAAACGTGAGCTCTTAGGCTTTGCAGGCAAGCGCCTCAACATCTGAGCCATCTCTCCGCCCAAAGAACTTAATTTTAAAAATCTTATGGAGAGAGCCATGTCTCTAGACTATCTTTTTCCTTCTTGTGTTATAACCACACTGTACAAAGTATTTTGGCAGATTTTTACTTCTACAGAAGGGTGAGCTTCGAGCTGGGAGGTCCACTGTGTCTATCCCTAACACAGGGGTGGTGTTGTGCCTCACCGTGATTAGTTATCTTGGCATCACATTCTACCATGATTGATTAGTTTACATGGCACACAAAGGGGGAAGGGTAGGCCTGGAATCCTTGGCAGAGCATTCCAAGCAGTACAAAATGGTAACTATACAAAATGACATCATTTTGCTTATTCTTTGACAGAAAGGACTATATTTTCTTTCATTTCTGCTAATGATAATGATAAGGTATCTATGTGGCAGTAACTTCATAAAATCATGAGCAATGTTCTTTAAATATAACTGTTACTTACATATCCCAGTTTGCAGCTATTCGCAGATGCTGGATGAGCAACTGGAACTAGGATAAAAAGCAAAGATGAATGTTTAATGAAAGTGATGGCAAGTTGACAAATGAGAACTTTATAGAACCAAAAGTAACCTGAGCACGAAAACGATTACTACAGATGTGCAAAAGCACTGGGTATGTGAGCAAGACAAGAATAAAAACTGGAAAGCATGCTCATGTATCCTGCCTAAATGTCCACCTCACCAAACAGACACAGCATACCAACATGCAAAGCAAGGAACCTAAACACCAGGACTGGTGCTATATCTGTAACCCCAGCTACTTAGGAAGCTAAGGCAGAAAGATAGCAAGTTCAAGGTTTGCATGGTAGGGGTTTGAATCAGACGCCCCCCAAAACTCAGATGTCTCCCATGAATTCATATATTCTGATACTTAGTCCCCTGCTGGTGGCAATTTGGGAGGTGGAGCCTTGCTGGAGAAAGTGTGTTGCTGGAGGTGGGCTTTAGGGTGTTGTATCCAGCCACCCCTCTTAGCAGAGCTTAGCTCACTCTCTTGCTGCTGTTTTCCACCTGCTGTGGCAGAGGTAATGTGCGGCCTCTGTGCATGCCATGGTTTCCTCTGCCACCATGGAGCTTCCCCTCGAGACTGTAAGCCAAAAGAAATCCCTTCCTCTCATCAGCTGCTTTGGGTCAGGTACTTTGCCTCAGCAACGTGACGGTAACTACATCAGAAAATTGGTACCAGAGGAGTGGGGTCATTACTGCTAGAAACCTGTGTGGCTTTTGACCTCTTAGAACTGATTTGTGGAATAAATATGAAAGGATTTGGAGTTGTTGACTGCTGTAAGTAGTTTGGTGGACCATACTGGTCAATGTTTGAAAATGCAAAAATACAAAAAGGACTGTGCAGGTTTGGCTTAAAAGAAGAAGAAAGAGCTTTGCTGAGATTGGGCTAAAGCAGTTTTTTTTTGAGAGGCTTGCTGCATTCTGCCCATATCCTGAGAGCTCAAACAGGGTTGAGTTTGGAGTAAAAGGATATGGCACATAGAGAGGTGAAAGTTTATGCTGGGGGCTGGAGAGATGGCTTAGCGGTTAAGGTGCATGCCTGCAAAGCCTAAGGACTCCAGTTCGATTCTCCAGGACCCATGTAAGCCAAACATGGTGGCTCATGCATCTGGAGTTCATTTGCAGTGGCTAGAGGCCCTGGTGCACCCATTCTCTCCCTCTCTCCCTCTCTCTCTCTCTCTCCCTCCATCTCCAATAAATAAATAAATAAAATCTTAAAAAAGAAAGTTTGTGCTGGAGACTATAGCCCAGCTCAGCTGCAATTGTTTGCAATATTACCAGCACTAAGATTGTGCCAGCTGTATGGCATTTTGACACTAGGAAGAGTGTTGAAGGAGTGTTCCTGCATTGTAAAGCCAGCTTTATTCCCCACAAGATTAACAAATTTAATAACCAACCTAGTACTGTGAATGTATAAAAATGCAGGATTTGCAATGAATGCAATTTTCTGTAAATGGCCACTGGGTGATATGAAGCAGGGTTGTTAGAGTCCCTAAGTAGAGATCTGAGGGAGCCATGAAGATGAACTGTGGGTTACAGTGGAGACCCCAGGATTTTGGGAATGCCAAGTCAGCTGCAAAGGAAAGCTACTGGCTCAGAATGAAATTTTCCCCAGGCTGTTGCCTGCCCAGCTAGAGGAGCAAAATTGAAACCCCAGGGACTTTGTGGGGCCCAGATGAACACAGAACTGCTGTATTTGATAGTTGCCCTGCTTGTTTTAGACCTTACACTGGTTAAATCTTTTTTTGTTGTACCATCTTTTGCAATGTGAATGTTTACTCTCTACCATAATGTGTAATTTTTTTCTTTCTTTCTTTCTTTTTTTTTTTTTTTTTTTTTTTTTTTTTTTTTTTTTTTTTTTTGGTTATTCAAGGTAGAGTCCAGCTCTAGCCCAGAGCCCAGGCTGAATTGGAATTCACTATGTACTCTCAGGCTGGCCTTGAACTCACAGCAATTCATCCTACCTCAGACTCCCTAGTGCTGGGATTAAAGATGTGTACCACCACACCCAGCCCACTGTGTGTATTTAACTTGTATTTTGATCTCACAGGTTCACAGTTAAGAGACTTTGGATTATCGTGGTGTCTGAACAGTGTTGGGATTTGATGAAATCTAAGGGAACTTCTAAAGATGAACTGAATATATTTTTACATCTTAAGACAGTAATAAGTCTATGGGTACCAGGGATGGAATGTGGTGGTTTCACTCAGGTGTCCCCCAAAAACTTATGTTCTGAATGCTTAGTCCCCAGCTGGTGGCAACTTAGGCGGTGAAGCCTTGCTGGAGGAAGTGTGTTGCTGGAGGAAGGCTTAGCGGTGTTACAGGCAATTCCCCCTTGCTAAATCTAAGCTCACTCTCGTGCTGCTGATTCCTCCTGCTGTGGCAGTGGTGATGTCCTGACTCCAGCCTCTGCTCATGCCATGTCTTCCCTGCCATTTGAAGCTTCCCCTCGAGACTGTAAGCCAAAATAACAACTTCCCTCCCATCAGCTGCATTTGTCAGGTGGTTTGTCCAGCAACGAGAACATGAAGTTCACTGCAACACCTGGGCTAGAAAGCAGCCTGGACAACTTGGTGCGACTCCATGTAAAAAGTAAAAATTAATACATATAAAGCAGACTCAGGGACAGAAATGTAACTCAGTGGTACAATGCTTGCCAAATGTGCACAAGACCCTAAATTCAATCCTCAGGACTACCAAAAATAGTAATTAATTAATTAAATGAAAAAAGGTATTTTAGCCCTCGGTGTGTGTGTGTGTGTGTGTGTGTGTTTCTTTTAGAATGGAGGTTGGAGCCCGGTGCCCTGGGCATGCTGAGCTTTACCCTGAGCCACACTGCAGCCCCAAGCCCTCATTTTAGTGTCTCTAGAAACACATGCATGCGTCTGTGGCAGGCCTGGGAGGAGCATTCACTTCCCGGTACCTACCAGTGGGGAGTGGAGGAGCCTGGGGGCCACCTCCTTGTTGGAGGCCACCACACACAGGTAGCACAGGAGGTTCAGCTTGGCTCGTGAGGCCCCGGTGCTCTTCTCCACAGAGTCGATCTGGGAGCACACGTGCTGCAAGAACTCGTGCCAGTCCTGGTCCTTCAGAACAGACAGCTTGTCCGCTGCAGGGGGAGGAAGGCAGCGAGAGGGCCGCGATGTGAGAAATGGCTGCAGCAAATGTCACGTGAGCAGCAAAATGAGCCCGGGATTTTCAGAGCTGGGATGAGAATAAAACCCCACACGACACTGTCAAAACAAAGCACTGGCAGGGCGACACTGCTTCCAGCTGTCCCTCTGCATGTCTCACCATTTACCAGCCAGCAAGCCTCCTCATTTGTGTATATGTGTGTGTGTGTGTGTGTGTGTGTGTGTGTGTGTGTGTTTGATGTGTATGCCTATGTGGCGGCACACATGTGCACATGCACGTAGAGGCCAGATGTCAATATCTGGAATCTTCCTTAGCTCTCCACCTTATTCACTGAGACAGGGCCCAGCTCTAGGGACTTCCTGACTCGGGCTCCCCAGTGCTGGGAGGATTACAGGCAGGAGGCACCATGTGGAGCGCTTACCTGGGTGCTGAGGGTGGAACCAGGCCTCATGCTTCAGCAGCAAGCTCCTTACCAACTAAGCCACCCCGTCTATCCCCCAGGAAGCCTACTTAACTACTTGATCGGAAAACTGCTCACAAAAGAAGCACATGGCCAGGCTAACTGGACGGGGTGGCATACACCTTTAATCCCAGCACTCAGGAGGCAGAGGTAGGAGGGTCACAGTGAGTTCAAGGCCAGCCTGATTTCACATAGTGAAATCCAGGTCAGCCTGGGCTAGAGTGAGACTCTACCTCAAAAAGAAAAGAAAAGAAAAGAAAAGAAAAGAAAAGAAAAGAAAAGAAAAGAAAAGAAAAGAAAAGAAAAGAAAAGAAAAGAAAAGAAAAGAAAAGAAAAGAAAAGAAAAGAGGGCTGGATAAATGGCTTAGCAGTTAAGGCACTTGTCTGCAAAGCCAAAGGACCCAAGTTGGTATACCCATATTCTCTCCCCCCCCCTTCTCTATATCATCCTTTTTCTCTCTCTCTTTCAAATAAATAATTTTTTTTAAGTACAACTTGTCCACCTAAATAGATCAACCCACGGCATAACCAAGATATTGAGACTCACTCCCCCGGTGAGCCTCACTGGTTGAGAGGAGAAGCTGTCATGCTACCCACGGCCACTCAGCGCCATCCCCAGAGACTTCCAATGCCCTGGTCCCTCCTGTACGAGCTCATTCTTTCAACCCTGGGCACCCACAACAACACTAAATGACAGAAATCCAACTAGCTCGGTCAGTGGTTGGGGGTGCTTGTTTGCAAAACCTGACAGGCTGGGTTTGATTCCTCAGTACTCATATAAAGTCAGATGACCAAAGTGGCACATGCATCTCCTGGAGTTCAGTTGCAGGGGCTGGAGGCCCTGGTTCACCCATATACTTACACATTATCTATCTATCTATCTATCCATCCATCTATCTATCTATCTGTTTGTCTCTGTCTGTCTGACTCTCTCTCTCTCTCTCTCTCAAGTAAATAAATAAATAAAAATATTTTTTAAAAGAAAGAAATTCAACTAGCTCTATAAAGACAGGGCAGAAGCCCCCACCCACTGAACAGGAAATCTCCCGAGCTCCTGTGGAGCTCCCCCTACCCACAAGAGGGCACTGCAGCCCAGACTCAGCTAAGGAAGGTCAAAGGTGGGCACAGATGTATTACAGTTGGTTTATAGTTTCCACAACACTTCCCAAGAGCACTGCAAAGAGAACAAAAAGCAATCCTCTACAAAGAGTGAGTGCCAATGAACTTGATATTTATAGCTATACACAGAGGCAGCATGTTTGAAGAGTCTGTGTGATCCTACCTGAATGTGCTGGTAGATGCAACATTTTTGGATCAAATTTAATTGGAGGTTGCTTCATTATCTACATGAGGGAGAAAAAAAATAAAACACTTTTGAAATGCCTTAAGAAACAGATACTGTGTCCCAAAGTGTCCCAACTAACAGATTACAAATTAATGAGGATAAAGAAAGAGAAAGAAAGAAAGAAAGAAAGAAAGAAAGAAAGAAAGAAAGAAAGAAAGAAAGGAAGGAAGGAAGGAAGGAAGAAAGAAAGAAAAAGGAAGGAGAGAAAAAAGAAAGACAGGCAGGCTATAGAATTTGTCCTCAAAAAGAAAAAGAACTTGAACAGGTCAAGGTGGTACCCAGCTGTGACCCAGAGCTCAGGAGACAGAGGAAGAGCACTGAGAGATCTGGGTACAGAGTGAGAGCCTATTCCAAAAAAGACAAATAATCCAAAAACAGTATTTGAGATTGAAATATGCAAATCCAGATAATTCATTTTAAAAATCATTTTAATTGGTGTGTTACTATTTTATTGCTGTGAACAAATCAAGAGGAAAGGCTTAATTCAAGTCACAGTTATCAGGACACAGAGAAGACACTGCATGGAGGACAACTTCTCACGGGACAGGCACAGAGAAGACACTGCACAGAGGACAACTTCTCACGGGACAGACACAGAGAAGACGCTGCACAGAGGACAACTTCTCACGGGACAGACACAGAGAAGACGCTGCACAGAGGACAACTTCTCGCAGGACAGACACAGAGAAGATGCTGCACAGAGGACAACTTCTCACGGGACAGACACAGAGAAGACGCTGCACAGAGGACAACTTCTCACGGGACAGACACAGAGAAGACGCTGCACAGAGGACAACTTCTCACGGGACAGACACAGAGAAGACGCTGCACGGAGGACAACTTCTCATGGGACAGGCACAGAGAAGACACTGCACAGAGGACAACTTCTCACGGGACAGGCACAGAGATGACGCTGCACAGAGGACAACTTCTCACGGGACAGGCACAGAAATGACGCTGCACAGAGGACAACTTCTCACGGGACAGGCACAGAGAAGACGCTGCACAGAGGACAACTTCTCACGGGACAGGCACAGAGAAGACGCTGCACGGAGGACAACTTCTCACGGGACAGGCACAGAGAAGACGCTGCACGGAGGACAACTTCTCACGGGACAGACACAGAGAAGACGCTGCACGGAGGACAACTTCTCACGGGACAGACACAGAGAAGACGCTGCACGGAGGACAACTTCTCATGGGACAGACACAGAGAAGACGCTGTACAGAGGACAACTTCTCACGGGACAGGCACAGAGAAGACACTGCACAGAGGACAACTTCTCACGGGACAGGCACAGAGAAGACGCTGTACAGAGGACAACTTCTCACGGGACAGGCACAGAGAAGACGCTGCACGGAGGACAACTTCTCATGGGACAGGCACAGAGAAGACACTGCACAGAGGACAACTTCTCACAGGGCATCTGATCCTGGAGTGTCACTTCAGGGTGACAAGGTCAGAAGAGGTGCAAGGGGGCTGAGGTCTTAAGGCACAGTTAGTACTAGATGGCTGTGTCAGAAACGTGCCACTTCAGGAAAGCACAACACGTAAGAAAGCTGTGGTCGGATTCATGAGTTCACAACAGCCAAGGTACTGCATTTGCACTTTAATCAAAGTTCAGTCGTTTCTGGGTCTAATTTCTGTAACATTTCTATGTGGCATCTAAAATTCCTTTTCTGATAGTGTTCTTGACAAAAACGAATACATACTGTCATACTCTAAATAACCACAAGAAAGCCTCAGATAAATCCAAACTGAGGGACAAACTACAAAACACCTGATGGATGCTGAAGAGATTGCTCAGTGTTTATGGTACTTGCTTGCAAAGTTGAATTCCCCAGTGTCCATGTATCACCAGATGCACAGAGTGGTGCATGTATCTAGAGTTCATTTACAACAGCAGGAAACCCTTGCATGCCTTCATTCATTCATTCATTCATTCATATCCTCTCCCTTTCTCCCTCTCAAAATAAAATAATAATAATAATAAAAGGTTGGGCTGGAGAGAGGGCCTAATGATTAAGATGTTTGCCGTGAAGCCTAAGGACCCAGGCTCGATTCCCCAGTACCGACCTAAGCCAGATGTACAAGGTGGCAGGCATAGGCACCTATAGTTCCTTTGCAGTGGCTGGAGGTCTTGGCATGCTCTCTCTCGCTCTCTCTCAAATAAATAAAATTTAAAAACAAATTTCTACTAAGGTTTCCCAGAAACCATTAAGTATGGTTATAAGTAGAAATAAAAAACAGAGAGAGAATATTGCAAGGATATCACAGACTGTTGTAGAAAATCCACTGGGAAAATCTCATCAGCCACCAAACACAATCCAGGGACTCTACCAAACATGTGAACTCACACACAGAACTGGGTCCATTATGAAAGACAGCTAAGTGATGGAAACCAGAGGCTGGCTGGCTGGCTGGCTGGGAAATAAACATGTACCCACGAAAACACATGTGTAATCCACATTCATGCTCCCGGTACAGTCATGACTTAATTAGGAAAAAGATGTTTTCGGAAGAGAAAGCAGGAAGAAAGAAATGCAAAATAGACGGTAGAACAAGTACAGCTGGAGCAGAAATCAAAAGGAAACATGAGGGACTGAGACATTGATTATTAATTAAATCTTTTCAAGTGAGAACCCCACATCCCAAAAGATGTGAGACAGCAAGGCTCACAGGGGAAATGAGCTGGGCTCCCCCAAGCCCCGCCACCTGTCCCCGCACCCTGACAACATGTGCGAGGCTGGGCTCTGTGTCACCCGGCCAGCCATCCCCAGCCAGTGGGCTTTGCACACTTACATCTACCTTCACAGCACCTCGGTGTTGAGAACACCTGCACTGGCTGGCTTTGTACATGTGGCTGGAGAGAAGAGGGGACAGAGAGCTGCAGTGTGTGACGAGGACAGTGAGAAAAAGCAGAGCGGGGAGGAAAGACCCCCCCGCAAGGGAGGGCAGAGCAGAGGAGCGGGAAGAGGACACTGAGACGGGACCACCGCCTGGGCAGGGTGATGCCTCAGCCCTCAGGTCGGCATCTCTGCACACCTTCGGATTGTCGATGATCGGGGTGACAACAAGGTCTGAGTCCGTGTAGATCAGCTCTCTCATCTGGGACTCCAGGGCCTCCTGGCTCAGGTGCCCACTTGTCAGCTGGAACAAGAGCAGAGGTCACACTTTGGACACTGGGGAGATGGCTCTGTGGAGAGCAGCATTTGCTGCCTAAGCATGAAGGCCTGAGATCATCTGAGTTCGAACCCCCAACACTCACATACAAAAGCTGAGTGTGTCAAAATTCAAGATAGTGTGAATAAGACCTATGTAAACCTACTTTTTTGAATAATGGCACATCCAAAAGCTGTAGACTGTTAATAGAAACTTTTCAGTACCTGGGATGGGATACCTTCCAGTGAGTTGTTGACCAAGGAGGTCCTGGAAGCCTCCAAAACATTATAGGCTATTGCCAAAGCCCTTGGTTTCCCTTGAGAAACAGATAGTGAGACCCTATTGCTGAAGACATCTCCTGCCTGAGAGGCAAGGTCACTGAGAAAGCAAGCTGGTGCTGAGCAGAAAACCTTCTCCCTATAGACCAGCCAACTGAAAGCTGGAAAAAGCTGCACTGCACGCAGCATATGGGAGACAGAAGTCATCAGCAATGGAAACAGTGGACACTGAAATTCAAGTTTGGCCATACAGGCCAAATGACTGAATGGGTGCAACAGTGGCATGTCTGCTCTTGGGGTAACCAAGTGCTCCATAATTGGACTGAAGGCCCTCTCTACGGGAGGGAATACATACCTGGTACTGACAAACCTAAGCAAAAGTCTATGGCAGGGGAGGTCATGAGCCTTAGGGGTATAAAGCCTGCTCTTGTCTGGCTAAATGTATATATTATTCCCACCAAGCTGCCCTGAAAGCACTACATTTAATGTTCATATTCACATATTAATACTACTCTCACTTCTGGTTAGAGAAGCTTCTCTTTTCAGATGGCGATGACCACTGGGATGACCCAAAAAGCAACATAGTGCTGAGAGGAAGGGATGGAGGAGTGCCCAGCACTGAACCATCTCTGTCACACCCTCCGAGGCTCAGGGCCCATTGCGGAATTGCCAAAGGAAGGGTACGATTCCTTACAATGCAACTGCCCAGACAGAAATTGGCCTTGATATCCATGACCTTGCAGTGCCTAGCAATACCTTTGCAAGACCCTCATAATAGAAGAAAAAGATGATGACATCAAATTAAAAGAGAGACTAATGGAGAGAGGAAGGGGATATGATGGAGATTGGAGTTCCAAAGGCAAATGGGGGAAGGGGAGGGAAATATCATGCTTTTTTTTTTTTTTTGTATGTAAGTATAGAAGTCGTCAAAAAATTTTTTTAAAAAAAGGTGAGTGTGGTGACACGTGTCTGTAACCCTAGTACTGTGGGGGGGCACGGAGACTGGAGAATCGCTGGGGCTTGCTGACCACAGCAGCAGTTCCAGGTGGAAGGACCAACTCCATCTCAAGGAATTACACAGATGAGCAATAGAGAAGGACACCTGGAGTTCTCTGGCCTCGAACGTGCACACACACATGCCTACTCCACATATATACACACGCACAAGAAAAGCTCCCCCGGCTACTCACCTTGGTGAGAGGAGCTGTCTTCTGTGGCGAGCTATGAGTCCCATCCTCACCAGGACTCAACCCCACCGCTGTGCTCGTTCTTGGAGTAGGACGGGAGCTGCAAAATACATGACATTATTCACACTCCGGAAGTTTCATCCTCTGATTACTATGTCCTGAGGGGGAAAGACATCATGAAAAATAAAATATGATACTTGTATACAATCTCATATAATAAGTTTGAACTCAGGCTGGAAAGATCACTTGACAGTTAAGGCACTTGCCTGCGAAGCCTAAGGACCCAGGGTCCCATATATGCCAGATGCACACAGTGGCACATGTATCTGGAGTTCGTTTGCAATGGCTAGAGGCCCTGGCGTGCCAATTCTCTCTCTCTGCCTCTTTCTATCTCTCTTTCTCTCTCAAAATAAATAAATAAAATATATTTTAAGTTTGAACCCTAACTTGTGCTTATATAACATATTTAAACTTTTTTAATATTTATTTTTATTTATTTATTTATTTATTAGAGGAAGAGAGAGAGAAGAGAGAGAATGGGCGCGCCAGGGCCTTCAGCCACTGCAAACAAATTCCAAATGCATGCACCACCTTGAGCATCTGGCTTATGTGGGACCTGGAGAATCAAGCCAGGAATCTTAGGATTCGCAGACAAGCATCTTAACAGCTAAGCCATCCCTCCAGCCCCCTGTATAACATTTTATAACAAATTTAATTCTTATTCATAGATTCTATGCTATGTGCAATGTTTTCTTATTTAGCTACAAACCTTAAAACATTTTATTATTTTTTAAATGTCTGTTGGTAGATATTAGCAATATAAAATAGATAAAATATGGGCTGGAGACATGGCTCAGCAGTTAAAGTGCTTGCCTGCAAAGACTAACAACCCCAGTTCAATTCTCCAGGACCCACGTAAGCCAGATGCACAGAATAGCACATGCATCTGGAGTTCATTTGCAGTGGTTAGAGGCCCTGGTGCACCCATTCTCTCCTTCTCTCTCTTTCCTTATCTCTTTCTCTCTGCTTGCAAATAATTAATAAATAAAATACTTTTAAAATATCTCAAATATTATACAAAGGATGGAGAATATTTACAGTTTTATTTAAAAAACTTTTATAATGGAAAAATTCTTGCCAGGTATGGTGGTGCAGGCCTTTAATCTCAGTACTTGGGAGGCGGAAATAAGAGGATTGGTGTAAGTTTGAGGCTAGCCTGAGCTACAGAATGAGTTCCAGGTCACCCTGGGCTAGAGTGAGATCCTACCTCAAAAAAAGTAAAAATAAATAAAATGGAAAAATTCCGTCTGTACCTATTTAAGGTAAATGACAAGTGAAGTGTCACGGTCATCATGGGCCTCTATGCTGCTCCGGGGTCTCTGATTTTCAGTTACAAAACAGCCTCCCCTCAGATCAGTAGTTATCTAATGATCTAATATCTAAGATTTTTAATATTTTATTTTTATTTATTTATTTGAGAGAGAGATACAGAAATAGGCAGGTAGAGACAGAGAGAGAGAGAATAGGTGTGCCAGGGCCTTCAGCCACTGCAAACGAACTCCAAACGTGTGCACCCCCTTGTGCATCTGGTTTACATGGGTCCTGGGGAGTCAAACCTGGATCCTTTGGCTTTGCAGGCAAGTGCCTTAACCACTAAGCCATCTCTCCAGCCCCATTACACAGTTCTTACATAGCGCACTTAGACAAAACTGTACAAGTATCTCAAGAAGTCAATTCAAAATGCCTAAAAGGTATGTAAGTTTAACAAACTTTACATTTAACTACACATAAAACAGTTCAAAAAACTCAGTCCATCATTATATAGTTTCCATTTCATGAAATAAAATTATTTACATATGAGAACATTTTTCCTTTTATAATGCTGGGGATTGAACCCAGGACCTCACATATTCTTGTCAGATGCTCTATCATTAAGATATATCTCCAACCACAGAAAAATTTTGAACATTTAATATTAATTCTCATACATTTTATTATTTTTGGTTTTATTTATTGTTTTTTTTTTCAAAGTAGGGTCTCACTCTAGCCCAGGTTGACCAGGAACTTGTTCTGTAGTTCCAAGCTGGCCTTGAACTCATAGCAATCTTCCTACCTCTGCCTCCCAAGTGCTGAGATTAAAGGCCTGAACTACTGATCTGAGGGGAGGCTGTTTTGTAACTGAAAATCAGAGACACCGGAGCAGCATAGAGGCCCATGATGACCGTGACACTTCACTTGTCATTTACCTTAAACAGGTACAGAGGGAATTTTTCCATTTTATTTATTTTTACTTTTTTTGAGGTAGGATCTCACTCTAGCCCAGGGTGACCTGAAACTCATTCTGTAGCTCAGGCTAGCCTCAAACTTACACCAATCCTCTTATTTCCGCCTCCCAAGTACTGAGATTAAAGGCCTGCACCACTGCACCCAGCCCTTTTCATGTATTTTATACATTGGCCCTAATCACTTAAAAATAACCATTCTGGGGCTGGAGAGATGGCTTAGCAGTTAAGCACTTGCCTGTAAAGCCTAAGGACCCCGGTCCAAGGCTCGATTCCCCAGTACCCACGTAAGCCAGATGTACAAGGTGGCGCATGCATCTAGAGTTCATTTGCAGTGGCTGAAGGCCCTGGTGTGCCAATTCTCTCTCTCTCTCTCTCTCTCTCTCTCTCTCTCTCTCTCTCTCTCTGTTGCTCTCAAATAAATAAATAAATGAATAAATAAATACAAAAAATTCTAATTTTTTAATTCTTTCAAATATTGTTTGTGCTTCATATACAAAAACATAGTTCGTGAAAAACACATGGGCTAGAGATGTAGTTCACTGGTACACTGCCTTGTAAAAAAAGGAGGGAAAGAGGGAAGGAAGGAAGAGACAGACTGAAACAAAGGAAGAAAACGTAATCTTTTCTTTATAGGAAACCTTTCCAAATAAGGATGCTAGCCCACGATAGTACAAAGAGAAAGGCTTTTATACTTACAAATAGTTAAAATAAACAAATATATATAGAATCGAAATTCCACTGGGCAACATCTAACTGTAACTTCAGAAGTGGAGAGTGAAAGTGGAGTCTGGCACTCACACCCCTGTCCTTTACGTGGTCTGCCACCCAGACTGAACTTTTCTCTTGGGGTCCTTTGTGAATGAGCCCCCTTGCATAGGTTAGGGGGAATATACACTCAGTCAAATGACCCCCTCAGAGTACTCTTACCTGAGGAAAATATGCACCACCAGCTGACTCCTCCCCCCCCCCCAGTACTCATACCCAAGGAGGAATGTGCACTCAGTCTGTTGAACCCCAGAGTACTCGTACCCAAGGAGCAAATGTACTGTCAGCTGCCCCAGAGTACTCATGCCCGAGGAGAAATGTGCACTCAGTCAGCTGTCCCCAGAGTACTCGTACCCAAGGAGGAATGTGCAGTCAGATGCCCCGGGGTACTCATGCCTGAGAAGGAATGTGCACTCAGTCGGCTGACCGCAGAGTACTCGTACGGGGGGCATGTACTGTCAGATGCCCAGAGTACTCGTACCCAAGGATGAAGGTGCTCAGTCAGCTGATTACCCAGAGTGCTCATGCCCAAGAAGGAGTATGGACTTATTCAGCTGGACCACCTCCCCACCCAAGAGCACTCATGCCTGAGGAGGAGCATAAACTTGTTCAGCGGGACCAATCCCAGAGGATTCGTACCTGAGGAGGAATATGGACTCGTTCAGCTGACCACCCAGAGTACTCTTTGGCCGCAACTCAGTTGCATTATCTACAGCAGAAAGAGAAAGAAATGCCATGAGCAGAGCATGGTACACAGAGACCTGAAGCCAGTCAGCACACGAACAAGGATCTGCAAAGCGTCCCACACAGGTACGGGGTGCTCAGCGATGCAAGCTTACCTAGTCGGAAAGACTGACTCAACTGCTGACCCTTCTGTCCTTTTGCTTGTGTGTTCTGAGGGCTCTGCAAAAGCTCCCTGGAATCCTGTGGTCCAGAACATTCCATGACATTTCTGCTGCTCAGAGGAGAAAGCCAATACAATCACACCTTGGAGCTCTCTGTGGCTCTGCATATCAAATAAAAGGTCAGAGAGCAAAAGACATCGTGCACATTTACAGCCTTACAAAGGGAAAAGCACAACTTTTCAGTAAGTACAACTTCTCAATAACTTTTCAATAACAAGGAGTCTTCCAGACGAAAGGCACTACACTAAGAGCTGCTAAGCCCTTTCCCCAAAATAAAGGGTAGGAGGCCAACTAAGGAAGACACCAAACACTTGAAGTACTAAAGCAGGTGAAGTGGTGCACGCCTGTTCATCACTGATTGGGAAAGACTGGTGAGAAACTGAGCAAAATCAAGAACACAAAAAATATCATGACTAAACCAGTGGAGAAATCCATAATTAAACAAATGCTGTGTTTTCTCTGACAGAAAGCAGAGGAATCCAAGCCACTGGTATTGCATTACTGGGACAATACTGCACATGAGTGTTCAATACTGCGGCCCATACAGAAGACCAGTGTGCACTACCTGAAGCCGACATCCTCCATGCCTGATTCCGGGTCGTCTCTCAAGAGGGCGTCCTTCCAAAAGGAATGCTGCAGTAGCCCTGCCCAGGTCAACCTTCACAGATGGAGAAGCTCTATGTTAGCAGCCCACGTGTCAGAGCTCCCAGGACACGTCCCGGCTGTGTACACAGCAGGATCTACAGTGCAAGAGTATCACCATGCAAAAACACCTATGAAGCTGCTCCATCATTTACTCTCCCATTCGTGTGTGAAACTAGCCTCTCAGAAGCAAAAGCAAAATAAAATAACAATATTCAGAAAGATAATGCTACAGAATGAAACAAAGAGTCTGAAGCCCACGGAACCTGATGGAAACATTTTGGGTCTTCCAACCAGTGTATGAAGGAACTCTATCAATAATTTGAAATTTTAAAATAAATGTGATTAATATTTTCAACTTGACATGATCTAGAATCATTCAGGAGGCAAATTTCTGGACATATGCAGAGGGATTTTCTAGGTTAAGTTAACTGAAGTAGGAAGACCCACCATAAATGTGGGTGGAGCCATTTCATGGGCTGCACAAAAAGGAGGAAAGGAGCTGAGTGTGGACTTCCACTGCTGTCTGCGTCCTGACTGTGACAGTAACTGCCCGGCACCTGTGGCTCTTTACGACACCTGCTGCCCGGCCTTCTCTGCTTTAAGGAACCCCCACCATTCAGAGTAAAAGTTCCTTATGATTAACGTTTCTTAATCCAAACTCAGACTTTCTAAAAATAAAGTTAAGTTGAACAACGACTTGTATGTTGAGAAGAGCAGGGCGCAGGGGCACAGATCTGTGACCCTAGCACCAGGAGGCTAAGGCAAGAGGATCATCTTGAGTTCAAGGTCAGCCTGAGCTATACAGTGAGACCTTGTCTCAAAACAAATAAAACAAAACCCACTATTTATAAAGCACATAAAATGATTCCACTATTCATTCACATAACTACTATCCATACCTTTTCTGAGGGTCTTTCTGAAGTAACCCATCAAGCAAATTAATAAAATCTGAAGATGCCTTGGGAAGTGAAGAATCTATAAACAAATTAATTTCCAAAATTAAAAAAGCAACAAGAAGGTGAATACAGAATGTATCACTTTATTTTAATGTGATGAATCAGTTCTTAAAGTCATAGCACCTTAAGCATTCAAACTGTTTTCAAGAGCACACACGATCAGTTAGCCACAGCTACAGCCTACATGTCATGAGTGGTATTGGGTGTGCACAGCAGACAGACAAAATGTTGTTCCTAGACACACACAAGACCTAATCTGAAAAGCAGATTCTTTACTTACCTGTAAACACAATGCTGAACAACACACTGAAGTTTCAAGTCCCAACATTTTGAGATTTTCTTTTAAGAATTGGGAGGATATCTCAGCAGATAAAGTGCTTTTGCAAACATGAAGACTGGAGTTTGGTCCCTAGTACTTTATGAGCACATAAAAAAATTCTGGGCTACAGAAATGACTTAGAGGTTAAGGTTCTTGCCTGCAAAGTGAAAGGATCCAGGTTCAATTCCTCAGGACCCACATAAGCCAGATGCACAAGGTGGCACATGCATCTGGAGTTCATTTTCAGCAGCTGAAGGCCCTGGCACACCCATTCTCTGTGTATCTGCTTCCCTCTCTCTCTCTCTCTCTCTCTCTCTCTGTGTGTGTGTGTGTGTGTGTGTGTGTGTGTGTGTCTCTCATAAATAAAAAGGATTTAAAAATAGGTGCATGCCTTTAATCCCTGGGGAGACGGAGGTGGAAGGAGTTTGAGGTCATCTTGAGACTATATAGTGAATTCCAGGTCAGCCTGGGCTAGAGTGAGACCCTACCTTGGTGTGTATGTGTCATGGTGCATGCCTATAATTCCAGCGCTGGGAGGTGGAGAAAAAAGGATCCCTGGGACTATCTGGTCAGCCAATCTAGCCTATTTGGAAAGTCCAGGCCAGTATAGACCTTGTCTCCAAAAAGGTAGATGGCATCTGAAGAAATGCCACCCAAGGTTGTCTTCTGGCCTCCATACTCATACACACACATATGCATATGTACCCATGCACACACACAGGACACACATACACACACACATGCACCCCACACACATTCACACACATGCATGCACACCAAAACCATGATTATTTAGACTTCTGGGGTAGCATGCAGATTCAAAAGAAGAGTTGATAAATGCCTGCTTTCTTCCCCTGAGACACTATCCTAGAAAAAACTACATGAAGTAGGAACATAAGTAAAATAAACAGAACATACAAAAAATAATACGTTTAGAGCTCTTTAAATCTTAAACCAGACTTCCTGTGACATAGAACACAAAACAATCAATGTTGTGATAGTGTGCTGTTTCATGTCGGTACAGAGAATGGTGGGAACACAGAGTTAATCTGGGACTACTATAAAAACTTAGCTTTGGGCTGGAGAGATGGCATAGTGGTCAAGGTGCTTGTCTGCAAAGTCTAAGGACCCAGGTTCAATTCCTCAGTACCTATACGAAGTCAGATGCACGAGGTAGCACATGTATCTGAGCTCGTTTGTAGTGGCTGGAGGCTCTCTCTCTCTCTCTCTCTTTCTCTCTCTCTCTCTCAAATAAATAAATAAATAAATAAATAAATAAAATTTTTAAAAGAAAAAAATTTAGCTTTGGCAGATACAAATTACAAAGACAGGTTAAGGTGGCGGTGCTCTTTACCAGGTAACACACAAGATATCCTAAGGTCTTTTATGTAAGCTGACACACTCACCATGCAGGATTCTAAGATGTAAACTGACATACTCACCATGCGGATCCTAAAATGTAAGCTGACACACTCACCACGCAGGATCTTACACACCATGCGGGAGCCTAAGACACGCTGACACACTCACCACGCGGATCCTAAGATGTAAACTGACACACTCACCATGTGTGATCCTAAGACATAAGCTGACACACTCATCATGGGAGACCTACCTTTAGGAATGGGTGGTAAAGGATCTTCATATAAAATCTTCTCAACTAATTCTGAAACTGTTTCTGAGAAGAATGGAGGTTTTCCTGAAATCACATTAACTTGAAAAATTAAACAGTTTGCTGTCACCAATAATTCAAAAGTTATCTCAAATATAGATATTTCACATAAGTTTACACAATTTATAATGAAACAAAGGAAGAAAACGTAATCTTTTCTTTATAGGAAACCTTTCCAAATAAGGATGCTAGCCCACGATAGTACAAAGAGAAAGGCTTTTATACTTACAAATAGTTAAAATAAACAAATATATATAGAATCGAAATTCCACTGGGCAACATCTAACTGTAACTTCAGAAGTGGAGAGTGAAAGTGGAGTCTGGCACTCACACCCCTGTCCTTTACGTGGTCTGCCACCCAGACTGAACTTTTCTCTTGGGGTCCTTTGTGAATGAGCCCCTTGCATAGGTTAGGGGGAATATACACTCAGTCAAATGACCCTCAGAGTACTCTTACCTGAGGAAAATATGCACCACCAGCTGACTCCTCCCCCCCCCCCAGTACTCATACCCAAGGAGGAATGTGCACTCAGTCTGTTGAACCCCAGAGTACTCGTACCCAAGGAGCAAATGTACTGTCAGCTGCCCCAGAGTACTCATGCCCGAGGAGAAATGTGCACTCAGTCAGCTGTCCCCAGAGTACTCGCACCCAAGGAGGAATGTGCAGTCAGATGCCCCGGGGTACTCATGCCTGAGAAGGAATGTGCACTCAGTCGGCTGACCGCAGAGTACTCGTGACGGGGGCATGTGTACTGTCAGATGCCCAGAGTACTCGCACCAAGGATGAAGGTGCTCAGTCAGCTGATTACCCAGAGTGCTCATGCCCAAGAAGGAGTATGGACTTATTCAGCTGGACCACCTCCCCACCCAAGAGCACTCATGCCTGAGGAGGAGCATAAACTTGTTCAGCGGGACCAATCCCAGAGGATTCGCACCTGAGGAGGAATATGGACTCGTTCAGCTGACCACCCAGAGTACTCTTTGGCCGCAACTCAGTTGCATTATCTACAGCAGAAAGAGAAAGAAATGCCATGAGCAGAGCATGGTACACAGAGACCTGAAGCCAGTCAGCACACGAACAAGGATCTGCAAAGCGTCCCACACAGGTACGGGGTGCTCAGCGATGCAAGCTTACCTAGTCGGAAAGACTGACTCAACTGCTGACCCTTCTGTCCTTTTGCTTGTGTGTTCTGAGGGCTCTGCAAAAGCTCCCTGGAATCCTGTGGTCCAGAACATTCCATGACATTTCTGCTGCTCAGAGGAGAAAGCCAATACAATCACACCTTGAGCTCTCTGTGGCTCTGCATATCAAATAAAAGGTCAGAGAGCAAAAGACATCGTGCACATTTACAGCCTTACAAAGGGAAAAGCACAACTTTTCAGTAAGTACAACTTCTCAATAACTTTTCAATAACAAGGAGTCTTCCAGACGAAAGGCACTACACTAAGAGCTGCTAAGCCCTTTCCCCAAAATAAAGGGTAGGAGGCCAACTAAGGAAGACACCAAACACTTGAAGTACTAAAGCAGGTGAAGTGGTGCACGCCTGTTCATCACTGATTGGGAAAGACTGGTGAGAAACTGAGCAAAATCAAGAACACAAAAAAATATCATGACTAAACCAGTGGAGAAATCCATAATTAAACAAATGCTGTGTTTTCTCTGACAGAAAGCAGAGGAATCCAAGCCACTGGTATTGCATTACTGGGACAATACTGCACATGAGTGTTCAATACTGCGGCCCATACAGAAGACCAGTGTGCACTACCTGAAGCCGACATCCTCCATGCCTGATTCCGGGTCGTCTCTCAAGAGGGCGTCCTTCCAAAAGGAATGCTGCAGTAGCCCTGCCCAGGTCAACCTTCACAGATGGAGAAGCTCTATGTTAGCAGCCCACGTGTCAGAGCTCCCAGGACACGTCCCGGCTGTGTACACAGCAGGATCTACAGTGCAAGAGTATCACCATGCAAAAACACCTATGAAGCTGCTCCATCATTTACTCTCCCATTCGTGTGTGAAACTAGCCTCTCAGAAGCAAAAGCAAAATAAAATAACAATATTCAGAAAGATAATGCTACAGAATGAAACAAAGAGTCTGAAGCCCACGGAACCTGATGGAAACATTTTGGGTCTTCCAACCAGTGTATGAAGGAACTCTATCAATAATTTGAAATTTTAAAATAAATGTGATTAATATTTTCAACTTGACATGATCTAGAATCATTCAGGAGGCAAATTTCTGGACATATGCAGAGGGATTTTCTAGGTTAAGTTAACTGAAGTAGGAAGACCCACCATAAATGTGGGTGGAGCCATTTCATGGGCTGCACAAAAAGGAGGAAAGGAGCTGAGTGTGGACTTCCACTGCTGTCTGCGTCCTGACTGTGACAGTAACTGCCCGGCACCTGTGGCTCTTACGACACCTGCTGCCCGGCCTTCTCTGCTTTAAGGAACCCCCACCATTCAGAGTAAAAGTTCCTTATGATTAACGTTTCTTAATCCAAACTCAGACTTTCTAAAAATAAAGTTAAGTTGAACAACGACTTGTATGTTGAGAAGAGCAGGGCGCAGGGGCACAGATCTGTGACCCTAGCACCAGGAGGCTAAGGCAAGAGGATCATCTTGAGTTCAAGGTCAGCCTGAGCTATACAGTGAGACCTTGTCTCAAAACAAATAAAACAAAACCCACTATTTATAAAGCACATAAAATGATTCCACTATTCATTCACATAACTACTATCCATACCTTTTCTGAGGGTCTTTCTGAAGTAACCCATCAAGCAAATTAATAAAATCTGAAGATGCCTTGGGAAGTGAAGAATCTATAAACAAATTAATTTCCAAAATTAAAAAGCAACAAGAAGGTGAATACAGAATGTATCACTTTATTTTAATGTGATGAATCAGTTCTTAAAGTCATAGCACCTTAAGCATTCAAACTGTTTTCAAGAGCACACACGATCAGTTAGCCACAGCTACAGCCTACATGTCATGAGTGGTATTGGGTGTGCACAGCAGACAGACAAAATGTTGTTCCTAGACACACACAAGACCTAATCTGAAAAGCAGATTCTTTACTTACCTGTAAACACAATGCTGAACAACACACTGAAGTTTCAAGTCCCAACATTTTGAGATTTTCTTTTAAGAATTGGGAGGATATCTCAGCAGATAAAGTGCTTTTGCAAACATGAAGACTGGAGTTTGGTCCCTAGTACTTTATGAGCACATAAAAAAATTCTGGGCTACAGAAATGACTTAGAGGTTAAGGTTCTTGCCTGCAAAGTGAAAGGATCCAGGTTCAATTCCTCAGGACCCACATAAGCCAGATGCACAAGGTGGCACATGCATCTGGAGTTCATTTTCAGCAGCTGAAGGCCCTGGCACACCCATTCTCTGTGTATCTGCTCTCTCTCTCTCTCTCTCTCTCTCTGTGTGTGTGTGTGTGTGTGTGTGTGTGTGTGTGTCTCTCATAAATAAAAAGGATTTAAAAATAGGTGCATGCCTTTAATCCCTGGGGAGACGGAGGTGGAAGGAGTTTGAGGTCATCTTGAGACTATATAGTGAATTCCAGGTCAGCCTGGGCTAGAGTGAGACCCTACCTTGGTGTGTATGTGTCATGGTGCATGCCTATAATTCCAGCGCTGGGAGGTGGAGAAAAAAGGATCCCTGGGACTATCTGGTCAGCCAATCTAGCCTATTTGGAAAGTCCAGGCCAGTATAGACCTTGTCTCCAAAAAGGTAGATGGCATCTGAAGAAATGCCACCCAAGGTTGTCTTCTGGCCTCCATACTCATACACACACATATGCATATGTACCCATGCACACACACAGGACACACATACACACACACATGCACCCCACACACATTCACACACATGCATGCACACCAAAACCATGATTATTTAGACTTCTGGGGTAGCATGCAGATTCAAAAGAAGAGTTGATAAATGCCTGCTTTCTTCCCCTGAGACACTATCCTAGAAAAACTACATGAAGTAGGAACATAAGTAAAATAAACAGAACATACAAAAATAATACGTTTAGAGCTCTTTAAATCTTAAACCAGACTTCCTGTGACATAGAACACAAAACAATCAATGTTGTGATAGTGTGCTGTTTCATGTCGGTACAGAGAATGGTGGGAACACAGAGTTAATCTGGGACTACTATAAAAACTTAGCTTTGGGCTGGAGAGATGGCATAGTGGTCAAGGTGCTTGTCTGCAAAGTCTAAGGACCCAGGTTCAATTCCTCAGTACCTATACGAAGTCAGATGCAC
Source organism: Orientallactaga sibirica (assembly GCA_036365145.1). NCBI lineage: Eukaryota > Metazoa > Chordata > Mammalia > Rodentia > Dipodidae > Orientallactaga > Orientallactaga sibirica. Next base: position 8,389,752 of record JAEOAD010000009.1, read on the forward strand.
GAGGTAGCACATGTATCTGAGTTTCGTTTGTAGTGGCTGGAGGCTCTCTCTCTCTCTCTTTCTCTCTCTCTCTCTCAAATAAATAAATAAATAAATAAATAAATAAAATTTTTAAAAGAAAAAATTTAGCTTTGGCAGATACAAATTACAAAGACAGGTTAAGGTGGCGGTGCTCTTTACCAGGTAACACACAAGATATCCTAAGGTCTTTTATGTAAGCTGACACACTCACCATGCAGGATTCTAAGATGTAAACTGACATACTCACCATGCGGATCCTAAAATGTAAGCTGACACACTCACCACGCAGGATCTTACACACCATGCGGGAGCCTAAGACACGCTGACACACTCACCACGCGGATCCTAAGATGTAAACTGACACACTCACCATGTGTGATCCTAAGACATAAGCTGACACACTCATCATGGGAGACCTACCTTTAGGAATGGGTGGTAAAGGATCTTCATATAAAATCTTCTCAACTAATTCTGAAACTGTTTCTGAGAAGAATGGAGGTTTTCCTGAAATCACATTAACTTGAAAAATTAAACAGTTTGCTGTCACCAATAATTCAAAAGTTATCTCAAATATAGATATTTCACATAAGTTTACACAATTTATAAATATGGGATTTATATAATTTAGAGGCAAAAACAATCACTAAGGCTGAAGAGATGGCTTAGCATTTAAGGCACTTGCCTGCCAAGCCTAAGGACTCATGTTCGACTCTCCAGGTCCCACATAAACCAGACACACAAGGTGATGCAAGTGCACAAGATCACACATTCGCATTAGGTGGTGCACATGTCTAGAGTTCAATTAAAGTGGTTGGAGGCCCTGGCACACCAATTCTCTCTCTCTCTTTCTCTCCCTCTCTCTCATTAAAAAAACACTAATATTAAATGACTAATATGCATACCAAGTCCATTGTCTATACATTTTTGTATTTCTCTAATGAAAAAATGCATTCTTTTTTTCTAAGTTTTTGAAGGTAGAGTTCAGGCTGACCTGGAATTCACTATGTAGTCTCAGGGTGGCCTTGAACTCACAGCGATCCTCCTACCTCTGCCTCCCGAGTGCTGGGATTAAAGGTGTGCGCCACCCGGCAGAAAAAAATGCTTCCTTGAGCTGGAGAGATGGCTCTGTGGTTAAGGCACTTGCCTGCAAAGCCCCTGGCCAGATGCATAAGGTGGCACATGTGTCTGGAATTCCTTTTCAGTGGTTGGAGGCCCTGGTGCACCCATTCATATTCTCTCTCTCTCTCTCTCTCTCTCTCTCTCTGCCTCTTCCTCTTCCCCTCTCTCTCTCAACTAAATAATAAAATATTTTTTAAAAGCCACCTAACAGGGCTGGAGAGATGGCTTAGCAAGTAAGGCACCTGCCTCCTAAGCCTAAGAACGCTGGTTCCAATCTGCAGCGGTCCCAATCTCCAGGTCCCACGTTTAGCCAGATGCAAAGTGACGCAAGGGCGCAATGCCGCACTTGGCCACAAGGGGGCGCACACATCTGGATTTCGTTCACAGCAGCTGAGACTGCTGGCACGCCCATCTCTATCTCTCTCTGTGTCTCTCTCCAAAAAATAAATAAAATAATAAAAAAAAATTTTAATTTTTTTAAGCCACCTAAACAGAAATTTCTGTTAATAGTTTTTAATGGTTAGACACATTTCAATATCCCAGATATTTATTAAAAATTACCTACATTTTACAGAGCTCCTAAGAGCCTCCATGTGTCTAAAAACCAAGCAATTTACCCAAGATGTATAAAACACCCAGATATGGTAGCACATGCCTTTAATCCCAGCACTCAGGAGACTGAGATAGAAGGATCACTCTGAGTTCAAGGACAACCTGAGGCTACAAAGTGAATCCCAGGTCAGTCTGGGCTAGAGACACTACCTCAAAAAAAAAACAAAAAAGTGTGTAAAATCAGCTTTTTGATACAGCTTAGGTCACACACTCACAAGCTACAGACTAAACTCCTGTTTTGTTCTTTGTTTTCGTCTAGCTGACTTTATACTGAACCACAAAGGAATCACCTGAAAACATCTCATAAAGCAGACAGCCCAAAGACCATAGGTCACTGGTGATGGAGAAGTCAGAACCCTTTATGATTTCCGGTGCTGTATATACAGGAGATCCTAAAAAAAGAAAAACAAGGACAAAGAATGGCTCAGTTAGACATTTATACTGCTTCAACACAAATCTCCCTGGCAGAGTGCTGGTAAGGTAAAAAGGACAGGAGGGAACTCATACATGAATAAATGTCATGGGATTTCACATTCTTTAATGTTTCCTAATTGAAGATTACATTTGATAGGAGCTAGAGAGATGGCTCAGCACTTAAGTCAATTGCCTACGAAGCCTAAGGACCTGGGTTAGATTCCCCACGACCTGTGTAAAGCCAGACGCACAAGGTGGCGCATGCGTCTGAAGGTTGTCTGCAGTGGCTAGAGGCCCTGGTGCACCCATTCTCTCTCTCACGCTCTCTCTCAAATAAACAGATAGATAAATAAATTATTTCCTTAAAAAATTAATGAAAACGATTACATTTCTCCTGGGTAACGTGGCGGCATAGTAACCACACCAAAGCAGCCTCAGGGGATACAAGCAGAAAGCCAGCAAAATACACTCTTCTACTGAAAAGTGAAGGTGTATAAGGAATTAACAAACTCAGCAGAGAAGCAGGAGAGACCCAGAGCTTCTAGAAAGCACAGAAGCAGGCAGAAGCAGATCCCACAGCGGCACTGGTCTACACAGCCACCAGGCTCTGCCTGAGCCACAGAAGCCAGGTGAAGGGATTTTCCACTCACACTATCCTCCTCCCTAAGTAGAGAAAACAGAAGACAGCAGGGACCAGCTGAGCAGCTCCTGAGGAAGATCATGGGACCAGCTGAGCAGCTCCTGTACAACTTCAGGCACCCTCCACAGCCTCCCCTCCCCAACCGCCAGCGCTGGCAACCACAGGAGACCTGGGGAAGGGAGATCAGCTACACAGCACCCAGCATAGGTGATCAGAGCAGTGGGCCCACCAACCCAGCCAGCCAGCCTAGCTGAGCCTCCGTGCAGCAAAGAAGAACCCAAGCAGGCACACAGCCATCCCAAAAGGTAACAGGGTCTACCGACACCGGGTCAGTACCTGCCCCAAGCTTGGTATATAGGCCTGCATTGGAAGTGCTAATCGCACCTTCCAGTCGGGGCAGGTTATGTGTTGGATTTGATTGATGGTTGGCTTTGCCATTCTTAAATTAGCTGTATTTTGGGGTTGTCTTTTGTTGCTTCCTGATTTATAGGGCCTTTGTCTTCTTCTGTCATTTGTGGGGGCAGGGTCTCACTTGGCCCCAAGCTGACCTGGAACCCTTTACAGACCAGAATCTCAGCCTCACAGTTAACAGGATTAAGGGTGTGGGGCAACACACACCCTTAGGAATTTTGACAGTGTTAGATTATCTGTCTGTTGTAATACCCACTCTCACATAAATACTTCGTAGTGGTTTTCACTGAATGTGTATATTGCTCAGCTGAATTTTAGAATTTGGCTGTATTTAGCTCCACCCAGCCTACTAGAATACTTGCATAACAGGCAAACTCAACACCTAGGCTCACTTTTGCTGTTACTCTGGAAGTCATATAAGAGCCATACCTGGCACCTTAAGCTCTAAGAATACTGCAGATAATTAGAAAACCCAATCAAATTAACCCAAGATGCAAAATCTCTACATTATAACACAAAAAACACAAAATATCAAGACAATATAATTCCACCAAAAATTATAAATCCGTCAGAAATAACCTCTAGTGAGACTGACTTAGATGAAATGCCTGACAAAGATTTCAAATTATGATTATAACTATGCTCAAAGGAATCAAAGAAGAAAATAGGCCGGGCGTGGTGGCGCACGCCTTTAATCCCAGCACTCGGGAGGCAGAGGTAGGAGGATCACCATGAGTTCGAGGCTACCCTGAGACTACATAGTGAATTCCAAGTCAGCCTGGGCTAGAGTGAGACCTTACCTCGAAAAAGCAAAAAAAAAAAAAAAAAGAAGAAGAAGAAGAAGAAAATAAACTCCTAAAGGAGAACACAGGAAACCAACTTAATGAAATAAGGAGGACAATACAAGACACACGTAAGGAAATAGAAACACTGAAGAAAAACCAATCAGAAATACTAGAATGAAAAACCCATAAGTCAAATAAAAAACTCTGTACAAAGTCTCACCAATAGAATGGATGAAGGAGAGGACAGAATATCTAAACTAGAAGACCAGGTGGCAGATCTAATACAGTCCAACAAAGAGAAAGACAAGCTAATAGGAAGGTATGAATGGGAATTTGAAGACATTTGGGACACTATGAAAAGATCAAACATAAGAATCAGGGGTATAGTAGAAGGAGAATAATTTCACTCCAAAAGCATACTAGGTGTTTTCAAAAAAATTATAGAGGAAAATTTCCATCAAATTTGGAAAGAGATGTAAGTACAGATACAGGAGGCCTTTCAAACACAAAACAGACAAAACAAGGAAAAAACCTCTCCTCGCCATATTATAATTAAACTGCCAAACACTCGTTGCACTACCTTAGAGATGCTTGCTCAACCGTGTTTATTGCCACTCTATTCACAATAGCTAGGAAATGGAACCAGCCTAGATGTCCCTCAACTGATGGTGGATAAAAAAGATGTGGTACATTTACACAATGGAGTTCTACTCAGCGGCAAAGAAAAATGAAATTATAAAATTTGCAGGGAAATGGATGGTTCTGGAAAGGATTATACTAAGTGAGGTAACCCAGGCCTAAAAAGCCAAACATCACATGTTCTCTCTCATATGTGGAACCTAGCTACAAACCTAGACTTTTATGAAAGTTGGAGTAAAAATTGGTAGCAGAGTCCAGTAAGCTAGAAAAGGGCTATAAGGGAGGGAGGCGAGGGGAGGACTTAAGGGGACGGTGGTGTATACATGTAAGTAGATGAACAGATTACTGGGAGTGCAATGGCCTAATCGAGGTCATGGGGAGAGACTGAGTAAAAGAAGGGTGGAGGAGGGTTAATCAAAATTCAAGATGTTATGAATAAGCCATATGAAAGCCTACTTTTTTAGATAAATGGCACACCTAGAAGTCATTGACTGTTACTAGAAAATTTTCAGTGCCAGACATGGGATACTTTCCAGTGAGTTGTTGGCCAGGGAGGTCCCTGATGCCCCCCAAAACATTACAGGCTATTGCCAAGGCTCTTGGTTTCCCACAAGAAATATATGGTAAGACCCTGATGCTGAAGACTCCACATGCTTGGAGTGCTAGGTCACTGAGAAATCTTGCTGGAACTGAGCTGAAAACCTCTTCCCTGTGGCACAGATGACAGAGAACTGTAAAAAGCTACACTGCATGCAGCCCTATGGGAGAGAGAAGTCATCAGTGGTGAAAACAGTGGATACTGCAAACCTTGTTTGGCCAGCCAGGCCAAATGACCGAATAGGTGCAACAGTGGCACTTCTGTTATGGGGAAAACCAACCGTTCTCTAATTGGACCTAAGGTCCACTCCATGGGAAAAGATGATGACATCAAAATAAAAGAAAGTGATTGAGAGAGGGAGGGGATATGATAGAGAGTGATTTGTGAAGAGGAAAGTGAGGGAGGGGAGTGTTTTACCATGGCTTATTATCTATAATTACGAAAGTTGTCAATAAAAAATGGTTTTAAAAGATTACATTTTATAAAGTGTTTATACAAATATAAACACATTTTGAAAGCTACCTGAGAAGCGTGACACATTCAGGTGCATGTATTTAGAGATGTCAGTATCTATACACATGCGCATATACATACAGTACATATACATATTTTACATGTGTGGGGGGACATGGTCAAAGTATGTAAATGCACATGTGTGCACATGCATGTGAAGGTACTGGACAACCTCAGGTGTCATTGCTCAAGAATGTCATCCCTCTCCTTTGAGGAAGGCTCTCTTATAGGCCTGGAGCTCACCAATCAGGCTAGACTGGCTGGCGCGCAAGCTCCAGGGATCTGCCCATCTCTGCCTCCACAAGTGAGTGCCACTGTGCCTGGCTTTTACATGGGGATCGAACTCAAGGCAAGCACTTCACTGACTGAGCTGTCTGTCAGCCCATATATACATGTATTTAATTGTCAACTTAAATGCTCACAGAAAAGAGCTTCATTATATTTACAATATAAATAAGGTAAAAGTAATATAAAATCCCAGTGGCTCAACAGCAAAGGTTACTCAAACTCCACACCCACCACCAGTGAGAGGAGGGGCTGTGGTCCTTTGGCCACCCATCTGATGGAGGCTCCATCCCTCCAGCCCCCTCAATCCCACAGGCAGGCAGAAAGAATACCGTCAACTTCACTTGTTCTCAAAGATTCCCACCTCAAAGTGACTCATGTCATTTCTGCTCAGACTCCACTGGCTTGGGTGGCAGGATGAACTCCTCCCAGGTATACAGAAGGCAGATGGGAGCAGCAATCGTGCGCACCACATGTTCAGTGAGTTCACATCCATCTCCCTGCACCCAAAACATGTCTAAATGTTTGTTCAACTCATAAATAAATGTGGACTTATCAAAGAAAGATACTAACGAACAAAGTATTCACAACGAAATGGACAAATGCACACACAAAAAAAACAATTATTACAGGGAAGTTTGCTCTACACACAGAATACTACGACAGAAAAGAACCAACACAGGGAACAGGGAAGCAAAGAAGTCTTCCCGAAGAAATCTGAAGGCAGGAGGAAGAGTAGAAGGAAGGAGGAGGAGGAGGAGGACTCAGAGCGAGCGCCCTGCAACACCTGCTGGAAGCCAGAGGGCGGTGTGCCATCAGAACAGAAAACAAGGCAGGGGGCCTGGGGTGCACTGGGTGGCAGTGCCCCACCCTCACATGCTCAGGGGCTCGATTCCATCCTCGGTACCAGGAGAAGAAAAAAGGGGAAACAAGGGTGGTCTGGGTCTTCCAGGAAGCAGACACCAAGCCAGGATGACCTGAGCGAGGACTGCATCACAGGAAGTGCTCTGAGAACACCTGGGAGCTCATCAGAAAACAATGCACAGTGGGCCCTGAGTTGGATCGGCGAGGACACCACAGATCCATCACCAGCCATCAGTCTCCCTGGAATGGGCTTGCATAGCATTCCCACCATGCTCGTCACCACCAGGCGCAGACCGGGGAGACGTGACTCAGAGGAAAGGCAGGATTAACTCTGACTCCAGGGAGCCTTGGTCTGTTACATTCCCTGCAGTTGATGAGCTGTGAAGCGTATTCTCGTGGCCACCACAGGAAATTCTTGAAGGCTCCAGAGGAACAGTACTTTACACTTCACTTTTACACCTGTCTGTCACGGGGCTGTGAAGCAGCGCTGCCTATGAGATGAATGATCCCCAAATCCAGGACTGATTCTGCCAAACCAGTACCAGGCATTTCCCACACCTGGCAGAAGAGGCTGACTTGCCCATCCTGGGGACCATGCTGGACCTGCTGCCGTTGTGACCAAGTCTACAACACAGCCATCCTGCCCTGACTACAGAGAACACAACAAGTACACCTCCCTGAACTACGCCACCTTCCCTGACTACAGAGAACACAACAAGTACACCTTCCTGAACTACGCCACCTTCCCTGACTCTTCCCAGAGAACAATCAGAAATCAGCCTCAGTATTCTACACACACCCCGTCCACAATGGGCATTTTTCTAACACACTGGTCATCATTTGGAATGTTACTCGGGGACCTGAAAGTCCTCTTGGCGTGCGAACATCACATTCACACCTGGCTCTGAAAGTGAACTTGGTCTCATTCACAGACCTGCAATCCTGCTGCTCTCAATCCTTTTTCCTCGTCCTTCTCTCATTCTTAAGTTACATGGCTGCCAAGCCCAAAGACACCGTCCTCCCCTGCAGTGTCCTTTCCATCACTGCCACCTAACTTAGCTGACAGCATGGGGGTCACAGGAGCTTCCAGAACCTCGGGCATCTGCATGGATCCTGAAGATCCACCCCTCCCACTGCAGACTCAGAAGTCCATCAGCATGCTTGTCATGCAGTGTGAGAGCCTGAACCCAATCCTCAGCTCCCGCATAGACAGCTGGGCACAGCTGGCCATGCACGGCCAGAACTCCAGTCATGCGGGGTGTAGAGAAGGGAGAATCACTGGGGATCCCTGGTCACCTGGTCTGACTGCAAACGGCAGCTCCAGGTCCAGTGAGAGACTCCGTCTCAAGGAGACAAGTGGAAGGGCAAGAGAGGAGGTCACCAGGGTTTTCCTCTGGCCTCTACATGTGTCCCCACATATGTGCACACACACCTACACACACATTTGCACATATCATACATGCACACACCACACATACCACATACATGTGCAAAAAAAAAAGTACCAGAAATGTCACTTTAGGCTCTCCCCTAACTATAGATTTCTATTTTATTTTACTTTACTACTTTATTTTCATGTGGAGAGGGGGTTGAAACAGGGTCTTGCTATGTAGACCAGGCTGACTAAGAAATCACAATCCTCCTGCCTCAGCCTCCTGAGTGCTGGAATTACAGGCATGTATCACCATGCCTGGCTTAAGTACAGCAATCCTTTTTTTCCCCTTCCTTACTAATGCTAAGAACAACCCCTTCTCTCCCTCCAATCAGGCTCCTGGGCCATCCTCCTCCTCATCTGGGGTCCAGTTACTCCACTTGGTCCACTCTGAATCTCTCAAAGGCAGACCTTGGTCCAGGAGGCAGCCAGAGACCAAATCTCACCCAAGAGGGAGTTTCACGGAAGCCAGGCCTGCCGGACCTGTGGGTTTGACCACAGCAGGCAGAGCTGACCCTCTGTGGGCTACACGAAGCTCAGTGTTCTCTGAGCTGTTTTCTGTGTCCTGCTCACTACACTCCCCCCATCAGGCCTTGCAGCAAGTGCTGCGCAGCCTGGTGCTGTCCTGCAGGCAGCTGAGCTTGCCAGTGAGCATCCCAGGAGAGTGTCGCTGAGCCTTCTAAGGACAGTCATCTCAATGCCTCCATCCCTGCGTGTCAAAACCACCTTCCAGGAACACACTGGAGAAATCTGAGTTGTAGGTCAGCCACTCAGCACTGCCACGTACTGATGAAGCTGCAGGTGTGCTCCAGGCATGGCGCTGTACACTGATGGAGCACGGGTGTGTTCCGGGCATGGCACTACGGGCTATGCACACTGATGGAGCACAGGTGTGTTCCAGACATGGCACTACGGGCTCTGCACACTGATGGAGCACAGGTGTATTCCAGGCATGGCACTAAAGGCTCTGCACACTGATGGAGAACAGGCGTACTCAGGGCATGGCGCTACGGGCTGTGCACACTGATGGAGCACGAGTGTGCTCCAGGCATGGCTTTATGGGCTGTGCACACTGATGGAGCATGGGCATGCTCCGGGTACTGCACTACAAGCTGAACAGCATTCTGTCCTGATGAGAGGGTGATAAACCAAGAGCAAGGGCACAATGCAGACGCCCTGCCAGTTCACACACCTGATCCAGCATCACAGCTGCACACACACTTCAGAGCAGGGATAAAGCCCTTCCTGTGTCCAGAATTCTCCTGGTAATTACAATTTTCCATACAGTATTGGTGAGTGTGGCAGTTTGAATCAGGTGTCCCCCATAAAGTCGTGTGTTCCAAATGCTTGGTCCCAGCTAGCGACAAGTTGGGAGACAGAGCCTTGCTGCAGGAGGTGTGTTGCTGGGTGGGCTTAGGGGTGTTACAGCACCTCTCCTTTGCAATAGCCCAGCTCACTCCCTTGCTTTCTGTCAGCAAAGGTTCATGCCAGGCTTTACCCTGCCCTCATGAAGCTTCCACTTGGAGCTGTGAGCCACAATAAACCCTTTCCTCCCATCAGCTGCTTCTGGTCAGGTGCTTTGTCCCAGCAATGCAAAGGTAACTATAGCAGGTGACAAAACACAAGCCAGTGTGACATTGTGTTTTCCCCCTGTGACAGCTGGACGGCCCCAGGCTGCCCACCTTTGGCTCTGCTCCTCACACTCTTCTTTGGCATGCTGTCTGTGCTGTCACCTCCGCCTTCTTCTGCTGCCACCAAAGCAAAGAACTCCTCCAAATTTTCACCTTCCACTTTGGCCAAGCAAAAGTTGCTAAACTTCAATGTGCCAGGTCCTTCCAAGAGTATCTATGAAAATTTTAAAAACACCATTGTTTTCAGAAACAAGTTTGGCTTAATTTGCACATCTTCTGGAAGGTCTTGTAAGTGCTCTGAGATGCTCTCAATATAAAATGGGGAAAAGGTCCCAAGCACTTCAGACTGCTGTCAGGAACACCTCAAGTCACACAGGCAGAGGGCTGTGACTGGCCCAAATGTGCTATGCAATCTATGGGCACAAGTTATCTGATGATGTGGAAACTGCCAGGAAGTGGTACCATGTCCTGCCCAGTCATTTAAGAGTTAATGCACTTGTCTGTAAAGTCTAATGACCCAAGTTTGAGTCTCCAGTACCCACATAAATCCAGTTGCACAAAGTGGCAGCTGGAGTCTGTTTGCAGTGGCTGGAGGCTCAGGCGTACTCTGTCTCTCTTCTATCTCTCTGTTCTTGTAAGTAAATAAATATTTTTTTAAGTTGCTGGGCAGTTGCAATGGATATGATAACTTTTCTGTATTTAAAAGAAACCTGGAGGGTGGGAGGACTGGGGAGACGGCTCACTGTTTGAAGCACTCGTGTGTAAGCTTGACAACCCAAGCTTGGACCCCTAGAACCCACGTAAAGCTGGACACTACCACAAGTGGCCACAATCCTAGCAGCTCGCCTATGGTGAGACAGGAGATGGAGATGGAAGAGTCCCAAGCAAGTCTGGTGAGCAGAGCAGTGAACAAAAGACTCTGCCGCAAACCAAGGTAAAGACAAGGACGGCCGGGCGTGGTGGCTCACACCTTTAATCCCAGTACTTGGGAGGCAGAGTTAGGAGGATCGCCATGAGTTTGAGGCCACCCTGAGACTACATAGTGAATTGCAGGTCAGCCTGGACTAGAGTAAAACCCTACCTCAAAAAATCAAAAGAAAGGGGCTGGAGAGATGGCTTAGTGGTTAAGACGCTTGCTTGTGAAGCCTAAGGACCCATGTTCAACTCTCCAGATCCCATGTAAGCCAGCTGCACTAAAGTGAGGCAAGCGCAAGGTCACACTAGGTGGTGCAAACATCTGGCATTTGACTGCAGTGGCTGAGGCCCTGGCACACCAATTCTCTCTCTTTACCACCACCCCTACCCCTTTTCTCTCTCTCTTTAAAATAAATTTTTTAAATTAAAAAAAAAAAAAACACAAGGACCAAGCCAGGCATGGTGGCGCATGCCTTTAGTCCCAGCACTCGGGAGGCAGAGGTAGGAGGATCACCGTGAGTTTGAGGCCACCCTGAGACTACATAGTGAATTCCAGGTCAGCCTGAGCTAGAGTGAGACCCTACCTGGAAAAACTAAAAGAAAAAAAACATACAAGGACCAACATTATAGGACGTGCTCTGACCTACACATGTGCACACATTCACACACGCTCACACTCTAAAGGAGCCCTTAGCTTTTAGCCACAAATTCTTATTAAGGATGTCTGCTATTCTGCCACTGTGGTTTCTGCTCTTCAGGTGTCATAATCCCCTGGAGATCTGATCAGGCCCAGCCCACCATCCAGTCTGTGTCCTGACTACACTCTCTGTATGGCCATGTTTCAATAAAACTTTATTAACAGAAACAGGATTCCCATACAACCTTTACCAGCCCTTGTTTTCCAGAGCACAGGGTACATTCCACACCAGCCTGAACAACTAGCTTCCAACAGCTCATAGCAACCCTCTGTAAACAACTCCCATACAGCTTTAAGCAAACTGTAGCCCCAAGCCAAAGCTCCATATCACTGCCTGTTTTTGTGCAACTGTGAATCAAGTGTGGTTTTTATATTTCTAAACAGTTGCAAGAAATCAAAAGAATAGTGTTTCATTTCTTTTTTTATATTTTATTTATTTATTTGGAAGAGAGAGAATGGGCATATCAGGGTCTCCTGCCACTGTAAACAAACTCCGGATGCATGTGCCATCTTGTGCTCCTTGCTCTACAGGGGCCCAGGGTCCCTGTAATCGAACCTGGGTCCATAGGCTTTATAAGCAAGGGCCTTAACCACTAAGCAATCCCACCCACCCCTCATTTCTTTTTTGTTGCTTGTTGCTTTGTTTTGTTTGAGATAGGTTCTTGCTCTGTAGTTCAAGCTGGCTTGGAACACACTATGTTAACCAGACTGGCTTTGAACACCTGGCTTTCATCCTGCCTCAGCTTCCCAAGTGCTAGAATTCCAGGCATGTGTTATCATGCCAGGCTCTGCAGAATATTTATTTTTCTTACTTTTTTATTTTTTATTATTTTTCTTTGGTGTGCACGTGCATACCATGCCAGGGTCTCTTTCCACTGCAAAAGAATACCTGTCCAGCTTTATGTAGGTGGCTAGGGACTTGAACCTGCACCAGTGGGCTTTTCAAGCAAGCACCTTTAACCACTGGGCCATCTCCCCAGCCCCTAGGGAGTATTTCTTGACATGTCAAAATTCTGTAAAATTCAAATTTCAAGTCCATATAAAGTCAATGAAACAGCCCTATCCGCACATTCGTACATTGTCCCTGGAGGCTTTAAGCCTATCAGTGATAGCTATAGGCCTGGGCTTTTAAGTTTGTAAATGATTTCAACAAGAATGTCTATGCAGGGCTGGAGAGATGGCTTAGGGGTTAAGGCGCCTGCCTCCTAAGCCTAAGAACACTGGTTCCAATCTCCAGCGATTCCAATCTCCAGGTCCCACATTTAGCCAGATGCAAAGTGACACAAGGGCGCAATGCCGCACTTGACCACAAGGGGGCGCACACATCTGGATTTTGTTCGCAGCAGCTGAGACACTGCTGGCGCGCCCATCTCTGTCTTCCTCTCCCTCTTTCTCTCTGTCTCTCTCTGTGTCTCTCTCTCAAAAAAAAAATAATAATAATAATTTTTTTAAAAAGAATGTCTATGCAATTCATAGGGTTTTTATAGTTTTCCTTTTTAGATTTAATTATCTTCTTATATATATGGCCTACAATAATAAAGTTAAAAAACTAAATACAGTGATGGAGAGTGGAGTTGGGAAGGAGAAAGTGAGGGAGGAGGGAATTATCATGATTTATATTGTCTATAATTATGGAAGTTGCCAATTATTAAAAAATTAAATTAAATAAGGGCTGGAGAGATGGCTTAGTGGTTAAGGCACCTGCCTGCAAAGCCTAAGGACCCATATTTGACTCTCCAGATCCCATGTAAACCAATTTCACAAAGGTGAGGCAAGCACAAGGTCACATATGCCCACTAGGTGGTGCAAGTGTCTGGAGTTCGATTGTAATAAAAAACAAGCAAATAAATTTAAAAATAAAATATGAAAAGAAAATGAAATACAGCTGAGTGTGGTGGCAGAGGTAAGTGGATTGCTATGCATTTGAGGCCATCTTGAAATTACAGTGAGTCCCAGGTCAGCCTGGGCTAGAGTGAGACCTTACCTACCTTGAGGGGGGGAAAAAAGGCAAACTCCAAGATCAGAAAGAGTCTCCAGCTCAAGTAAGAATGGGTTCTGCAGAGGAGGGCTGGAGAGATGGCTTAGTGATTAAGGTGCATGCCTGCAAAGCCTAAGGACCCCGGTTTGATTCTCCAGGTTCCACATAAGCCAGATGCACATGGTGGCGCATGTGTCTGGAGTTCATTTGCAGTGGCTAGAGGCCTTGGTGTGCCCATTCTCACTCTCTCTCCCTCTAATAAATAAATAAATAAAATAAAATCTTTGAAAAAAAGGATGGGCAGAGGAGTGATGAAGTGGCCACCCACCATTCCTCTCTAGCCACCACAGGCAGTGCATTCACCACAGGCAAGCACATGGAGGGCTGCATGGTACCTACATGTGCATAGACCACCTGCATGCAAAGAAAAAGACTGAATGGTTAAAAGCTACTTACACAAGCAGCTATACATAGGTACTATATATTTCCTTAATTTAAAAAAATACCTTTGAGAAAGCACTCTAAATTAAGAAATTAAGACTCATAAATTACCTTCCCAGGAGAAATGTCACAAAAGAGAATGCCAAGTTTATGGAGATGATGCAATCCCTGAATCAGGTCAACCCCAAACTCTCTGACAACATCTTCGGGAAGGTTCTCATCTTGAGCAATAACTGTTTCTAAGGAACCACCTAGGAGAAATTGATTAAATTTCTTTAAAATTAAATTAAAGTCATCCATTATCACCCGCCAACACCAGAGGAGAACACCATAAAATGATCACGATAGGGCGGCAGGGAAGGATTGCATGTGTGTGACCCAGTGGTGCAGGCATTACAACTGATGCTGCACAGGGTGGCACCATTCACAGGGTCTCACACACTTACCTGTGCACAGTTCCACGACCATCCAGAGGTGATTGCTGGTCTCGTACCATTCGTGAAAAGTTACAATATTCTTGTGATTAATTTCATGAGTGAGACGGACCTATAAAAACACACAATATGGGCTGGAGAGATGGCTTAGCGGTTTAGGCACATGCCTGTGAAGCCTAAGGACCCAGGTTCGATTCCCCAGGACCCACATAAGCCAGATGCACAAGGTAGCCACATGCATCTGGAGTTTGTTTGCAGTGGCTGGAGGCCCTGGTACACCCATTCTCACTCTTCATCTGCCTCTTTCTCTCTCTCTCTCAAAATAAAATAAATAAGTAAATAAATTAGTAAAGACAAACCGGGCGTGGTGGTGCACGCCTTTAATCCCAGCACTCGGAGGCAGAGGTAGGAGGATCGCCATGAGTTTGAGGCCACCCTGAGACTACAGAGTAGATTAGATTCCAGGTCAGCCTGAGCTAGAGTGAGACCCTACCTCAGAAAACATATATATTTATATAGCAGATGAGAAAACCATAGAATGTATTTAAATGTAATAGAAATGATAATTATGGGGCTGGGGAGGTTGCTCATCAGTTAAAATACTTTCCACCAAGCATGAGAACCTGTGTTCAGATTCCCAGTACCCATACAAAATACAAGGTATGGTGGCTCGTGCCAGTAACCTCAGAACTGGGGAGGCAGAAACAGGAGGATCCTGGGAGCTTGCTGATTACCTAGTCTAGCTGACGTAGTGGCATCAAGGTTCACTGAGATGCCCTCTCTCAAAAAAAAGAAAAAAAGACGGAGAAAGCCTGAGGAAGACACCCAACAACAACTTCTAGACTCAACATACATGTACACACATGTACATCAGCCCACACACACAGGAAGACATACATACATGCATGCATGCACACCAAATACACGCACACACATGTACATGAGCACAGACACAGGTCTTCTGTAGACGTGATGGAATGAGAAAAGAATAAAACAGTATCCCAAACTTGCCAGCATTCTGCCGCATGCTGGAGTACCAGCCCTTGCCCTCCTGACAGTGCCACACAGCTGACTGACAGCTGTGCTTCTTGCCTCTGCCCGGCATCACCAGATGCGATAGAACCACATACGCTAACAGCCTGCAAAAGGTTAAACTAGTTGTCAAGTGCACTTTGACTGAATTCATCAAGTTAAAAACCTCTCAAGTTGGATGGAAGCGCACGTTTCCAGGACTTGGAAGATGGAGACAGGAGAGTCAAATGGTCAAGGCCAGGCTCAGCTACGGAGTAAGTTCAAGGTCAGTCTGGACTATATGAAACCCTGTGTCAAAAAAACAAAGAGGGGGACTGGGGAGATTACTCAGTGTTAAAAGGTGTTTGCCTGCAAAGCCTGCCGGCTAGTACCCACATAAAACCAGATACACAAGGTGGTGCGTGCATCTCAAGTTCATCTGGGAGTGGTAAATGGCCCTGGTGCTAGTCTCTCTCTCTCCCTGTCTCTCTCCTTGCAAATAAATAAATAAAAATATCGTTTAAAAGGTTCACAATGAGCCGGGCATGGTGGGACACGCCATTAATCCCAGCACTAGGAAGGCAGAGGTAGGAGGATCACCGTGAGTTCGGGCCACCCTGAGACTACATAGTGAATTCCAGGTCAGTCTAGAGTGAGATCTTACCTCCAAAAAAACCAAAAAAAAAGTTCACAATGTAGGATCTGGCAGTTATTTTTTTTAAGATATGCCATCAAAAACATAAGCAAGCCAGGTGTGGTGGCACACGCCTTTAATCCCAGCACTTGGAAGGCAGAGTTAGGAGGATCACCATGACTTCAAGGCCACCCTGAAACTACAGAGTGAATTCAGGTCAGCCTGAGCTAGAGTGAGACCCTATCTCAAAAGAACAACAACAAGCCGGGCGTGGTGGCGCACGCCTTTAATCCCAGCACTCGGGAGGCAGAGGTAGGAGGATCGCCGAGAGTTCGAGGCCACCCTGAGACTACACAGTGAACTCCAGGTCAGCCTGGACCAGAGTGAGACCCTACCTCGCAAAACCAAAAAAAAAAAAAAAAAAAAAAAAAAAAAAAAGAACAACAACAAAAAAAAAAAAAAAACATAAGCAAATAAGGAACCAGTAGACAAACTGGACTGAAGGTATTTGATATCACGTAATCAATGGCTTCTGTTTCATGTTTAATTTTGTTAGTGATTGGTTTAATGAATTAGGTTTGGAGTACTAGGGGTCAAATCCAAGGCCTTGCATATACCAGACAAGTATTCTGACCCAGCCCCCAATTTTTTGTTTGTTTTTTGTTTGTTTGTTTTTTAAGGTAAAGCCTCACTTGTGCGCAGGCTGACCTGGAATTCACTATATAGTCTCAGGGTGGCCTTGAACTCACAGTGATCTTCCTACCTTTGCCTCCCAAGAGCTAGGATTTAAGATGTGCGACACCATACTCAGACCATCGGTTTTTTGAGACAGAATCTCCAGTACCATGTAGCCCAGACTGGACTTGAAGCCTCCATCCCCGCCCTGCATCTGTCTGTGCCGCAGTGACCTGCATGTACCACCACACACATTCTGCCACCATTCCTGGTCACAGCTGTGTCTCTCATGAGCAAGCTTAACTTACCCAGTTCGTTATTTCAGGCCTTTTGCACTTCTCAGTGCAAAGAATGGCTACAAAGTTGATCGTCCCCTTCCGACGCCCTTTGTAGACAACAGTCTGGCTTCCTCTGCCAATCTCCTCATACAGAATAAAGTTTTCCATGTCTGCAGTGATTTCTCATGTGTGGTAATATAGCACCTCTAGTTCCTAAAGAGTAAAAAATGGCACTGAAAAATGCAAGCTGACCAAACCATTAATTAGCATCAGATATTCAAAATGCAAATACACCTTGACTGGGCATGGTGGCGCCTGCCTTTAACTCCAGCACTTGGGAGGCAGAAGTAGGAGGATAGCTCTGAGTTCGAGGCCACCCTGAGACTACACAACGAATTCCAGGACACTCTCGCTAGAGTGGAAACATTTTTTAATAAACATGGACTGGCAATTGTAGAGATCAGTTACTCCATATTGTGTGAAACAGTGGCTTTCAGAATCTACCTTGCCCTAAGTAACTCTGCACAAAGAAAACAGCAATTTACTCCATTTTAACTGCAATTGTTGAGACAGAATGTGTTGGCATGGCGTTTGTATAAATAAACAACCACAACCTGTCCAGCACAAGCCATGGTGCAACAGGCTGACGACAAATCATTTCTTAAGCAAGTCTTTTGTGCCACACAAAAATCAACTCAAGCCCAGCGTGGTGACACATGCTCAGGAGGCAGAGGTAGGAAGATAACTGAGAGTTCGAGGCCACCCTGAGACTACATAGTTAATTCCAGGTCAGTCTGGGCCAGAGTGAGACCCTACCTCGAAAAACCAAAAAAAAAAAAAAAAAAAAAAGTCAACTCAAAGGCTGGAGAAATGGCTCAGCAATCACAGACTTGCTTGCAAAAAGCCTGAGAGCTCAGGTTGCACTCCCAGCGCCCACAGAAGGCCAGATACAGAAGTACAGCATGCGTCTTGAGTTCCTATGCAGTGCCACACAATATGTGGACCTGAGTTCAGATCCCTAGTTCAGGGCATGGTGGCATGTGCCAGGCACCTGTACACCCAGCTCTGGGGAGGCTGAGGCAGGTGGGACGCCAAGGCTTGTCTAGCCCAGTCAGTGATCTCCAGGGTTAGTGACAGACCAAATTCACAGAAGATGGAGAGCGGTAAAAGCAAGGGGTCAGTACTGACCTCTGGCCTCCTCATGCACACACACGCACACACACACACGCACCACAAAAGTAAAAACTGTAGTATATATATAAATCAGTGGGGTTTTATTCAGCTGTATGGTAGGGTGAAATTATGTTAGTTGTAGGAAAATGGCTGGAAATGAAGATCATCATGTCAAGTGACATAAAGCGGTGTCAGAAGAACAAATATCCCATTTCCTGTCATATGCAGAATATAGATTTAAATACATATAAATTATATATACATGAAAGAAAAAGGGAAATGGAGTGAAGGGGGAAGAAGTCTAACAGTAGAGTGGAGGGGAGACGGGAGAGAGTAATGGAGGGAAAAAGAAAGGCACGATATAGCCTGCTTTCTCTCGTGCAACTAGATTTCAATGTACACGCCAGCCAGGAGGACAGCTCAGCCAGTAAAGAACTTGCCTCTCAAGTCTGAGAACCTGAATCCTCAGAACACAGGGAAAGAAAATAAAATCAGGAGAGGATGATGGTGTGTGCTGATAAGCCCAGCACTGGGTAGGTAGAGACAGACATGAATGCCTGGGGCTTGCTGGTCAATCTAACCCACTTGGTTAGTTTCAGGTCACTGAGCTCCTATCTCATAAAGAGGTGAACAAGGTCTGGGAAGATGGCTTAACAGTTCAGTAGCATGCATACTCACACATATACACATACACATGTGCAAATAAATAAATCTAAAAAGAGATGCGCAGGCTGGAGAGATGACTCTGCTTGCAAAGCCTGACAGCCTGGGTTTGATTCACCAGTACCTACGTAAAGACAGGGGCACAAGTGACACATGTATCTGGAGTTTGTTTGCACTGGCAGGAGGCCCTGGCATACTGGCTCATATTCTCATTATCTCTCTCCAAATAAACAAATGAAATTTTAAAAAATAAAATACAGTGAAATAAAAAGAGATGGGCAACATTCCTGAGGATAACACCCCAAGTTACCCTCTTACCTCCACACACATGCACACACACCACACTCAAAAATAAGTTCAGGAGCCGGGCGTGGTGGCGCACGCCTTTAATCCCAGCACTCGGGAGGCAGAGGTAGGAGGATCATCATGAGTTCGAGGCCACCCTGAGACTACATAGTTAATTCCAGGTCAGCCTGGACAAGAGTGAGACCCTACCTTGAAAAACCAAAAAAAAAAAAAAGTTCAGGGCTGGAGAGATAGCTTAGCGGTTAAGCACTTGCCTGTGAAGTCTAAGGATCCCAGTTCGAGGCTCAATTCCCCAGGACCCACATAAGCCAGATGCACAAAGTGTCACATGCATCTGGAGTTCATTTGCAGTGGATGGAGGCCCTGGTGTGCCCATTCTCTCTCTCTCTCTTTCTACCTCTTTCTCTATCTGTCGCTCTCAAATAAATAAATAAATATAAACAAAAAAAATAAGTTTAAGGGCTAGAAAGATGGCTTGGTAGTTAAGGCGCCTGCCTGCCAAGCCTAAGAATGCCAGTTCCACTCTCCAGGTCCCACATTTAGCCAGATGCAAAAAGTGACGCAAGGGCACAATGCCACACTTGACCACAAGGGGGAGCACGTGCCTGGAGTTCATTCACAGCAGCTGTGCACCCATTCTCTCTCTCTCTCTCTCTCTCTCTCTCTCTCTCTCTGTCTCTCTCAAAAAAATAATAAGTTCAAAAAAATAGGATACCTATCAAATTTGAAATTCCATAACACTCATATTTTTATATATCTTTACCTAGTACAAAGACATTCTCCATTAGAGGTCCATGTATGTATATATAGAGGGATAGGGGAGGCTGAGGCAAGAGAATCAAAAGTTCAAGGCCAGCCTGGGCAACTTAACGAGTGTCTCAAACCACAAAGTTAGCTGGGCATGGTGGCGCACACCTTTAATGCCAGCATTGGGTTACAGAGGTAGAAGGATTGCTGTAAGTTGAGGCCAGCTTGTAACTACAGAGTGAGTTCTAGGTCAGCCTGGGCTAAAGTGAGAACCTACCTCAAAAAAGAAAGGAAGAAAGAAAGAAAGAAAGAAAGAAAGAAAGAAAGAAAGAAAGAAAGAAAGGAGGGAGGAAGGGAGGAAGGGAGGAAGGGAGGAAAGAAAGAAAGAGAGAGAGAGAGAGAGAAAGAAAGAAAGAAAGAAGAAGAGAGGAAGGGAAGAACGGAGGGAGGGAGGGAGGGAATTAAAAGAGCACTAAGGATATGGTTTAGACCATGAGGCCCTGGGTCCATTCCTCAGCACTCCCTAAAAGTGATCTGTACTTCGGTGTGCTAGAGGAGGTCTACACACACAGGACAGAGGAAGCTGAGGCAAGAGGATTGCCCCCACTCAACACACGGGCTACAGAGCAACATCTCAGTCTGAAACCTCCTCACCGGCCACCTCCAAATATCTGTATCTCCTTACCTGTAAATAAAGCTCAAATACAGAAAACTCAACAAAGTAAGTAATCAGAAGAGGAATACTATGGTGACTGCCACCGAGGGCACGAAGCTGCACCTTGCCCAGCCACTCAAGAAGTCCCCGTGTGAGAGCACCCTAACCATGCCTTTTTACTCCCCGAAAGTTCCACCTGCCTAACTTTCACAGTCTGCACTGCCCTGGTTTCCTTATGATTTTCTGATCCAGTGTGCTTTCTCAGACACCAGATTTTTAGTCTCCCTCACTTTGTACAAGTGTAATGTGGAGCTAGAGAGATGCCACAAGAGTTAAAGGCACTTCCCTGCAAAGTCTAACTACCTGGGTTTAATTTCCCCAGTTACCCACTTGAGTTTGTTTGCAGTGATTGAAGGCCCTGGCACTCCCATTCTCTCTCTCTCGTTGCTCTCTGCTTAGAAATAAATAAATACAAATTTTTTTAAATAAAAAGTGTAGCCGGCCGGGCGTGGTGGCACACGCCTTTAATCCCAGCACTCGGGAGGCAGAGGTAGGAGGATCACCGAGAGTTCGAGGCCACCCTGAGACTACATAGGTAATTCCAGGTCAGCCTGGACGAGAGCGAGACCCTACCTTGCAAAACCAAACAACAACAAAAAAAAAGTGTAGCCAGACATGCTGATGCACTCCTTTAACCCCAGCACTGGGCAAGCAGAGGTAGAAGGATGGCTGTGAGATGGAGGCCACCCCGAAACTACATAGTGAATTCCAGGTCAGCGTGGGCTACAGTGGGACCCTACCTCGAAACAAACAAAAAAAAAAGTGTGATGCATCTCTAGGTCTATTTAAATCTACAGAATGGCTGAATAAACCAGAAGTCAAAGCCAATTACAAGCATGTATTTAACAAACTCTGAACCACACAAGAAGGGAAAAAAACGCAGGGCAGCGTTATCTCTTCACGGCAACCAGTGGCAGCCGCGCCAGAAGTGCGCATCCTCCGGGAAGTTAACACAAGTGCCTAACCCTAGTGTGTGCAGCCCTGGACGGACAGAAAATCAGAAGAGTGCATCGTCCGGGAAGTTAACACAAGTGCACATCCCGAGTGTGTGCAGCCCTGGATGGACAGAAAATCAGAGGAGCGCATCCTCCGGGAAGTTAACACAAGAGCACATCCCGAGTGTGTGCAGCCCTGGATGACAGAAAATCAGAGGAGCGCATCGTCCGGGAAGTTAACACAAGTGCACATCCCGAGTGTGTGCAGCCCTGGATGGACAGAAAATCAGAGGAGCGCATCCTCCGGGAAGTTAACACAGAAAATCAGAAGAGCGCATCCTCCGGGAAGTTAACACAGAAAATCAGAAGAGCGCTTCCTCGGGGAAGTTACCCAGGCGCCCATCCCGAGCGCGCGGCCGTGGACGGTGGCAGCAGACGCTCGAGGTCAGGCGGTGGCCGCCCGGCGCGCATGCGCACACGCAGTCTGTCACTCGTGCAGCCCCGCCACAGCGCCCGGGTCCTGGTGGAGGTCGCGGGGGTCCCCAGAGCCGGAGCGGGCGCCGAGGCCGGGACGGGTCCAGGGAGGCCAGGACAGCCCGTCCACCCGCGCCCGTCCCCGAGGGTCGCTCAGGGACGCCACCCCACCTGCACGACGGCGGGACGGGCCCCGCGGACGGACGGACGGGCGGGCGGGCGAGAGCCAACGACGCCGGGCCTCGCGGGCGGAAGCAGCCCTGTCGTTTACGGGCGCCCCCGTCTCCATGGCAACCGGCCGAACGCGGGAAGGAGCGCGGGGTGCTGATTGGCTGGCTACTCGCCGGAAGTGGCGTCCCTCCCTCGCCCCGGGTCTCGGCACGGGCGAGCTGAGGAGAAGCGGGATGTGGGGTAGCACTGTGGGGACTCTCGGCCCGGCGTTCCTCGCGGGTTTTGGGTTTTTTTTGGGGGGGAGGGTGGGAGGAGGGCTAGATGATCCGGTCTCCATGGTAACCTGAGGACGCCGGGAGGAGAGCCAGGCGCTGATTGGCTGAGTGCTTCGTTTTCATTGGCCGCATCCCGGAAGTGAGCAGCCCGAAGGGTCTCGCCCTTAACACGTTAGACCGCTCACTTCTTCTGGCATGATGGCCACCCGGAGCCAGAGCTGGGCACAGTGCGGGTGGAGCCGACTCACATTAGCAGGGCCTGGGTGGATCGGTTCAGCACCCTTTCATTCGGTCATCCCATCTCCATAGCAACGCCCTGACCGCCCCAAGGAGTACCCCCTACACACATACAAACATGTAAACACACACACCACAGATACATCCAAAGAAGACTAAGCATTAAACACTGAAACAAGAGGAATGGGCTGCATAGATGGCTCAGCTGTTAAAGTCACTGTTTGCAGGGCCTTAATGGCCTGGGTTCGATTCCTCAGTACCCACATGAAGTCAGATGCACAAGGTGGTTACAAGCGTCTCGAGTTTCTAGTGGCAAGAGGCCCTGGCGTGCCCATTCATATTCTCTCTCTCTCTTTCTGTCTCTCTCTCTCTCTCCCTTTCTCTTCCCCTCTGCCTCTCGTTCTCACTTTTGTTCTCTGCTTGCAAATCATGAGACACCAAACCCACTCTTTGTTTGTTTGCTTGTTTGTTTGTATGTTTGTTTTTCGAGGTAGGGTTTCACTCTAGTTCAGGCTGACTTGGAATTCACTCTGTCGTCTCAAGGTGACCTCAAACTCACGGTGATCCTCCTACCTCTGCCTCCTGAGTGCTGGGATTAAAGGTGTGCACCACAACGCCCGGATCCAAACAACCCACTCTTAAGAGGCACTGGGGATTGAACCCAGAGCTTCATGCATGGTAGGCAAGCATTCTACCAACTGAGCTACATCCCCAGCCATCAATTTCCCTCTTAAGTTTGGGGTATTTCTCACTGTCTCAGGTTGGGTTACTTGTGAAGGCGATTCTTTTTTTATTTTTGCTATTTTCAAGATAGGGTCTCACTCTTAGTTCCAGGAATTCACTCTAACTTAAACTCACATGATCCTCCTACCTCCACGCTGATACTAAAGGCATTCAGCACAGCATACAGTTTACGAAGGGGATTCTGGGGCCTGGGATATTTTGGAAAAGTGTTCTTAAAAGGAGGAGAGTTAGGGAAACAGGTCAAGGAGAAACCAAGTGCAGTCGTGCCAGAGGGCCAGGTGCTCTGAGCCATGAACTGCACTGCAGAGTAACCTCACCTTGAGGCAAAGGTGTCACAGAGGAATGCCTGAGTCAGTCTGTCACTGGCTGTAGGCCAGTAGGGAGAGGTAGCCTAATTTCCAGGTTATTACCATAAATGTACATTACAATAACTTCCAGGAGTGATTACGGAGGAAGTATGCACCTGCCAAAGAAAACCCAGGTGAGATCACAGCAGGACGGTTGGTGACCATCATAATGACTACAGCATGGTTACAACACAAGTGTCTGCCTGGAGCCCTGAGTCTGTGTGAACTTTAGGCTTATGGCCCAATCCAAGCCATAACCCTAAACAGGGTCTATTGCAACCACAAACATAACCCTAGCCCTACAGCCAATCCTGGGCCCATTATCACCTTTAGCCCTACTCCCAGCATCACCCTGGTTCTACCCCTAGCCCTGGCCCCAACCCTTTCAGTGTCCCTCATCGCAGACCTGGTGCTAACCCTCAGGCTCTTTTCATCCTTTCTGTTTTGCAGAGCCTGGTTCCCTAGGAAGAACCCAAGCTGCCAGGGTTTCTGCAATGCATTCCTATTCTCCCTCAATCAATGTCCATTTCTGTGGCTTCTGGTTAGGAGCCCTGACTAATGCATGCATAGGTACCAAGAGTAGCTGTGGGTGCAAGGTTCATCAGATACTGGCAGGGAAGTCAGAATGGATCTCTGGTCAGCCTGGGTGCCCTGGCAGTGAAATCCAGTGCATTTGTTTTTTCTGGGGAGGGGGTTGTTTTGTTTTCCAAGGTAGGGTCTCGCTAGCCTCAGCCTCCTAAGTGCTGGGATTAAAGATGTGCACCATCACACTCATCTTCGAAATCCAGGGCATTTCAAGGTATAGACCTTGGTAGCCCTTGGCAAGAATGTTGAAACCAACTATTTACAGGATACTATCACATCTTCATGATTTTTTCTCATATATGTGTGATATACATGTGTTCATATGTGTGTGTAGATGTGTGTCCACTCGTATGCATGTGTATGTGGAGGCTCTGTCTACTTCTATCACTGAATCTAGAGCTCACCATTCAACTAGACTAGTTAGCCAGCAAGCCCCGGGATCCTCCTGTCTCCACCTCCCAGTACTGGGTTTACAGACGCATGTCACCACACCTGGCAGTTTTATGTGGGTGCTGTCTATATATACATATATATATATATATATGAGTTAGGCCAGGCATAATGGTGCACGCCTTTAATCCCAGCTCTTAGGAGACTGAGGTAGGAGGATTGATGTGAGTTCGAGGCCACCCTGAGACTACATAGAGAATTCCAGGTCAGCCTGGGTTAGAGTGAGACCTTACCTCTGGAAGAAAAAAAAAAAAAGAGTATCAATTTGTTGAATAAGGGCTGGGGAGATGTCTCAGATGTAAAAGGTGCTCTCTTGCAAAGCCTGCCAGCCCGGGTTCAGTTGTCCAGTATTGACCAGTACTGATGTAAAGCCAGATGCACACAGTAGCAAGTACCTGAACAGCTAAGTCATCTCTCCAGTCCTGTTTTTGTGGGTTTTTTTTCTTTAAAGAGCATATCTTATTTATTTATTTATTTATTTATTTATTTATTTATTTATTTGAGAGAGAGGGCACGCCAGGGCCTCCAGCCACCACAAACAAACCCCAGACACATGCACCACCTTTTGCATATGGCTTTATATGGGTACTGGGAAATTGAACCCAGATCCTTTGGCTTTGCCAGCAATCACCTTAACTGCTAAGCCATCTCTCCAGCCCCACCCCCCATTTTTTTGTTTTTGTTTGTTTATTTTGAAGTAGAGTTTCCTCTAGCCCAGGCTGACCTGGAATTTACTCTGTAGTCTCAGGCAGACCTCAAAGTCACAGCGATCCTCCTATCTCTGCCTCCATAAGCACTGGGATTAAAGGCATGTGCCACAGCACCTGGCATGTTATTCTTTTAATATATTTTTAAATTTATTACAAGGAAAGATAAAGAGAGAGAGAATGGGCATACCAGGGCCTCCTGCTACTGCTAATAATGCATGCACCACTTTGTGCATCTGGCTTTACATGGGTACTGGGGAACTGAGCAATCTCTCCAGCCCCACATTATGTTTTGATACATGAATACATTGCATCATGTTCAAATCGGATTAAACATACACGTCTCTGGAGTGCTCAGCACTAAATGGAACATCGGTATCACCACCAAAGACTCGGGACCCACTTGCGAGGAGGGGGTTGGAAGAATGTAAGAGCCTGCCAACATCTCAGCATAGAAGACAGAGGGGCTGGTGAGACTCCATTCTTCCCAGAGGACCCACTGGCCTTGAGTTGGGAAGAAGAGGTTTAGTGAGAGTGATAAGGGGAGAAAAGGGGGCAGAGGGGGGAGTATGGTCAAATTGATTATATACGTACATGAAAGTGTCAAAAATAAACAGAAAAAGAGGCCTGGTAGCACACACCTCGGGAGGCAAGAGGTAGGAGGATCGCCATGAGTCCAAAGCCAGTCTGAGAGTACAGGGTGAGTTCCAGGTCAGCCTGCGCTAGGGTGAAATGCACAACATACACGGTTATCTGTAGTCACATTATTGGGCAGTGAACTTAGAACTTATCTGACCCATGGACCTATAACCATGATCCAGCTGATCACCTCTCCCTATCCTCCCCTACTCCTCCCATCTATGTCTCCCCCTCCTCCCCCACTCCTCCCATCAACCTCTCCCCCTCCCCCTACTCCCATCAACCTCTCCCCATCCTCCCTCCTACTCCTCCCATCAACCTCTCCCCATCCTCCCTCCTACTCCTCCCATCAACCTCTCCCCATCCTCCCCCACTCCTCCCATCAACCTCTCCCCCTCCTCCCCCACTCCTCCCATCAACCTCTCCCCCTCCTCCTCCCTACTCCTCCTATCAACCTCTCCCCCTCCTCCCCCACTCCTCCCATCAACCTCTCCCCCTCCTCCCCCTACACCTCCTATCAACCTCTCCCCCTCCTCCCCCCTACCCCTCCCATCAACCTCTCCCCCTCCTCCCCGCATTCCTCCTATCAACCTCTCCCCATGCTCCCCCACTCCTCCCATCAACCTCTCCCCCTCCTCCCCCCCTACTCCTCCCATCAACCTCTCCCCCTCCTCTCCCCTACTCCTCCCATCAACCTCTCCCCATGCTCCCCCCTACTCCTCCCATCAACCTCTCCCCCTCCTCCCCTACTCCTCCCATCAACCTCTCCCCATCCTCCCCTACTCCTCCCCCCATTCCTCCTATCAACCTCTCCCCATGCTCCCCACTCCTCCCATCAACCTCTCCCCATCCTCCCCTACTCCTCCCCTATTCCTCCCATCAACCTCTCCCCATCCTCCCCTATTCCTCCCCTATTCCTCCTATCAACCTCTCCCCATGCTCCCCACTCCTCCCATCAACCTCTCCCCTCCTCCCCTACTCCTCCCATCAACCTCTCCCCATCCTCCTCCCTACTCCTCCCATCAACCTCTCCCCCTCCTCCCCCCACTCCTCCCACCAACCTCTCCCCCTCCTCCCCCCTACTCCTCCCAACATTTCCCCCTCCTCCCCCCTACTCCTCCCATCAACCTCTCCCCATCCTCCTCCCTACTCCTCCCATCAACCTCTCCCCTTCCTCCCCTACTCCTCCCATCAACCTCTCCCCTCCTCCCCCCTACTCCTCCCATCAACCTCTCCCCATCCTCCTCCCTACTCCTCCCATCAACGTCTCCCCTTCCTCCCCCCTACTCCTCCCATCAACCTCTCCCCTCCTCCCCTACTCCTCCCATCAACCTCTCCCCTACTCCCCTACTCCTCCCATCAACCTCTCCCCTACTCCCCTACTCCTCCCATCAACCTCTCCCCATCCTCCTCCCTACTCCTCCCATCAACGTCTCCCCTTCCTCCCCCCTACTCCTCCCATCAACCTCTCCCCCTCCTCCCCCCTACTCCTCCCATCAACCTCTCCCCATCCTCCCCCCTACTCCTCCCATCAACCTCTCCCCATCCTCCCCTACTCCTCCCATCAACCTCTCCCCATCCTCCCCCTACTCCTCCCATCAACGTCTCCCCTTCCTCCCCTACTCCTCCCATCAACCTCTCCCCTCCTCCCCTACTCCTCCCATCAACCTCTCCCCTCCTCCCCTACTCCTCCCATCAACCTCCCCCCTCCTCCCCTACTCCTCCCATCAACCTCTCCCCATCCTCCCCTACTCCCATCAACCCTCCCCTCCTCCCCTACTCCTCCCATCAACCTCTCCCCTCCTCCCCTACTCCTCCCATCAACCTCTCCCCATCCTCCCCTACTCCTCCCATCAACCTCTCCCCCTCCTCCCCCCCACTCCTCCCATCAACCTCTCCCCTCCTCCCCTACTCCTCCCAACATTTCCCCCTCCCCCCTACTCCTCCCATCAACCTCTCCCCATCCTCCCCTACTCCTCCCATCAACCTCTCCCCCCTCCTCCCCTACCCCTCCCATCAACCTCTCCCCTCCTCCCCACTCCTCCCATCAACCCTCCCCCCTCCTCCCCACTCCTCCCATCAACCTCTCCCCTCCTCCCCTACTCCTCCCAACATTTCCCCCTCCTCCCCTACTCCTCCCATCAACCTCTCCCCATCCTCCCCTACTCCTCCCATCAACCTCCCCCCCCTCCTCCCCTACCCCTCCCATCAACCCTCTCCCCCTCCTCCCCCACTCCTCCCATCAACCTCTCCCCTCCTCCCCTACTCCTCCCAACATTTCCCCTCCTCCCCTACTCCTCCTATCAACCTCTCCCCATCCTCCTCCCTACTCCTCCCATCAACCTCTCCCCCCTCCTCCCCTACCCCTCCCATCAACCTCTCCCCTCCTCCCCTACTCCTCCCATCAACCTCTCCCCTCCTCCCCACTCCTCCCATCAACCTCTCCCCTCCTCCCCCCTACCCCTCCCATCAACCTCCCCCCTCCTCCCCTACCCTCCCATCAACCTCTCCCCTCCTCCCCCACCTCCCATCAACCTCTCCCCCTCCTCCCCTACTCCTCCCAACATTTCCCCCTCCTCCCACTACCTCCTATCAACCTCTCCCCATCCTCCTCCCTACTCCTCCCATCAACCTCTCCCCTCCTCCTCCCCTACCCCTCCCATCAACCTCTCCCCTCCTCCCCTACCCCTCCCATCAACCTCTCCCCCTCCTCCCCCACTCCTCCCATCAACCTCTCCCCTCCTCCCCACTCCTCCCATCAACGTCTCCCCTCCTCCCCCTACCCCTCCCATCAACCTCTCCCCATCCTCCCCCACTCCTCCCATCAACGTCTCCCCCTCCTCCCCTACTCCTCCCATCAACCTCTCTCCCTCCTCCCCACTCCTCCCATCAACCTCTCTCCCTCTTCCCCCCACTCCTCCCAGCCTCAGGCCAGTATGTTCTCCTCTCGTCATCTGTGAGATAAACTCTTCAGGGTCCTCGTAGAAGTGAGATTTTGCAGTGAGCTCTGCTCAGGGTCACATTCGCTCTCTGTGGCATAGATTAGAGAACAGCGATGTTGACCAACTTGTCAGCCCATGGGATGACACCAGACTTGCCATTATAGGGAGCACAGAGTTCATAGATCATGTGGACAGACAGGCATAGCAGGTCCCTGCAATTGCACTAATATTGCCTCTGAGCGTGGAAGAGAGTTAAGAAAATTCTTAAGACTTGTATCTGGTTGGATTTTCTGAAAGCCTTGTGTAGCATGCGCGCACACACACACACACACACACACACACACACACACACACACACACAGAGATTCCACTCAAAGTAGAACTAAAACGTCACATCTTGTATTCTTTCCATTGAGAAAAATGCACAATAGCCAGGCATGGTGGTGCACACCCTTAATCCCAGCTCTCAGGAGCCCAAGGTAAGGATCTCTGTGAGTTCAAGGCCAACCTGAGACTACACAGTGAATTCCAGGTCAGCCTGGGCTAGAGAGAGACCCTATCTCAAAAAAAAAAAAAAAAAAAAAAAAAAAAGCACACCGGCACAGTGTTGGATGGATCTCTGTGTACTCCGGAGCCAGGGCGGTCCATTGCCTTGAATTTGCTAAATGATGTGTAAAGGACAGGTCCCAATGGCCCATAAACAAGAGAGGTTCTTCAGTTTGCCCAGAAGAGGCAGCAAAGAGCTCTGTCCCACTTCACATTCTCCAGTGGAGGCCAGGGTGACCAAGTGTCCACATGAGATCCCCACAGTCCCTCTCAGGAGCCGTTCTCATCAAGATATCATCAGATACAAGGTGTCCTTGGGGTGTGAGCTGCCACTTATCACCAAGTGTTGTATAATCCAACAGCCATAAAGATGAGGAAAGCTGGCTGTGCCCAGTGTTGCCACCGCACCCACTGAGGTCTCAGAGATACGAGCAAGTTGTCAGAACAGACTGTTTCCCTTGCAGCACGCCAGTTCCGGGCATGTCTCCCTGGAATTCACTATTTCATCTCAGGCTGGCCTCAAACTACCAGCGATCCTCCTACCTCTGCCACCTGAGTGCTGGGATTAAAGCATGTGCCACAATGTCCAGGAGAAAGAGAGAAGGAGGGAGGGCGGGGGAGAGAGAGAATGGGCCCACCAGGGCCTCTAGAAGCTGCAAAAAAAAAGACTCCAGACACATGTGCCACTTTGTGCATCTGGCTTTACATGGGCACTGGAGAATTGATCAGGTTGTTGGGCTTTATGGGTAAGCACCTTAACCACTGAGCCATCTCTCCAGCCCAAGGGGACTTTCAAATAGCTAATCCATGTTGCTGGATGAAGAGAAAGCCTGCAATAAAGGAGACTAGATTCATAAATAGAGTCTTATGGCCACAAGAATCCAGGGCCTCCCAGGTCACCATTCCACTACTACAACAATCCTTCCCACACTCCCTGGGGCCATCCTTCCTCCACACACCCTGTGGACTCACAGCCTGTCACCAGCCAGCCTCTGGCCGTTTGCTGTAGATACTCTTCCCGGACATGGTAACTTTCCTCCTGTACTCCAAATGCTTTTAACCTCCTCCATCCATCCCTTGTTGTCCTGTTCCCACGCAGTGGAATTAACCACTCTGTCCCTGTCTATCTCCATTAAATTCAACTACAGAAAACAAACAAACAAACAATTTGAGCCAGTGGTGGTGCATGCCTTTAAACCCAGCTTTTGGGAGGCAGAGGTAGGGGGATCACTGTGAGTTCCGAGGCCAGCCTGAGACTACATAGTGAATTAAAAAATTTGGCTAAACTCAACTCCTTTCCTCCCTTCTATGTCCACCTGAGAACAGACAGCTGTGGCTGGATAAAAACCCAGCCAGGCTTGCCTAGCTCTGTGTTAATATTTATAACCCACAACCTTCAGTGGGTTCCAAGGATTCTGGGAAATCCTACTTTTTCTTAAGCAATTCACATCCCATCTTTTTTGTGCATGTGTGTTCATGTGTGTGTGTATGTCCACAGGAATGTGGGCACGTGTTGTATGTATCTGCATGCACATGTGTGCTTGTGAGCAGATCACCAGCTTCCTCTGTCACTCTTCTGCGTGCTTCCTGGAGAGGGAGTCTGTCAGGAAACCTGGAGCTGCCCTATCTGGTCAGACTGACTGACTAGGGGGCACCAGTAATTCTCTAGTCTCCACCCCCATCAGCACTGGAGTTAAAAGTCTATGTAACTGGGGCTGGACAGATGGCTCAGTGATTAAGAAATTTGCCTGCAAAGCCTAATGACCCAGGTTTGGTTCCTCAGTACCCATGTGAAGCCAGATACACAAAGTGGTGCATGCATTAGAAGAAGTTTGGAGTTCATTTGCATGGCAGGAAGCCCTGGTGAGCCAACTTTCTGTCTCTATCTGTCTCTCTCTCTCTCCCTCTCTCTCTCAAATAAATATATAAAAATATTTTTTAAGTCTGTGTAGGTCTGGAGAAATAGCTTAGTGATTAAGGCACTTGTCTGCAAAGCCTAAAGACCTGGGTTTAATTCCCCAGTACCCACATAAAGCCATATGCACAAAATGGCACATGTATCTGGAGCTTGTTTGCAGTGGCTAGAAGCCCTGGCATACCCATTCTGTGTGTGTGTGTCTGTCCCTCTGTTTGCAAATAAATAAATAAAAAATTTTAAAGTCTATGTAGCCATGCCCAGCTTTTTATTTATATTATTATTATTATTATTATTATTATTATTATTATTATTATTATTATTTTGGTTTTTCCAGATAGGGTCTCACTCTGGTCCAGGCTGACCTGGAATTAACTATGTAGTCTCAGGGTGGCCTCGAACTCACGGAAATCCTCCTACCTCTGCCTCCTGAGTGCTGAGATTAAAGGCATGCACCACTACACCTGGCCATGTCCAGTTTTTTATATGGTTGCTATGGGTTGAGCTCAGGCTGTCTCTAGCCTTTTCAAGTCTTTATTAAAGTTGTGTGTGTGTGTGTGTGTGTGTGTGTGTGTGTGTGTGTGTTTAAGATAAGAGTTCCATCTGTAGCTCAGGATACCTTGGAACTGGTGCCAATCCAGGCTGGTGAGATGGTTCAGTGTTTAACGAAGCTTGCCTGCAAAGCCTGATGGTCTAGGTTCGATTACCCCAGACCCACATAAAGCCAAATGCACAAAGTGGTGCATGTGTGGAGTTCATTTGCAGCAGCAGGAGACCTTGGCATGCCCATTCTCTCTCTCTTTCTCTCTCTCTCAAATAAATAAAAAAATTACAAAGAAAATATGCAATACTCCTGATTTAGCTTCCTGGGTGCTGGGTTGTTATTATTATTTTGTTTTGTTTTTCAAGGTATGGTCTTGCTCCAGCTGAGGCTAACCTGGAATTCGACTGAGGCTGGCCTGGAACTCTCAGCGATCCATCAATTTCAGCCTCCCTAGTGCTGGCATTAAAGGTGTGTTGTCCCCACACTCAGCTGCTGTTATTTTTCATGCTTAAAGTTTTCCATAGTAGAGGCTAGGCGTGGTGTGCCCACCTTTAATCCAGGCATCGGAGGCACAGGGAAGAGGATCACTGTGAGTTCATCTTGGTCTACAGTGAGATTGATACCTCAAAAAACCAAAAGGAAAAAAAGAAAAACTTCATAATAAAACACTATTTAAAACCCTTCTGAAGGAGCCCTACCTCAAAAAACAAAAACAAAAAAAAAAAAAAAAAAAAAAAAAAAACTTTCTGAAGGATTGGGGAAATAGCTCAGTTGGTAAGGCCCTTGTCATATAAGCATAAAGATCTGAGTTCAGTCCTCAGAGCCCATGTAAAATAAGCCAGACATGGAGCCTGGTGGGGTGGGGCACACCTTTAGTCCCAGCTCTTGGGAGGCTGATGTAGGAGCATTGCTGTGAATTTCAGGTCATCTAAGGCTAGAGTGACACCCTGCCTTAAAAACAAAAAGCCACCCAATGGTGGTGCATGCTTCTAATCTCAGCGCTGGGGAGGCAGAGACAAGCAGATCCCCAGGGCTTGCTGGCCAACCAGTCTAGCCTCACTGTCCAGCTCCAAGCCAGTGCAAGACCTTGTCTTGCAGTAAGTGGCCAATGCCTGACAAACACGCCCAAAGCTGTTCTCTGGCCGCCACACACAGGCACAGGTATGTGCACATACACATACCCGCTGACGGCTGGGGGATAGCTCAGTTGGCAAAACACTTTGCAAGCATGAAGACTGGGGTTCAATTCTCCAGAACCCATATGAATGCCAGGCATGGTGGCCTGCACCCGTGGTCCCAGTGCAGGGCAGGCAGACCCAGGCAGATACTTGGAGCTTGCCAGTCTAGCTTGTTGGTTGAGCTCCAGGCCATCAAGAAATTCTGTCTCAGGCTGGAGGGATGGCTTAGTGGTTAAGGTGCTGCCTGTAAAGCCCAAGGACTCAGGTTCTATTCCCCAGTACTCACGTAAAGCCAGATGCACAAGATGATGCATGCATTTGGAGTTCATTTGTAGCGACTAGAGGCCCTGGTGTGCCCATTTTCTCTCTCTCAAATAAATAAACAAAATTTTTTTTTTTTTTTTTTTTTTTGGTTTTGCAAGGTAGGGTCTCACTCTGGTCCAGGCTGACCTGGAATTCACTATGTAGTCTCAGGGTGGCCTCGAACTCTCGGCGATCCTCCTACCTCTGCCTCCCAAGTGCTGGGATTAAAGGTGTGCGCCACCACGCCCGGCTAACAAAATATTTTTTAAAAAGAAATTCTATCTCAAAAAGAGGCAGATGGGGCTAGAGAGATGGCTCAGTGGTTAAAGCACTTGCCTGCAAAGCCAAGTGACCCAAGTTTAATTCCCCAGCACCCATGTAAAGCCAGATGCACAAAGTAGTGCGTGCCTTTGGGGTTCGTTTGCAGCGACTGGAAGCCCTGGTGAGCCCATTCTCTCTCTCTCTCTCCTTGCAAGTAAATAAATAATTTTTTTTTGGGGGGGGGTGTGAGGTAGGGTCTTGCACTAGCCCAGGCTGACCTGGAATTCACTATGTAGTCTCGGGGTGGCCTCGAATTTACAGCTATCTTCGTACCTCTGCCTTCTAAGTGCTGGGATTAAAGGCATGTCCCACTATACCTTACCAAAAAAAACTTTTTTTTCGAGGTAGGGTTTCACTCTAGCCCAGGCTGACCTAGAATTCGCTATGGAGTCCCAAGGTGGCCTTAAACTCATAGAGATCCTTCTACCTCTGCCTCCCCAAGTGCTGGGATTAAAGGCGTGTGCCACCACACTTGTCTTTTTTTTGTGTGTGTGTGTGTTTAGTTTTATTTATTTTATTTGAGAGCCACAGACAGACAGAGAAATAGGGAGAGAGAGAGAGAATGGGCACTCCAGGGCCTCCTGCTACTGCTAACAAACTCCAGATGCATGCACCACCTTGTGCATTTGGTTTATGTGGGTCCTGGGGAACTGAGCCTTGAACCGGGATCCTTAGGCTTCACAGGCAAGTGCTTAACTGCTAAGCCACTGTCCAGGCCCGTGGCTGTTTTTGTGTTTTTTTTTTTTTAAAACTTTACATTTATTTATTTATTTATTTATTTATTTATTTATTTATTTATTTGAGAGAGGATGGGCGTGCCAGGGTATAAAAATAGAAACAGGCAGCATACTTCAGGATGGCACTCAAGGTTGTCCTCTGATTGCTTCATGCATATGCGTGTGCATACACACACACACACACACACACACACACATCGACGTGCATTGCACATGCACGCATACCACACATATCCATGCAAAAAAAGATAATCCAGCTAAAGATCTAGGGGTATAGTCCAGTGGTAGAGTGCTTGTCTAGCACGCACGAGGCTATAGGGTTTAATCCCCAGCAATGCAAACACAGGCAAAAAAAAACCCCTGCTGAATGTACTGGTGATATTCATCTCAGAACACTAAGGACAGGCCAGAGACTGGTTCCCTAGAGACACGACATCAACATCACCTCGTTTACAGAGGAGGAGCTAGGAGGACAGTAGAGGTGAACGGGCCCCCACACTACCTCTTTGAAAAGCATTGTCTCTGCGCTGAACCCTGACTCTCAGGGCTCCACGAACACCATGTGAGTCCGAAAACGTCTTAGGATTTTGTCCACAACATCGGTTTGAGTTACCCAGGAGCCCAGAGCCCTGGCTATGGCGAGGGGACAGTAAAGCCAAGTTCTCACCTGTTACCTCTTTCAGCTCTCGCCTTTGTGAGCTAGACGGACTCGTCCTTTCTGGAGATGGAAGTGATCTTGAGTTACTTTGACGGTACATGTTATCATTTGCTTTCTGGTCAGGATTGAGTTTTAAAAAATATTTTTAAAATATTTATTTATTTGAAAAATATTGATAGAGAGAGAATGATGTTTTTTAAAATATTTATTTATTTATTTATTCATTTATTCATTTATTAAAGAGAATGGGAGCACCAAGGCCTCTAGCCACTGCAAATGAACTCCAGATGCATGCACCTTCTTGTGCATCTGGCTTTGTGTGAGTACAGGAAGATTGAACCTGGGTCTTTTGGCTTTGCCAGCAAGTGCCTTAACCACTAAGCACCTCTACAGCCTCAGGATTGATTTTTTTAAATTGTGTTGAATATTCTGTTTTGTTCCCCTATGATTATAAGCTCTGCATTATTTATTTTGTATTTCATGTTTTATCATTTTCTATTGGGTTTCTTTATTGTTATTTTTTCAGCTAGCATGCAAAAGAATGGGTTTCATTGTGGCATTTTCAGACATATTTGTCTTCGATATTCTTATTTATTTTTTCCTCCCCAATGAACTGTCACTTACCTAAAATAAAATTTCTTTGACATTTGATTGGACTTGCATAAAATTCACTGATTAATTTGAGGATAAGTAACGTATCACAACATCAAGTCTTTCCATCTGGTTAGCATCCAATTATTGTCCTCCGGTCTCAGTCAACTCTAATCAACCATGACATCCTATATTAGCTGAGCTTGGGTCAACAGTTAGGGACCTCAAAACAGCAAAGTCTGCAAAGATCTGCAGGGGCCAGAGGCCTGCCAGAGTCATTGAGAGGCCCAGGGAAAGAGGCAACAAGAAGAACACAATGCATTTCTGGACACTGTAGACACTTCCCAAGATTCCTAGATGTACTAGGGAAAGGCCCGAGGGGCCTCAGGTGTGTGTGGCTGAGAAAGTGCCAAGAAGTTGGGGCTTGTTGCAGTAGTGACATGTCACACTTGTAATTTCTTTGTGTGCATGTGAGTGTGTGATTTTTGTTTTGTTTCTTTAAAAAAAATGTTTTGAGGACTGGAGAGATGGCTTAGCAGTTGAGGTACTTGCTGGCAAAGCCAAAGGATCCAGGTTCGATTCCCCAGTGTCCATGAAAAGCCAGATGCACAAGGGGCACATGCATCTGGAATTCGTTTGCAGTGGCTGGAGGTCCTGGTGTGCCCATTCGCTCGCTCGCTCTCTCTCTCAAATAAATAAATAAATTTTTTTTTTTTTTTGGTTTTGCAAGGTAGGGTCTCACTCTGGTCCAGGCTGACCTGGAATTCACTATGTAGTCTCAGGGTGGCCTCGAACTCTCGGTGATCCTCCTACCTCTGCCTCCCGAGTGCTGGGATTAAAGGCGTGCGCCACCACGCCCGGCTCATAAATAAATATTTTTAAAAAAATTATTCATTTGTGAGGAGAGAGGAGAAGAAAGAAAGAGAATGGACACACCCAGACCTTTCACAGCTGCAAATGAATTCCAATGTGTGCGCCACTTTGTGTATCTGTCTTATGTGGACACTGGATTGAATCTGAGCCAACAGGCTTTGCAAGCAAGTATATTTAACCACTCAACCATCCCCCAACCTTTTTGATACTTTATTTATTTGCAAACAGAGAGACAGAGAAAACACACACACACACACGGGTGGGTGGAGAGAGAGAGAGAATGCCAGGGCCTCCAGCCACTGCAAACAAACTCCAGATGCATGTGCCACTTTGTGCATCTGGCTTTACATGGGTAGTGGGGAATTGAAGCTAAATCATTAGACTGCAGGCAAGTGCCTTAAGGACTGAGCCATATCTGTAGCCCAAATGTTTTGCGAAAATATTTTATTTATTTATTTGCAAGCAAAGAGAGATAGAGAGGAGAGACAGATACATGCACACACAGAGAGAATGGGTGTGCCAGGGCCTCTAGCCAACACAAGTGAACTCCAGATGCATGACCCACTTTGTGTATCTGGCTTTATGTGGGTACTGGGGAATCAAGCCCAGGTAGACTTTTCAGATAAGGGCCTTAATGGCTGTGCTATCTCTCCAGCACATCCCATGCTTTAAAAAAAATTATTTTATTTTATCTATTTACAGAAAGAGAAGAGGCAGATAGAAAGAGAGAAGAATGTGCACACCAGGGCGTCCAGCCACTACGAAGGAACTCCAGATGCATGTACCACCTTGTGCAACTGGCTTACGTGGGTCTTGGGGAATGGCACTTGGGTCCTTAGGCTTCGCAGGCAAGCACCTTAACCACTAAGCCTTCTCTCCAGCCCCCCTTCTTTGTTCTGAGACAAGATCTCACACTATAATGCAGGCTGTTTTGGAACTCATTGCAATTCTCAACTTCTCAAGTGTTGGGATTACAGGCATGAACCACCATGCTCAGTTTTGTTTGTTTGTTTGTTTGTTTGTTTATTGTTTTTGTTTTTGCCTGTTTTCCAATTTGGTGACCCAATGTTTATTGAGGTCACTTACCAGATCATAGGTGATTCAGCAACAGCTGCATCATCAAAAATCCCGCCCCAGCGCAGGTGACACTCGCGACTAGCACCCCAGCTGCATCTCTTTAAGCCTCTTGCCCACCTCTGGGCAGCATGGCAGGCAGGTCAGAGTCTCTGCTGGTTTGCTCTGTTCTGTTCCGTCTTGTTGCGTTTTGTGACAGGGTTTCATC
Organism: Orientallactaga sibirica; assembly: GCA_036365145.1. NCBI lineage: Eukaryota > Metazoa > Chordata > Mammalia > Rodentia > Dipodidae > Orientallactaga > Orientallactaga sibirica. The sequence continues at coordinate 8,427,837 of JAEOAD010000009.1, forward strand.
CTATAGCTCAGACTGGCTTGAAACTCACTATGTAACCCAGGCTGGCCTTGACCTTGAGGTAATCTTCCTGCTTCAGTCTTCTGAGTCCTGGGATTATAGGTGTCAGCTGACGGTCTCAGGCGTTCTGTTACAGGAACACACAGATGACTCACACTCAGGCAGTAGAACTTCAGACTTTCCATGGGGTGAGGCTCAGCAACCGTCAAAAGAGGTCCGAGAGCCAGAACCAGCTCCCTGGCTCACCGGATCCCCCTGCTTTAACCCAGGGGGTTTTCTCAAGGAAGGAAATCCGGTGTAAAGGAACCACCTATGGGGTTAACTGATTCCTTATGCTAGCTAGCTCCTTCACAAGAACTAGTCGGCCACACCCAGCAGAGTGTCCCGCTGTCCTTCACACAGCTTGCTTCCTGACTCGGGAGTTGCTCATAAAAACCAGTTCAATGTTTAAGATAAATTTATTGAGATTTTGCTTTTTTAAACATTTGTTTTGAGACAAGGTCTTGTGTATCCCAGGCTGGCTTTGAACTCTCTGTGTGGATGAAGTTGTCCTTGAAGTCCTGGTCTTTCTGCCTCCACCTCCTGAGTGCTGGGATTACAGCTGTGCACTACCAGGTCTGCTCAGCTCATACAAACTTCTGAAAGGAAGGTCAGGGGAATGAAATGATGCCTTCACGAGGTTTTTTAGATTGTCATTTCCTGGGTTGTACAGATGGCTCAGTGGTTTAGGATCACTTCCTGTGCAAACAATAAGGCCTGAGGAGACGTGAGAGTCCACTTGAGTCCAATGCTTAGGACCCATGTGAAATGCTGGGTGTGGTCACACATGTCTCTAATTCCAGTCCTGGGCAGGGAGGTATGGAACAGAAAGTACAGAATCACTAGGGCTCGTGAAAAAGAGGAAAAGGCAGGTGGCAAAGATACTCCTGCTCAAGTAAGAACAAGCAGGACTGGAGAGCTGGCCTTGCAGTTAAGGCATGTGCCTGAGAAGCCTAAGAACCCAGGTTCGATTCCCCAGTACTCATGTGAAGCCAGATGCACAAGGGGGCACATGCATCTGGAGTTTGTTTGCAGTGGCTAGAGGCCCTGGAGCACCCGTTCTCTCTCTCTCTCTCTCTTTCTTCCTCTCTCTCTCAAAATAAATAAAATATAAAAAAAAATAGTAGAAGAGTGGTAGAGGGGAACCTGACGCTCCCTTACTGCCTCCACAGGTAAGAAGTGCTGCACGGGCACACGCATGCGTACATACGTAAACTAACTCACATACATGCAAAACTCACACACATGCCACTGGGATGGGCAGTATGGAAGGATGCTTGAGATGAGACTTCTTCACTCTGTTTTGTTTTCATTTGTTTTAAAATATTTTTTTAATTTATTTGAAAGAGAGAGAGAGAGACAGAGTATGGGCGTGCCAGGGCCTCCCGCCACTGCAAACAAGCTCCAGACGCATGCGCCACTTTGTGCATCCAGCCTCACTGGGATGCTGGAGAACTGAACCCTGGCCACCAAGCTTTGAAAGCAAGCACCCTTAACCACTGGGCCATCTCCCCAGACCCCTCTTGAACCTTTGGTGGTCCACATAAAATGACAGACACAAGCACTTTGTCCCATTCTGAAAGCCCTTTATTAGGCAGTCACCAAGCAGGGCTGGCACCTTCCTGTCAGGCCCGCTGCTCCAGTCATCAGTTCTGTCCCTCTGGCGGGGGGGTGGCTTGGTGGCTTTGCAGAGGTAACAGAAACTGCATTCCCTTATCACATTGCCCGAGAAGTCTGCTCTACACTGCTTGGAGACTGTTTCTCATTGGCTGGTGGTTTTTGGTTTTTTCTTTTATTCCTAAGTCCCAGCAAGAGAACCAGAAGTCTTCATACCATGTCCACTGCTTGATTTTTCTCAGTGTGACAAATTTTGAACCTCCTCGAAGAAAGCATTCCACGGGCTGATGTGGAGCTGTTACTTCTGTTTTCTGCTCACCGTTCTGACAGCTGCGAGAAGCGGTCGGAGAACCGCCTCCCCTCACTCCCTCACTCTCTACTATAGCTTCATCACAGCGTCCGAGTGTTCTGACAGGCCCCGTAATTGCTTCAGTAGTGTCCAGTCCAGTCCAGGGGCAGACTACACCTTCCGAATGGCAGGATCCCTCCCAAAGCTGCCTCTGAGATATACAGGCTTTTTTTTTTTTTTTTTTTTTTTTTTTTTTTTTGAGGCAGGATCTCACTGATGTAACCAACACTGGCCTTGAACTCATGATCCTCCTGCTTCAACCTTTCCAGTGCTGTATTACCGGAGTGTGCCATCACACTCATCTACACCAGCAGTTTACTTGGGAATGGTGGCAGGAAGCGAGGCAGGAGCACAGAACAGTGAGGCAGGGAGGAAGGGGGCCAATGAGAGCTGTGTCGTCAAGCACTTAATCACACGAAGGTAGTCTGTGAGTCAGCGTAGAACACATGCTGCCTCAGGGGACAAGGGAGCAGAGACTTCTGTAAAATATTTTATTTATTTATTTATTTATTTGAGAGAGCAAGAGAAAGAGGCAGATAGAGAATGGGTGCTCAGGGTCTCCAGCCACTACAAACTCCAAATGTATGTGACCCCTTGTGCATCTGGCTTACGTGGGTCCTGGGAGTTGAACCTGGGTCCTTTGGCTTTACAGGCAAATGCCTTAACCACTAAGCCATCTCTCCAGCCTGAGCAGGGACTTCTGTAACAAGATCTTCTAGGCTGGAGTAGGCACAAGACAAAGTCTATAGAGAGGCAGGTGCTGGCTGTGGTACACAGTGAGGCTGGGGAAGGCTATGTCAGCAGATTGCCAATGGTGTCCCCACCACAGCTTTTCCCATGATCTTATCAACAGATAATCATTTCAGATGTCATCACACAGTATGATAATAACTGTCCCTTCCATAACCATATATAGCAGTACTGTCTCTTGGTGACAGACTCCAACTACTAGTAGAGTTACTGGTCATGTGACCCAACTGGACCAATCACATAACTTCATGCCTTCTAGTAAAGCCAGAAGTAAAACCATGAGTTTATCATTTAAACTGATTACACAATTTTCCTTTATAAAACTCTTTTCTTTTTTTATTAAGTAGAAACTTGGATGGACACATCATATGTTAGTACCATCATTTCCCTCATCCCCGCCCCCATTCTTCTGCAAGGCCCCCCTCAGTGGGATTGCTAATTGCTAGTATTCCCCCTGGGGTTGTGGGTTATGAGATGTGACTGCAGTGGTCAGTCATTGTAAGGTGGAGTGTGTAATGCCTCTGGATATTCCCTTCCACTCTGTGGCTCTTACAATCTTTCCGCCCCCCTCTTCCACAAAATTCCCTGAACCATGGTGGGTGTGTTTTAAGTCTGCTTTAGTGTTGAGCTCTCAGCAGCTTCTGAATATATTTTTTTCCTTTTCTTTTTTTGCTTTTTCGAGGTAGGGTCTCACTCTAGCCCAGGCTGACTACATTGAGGTTGTTAGGCTTTGCAAGCAAGCACCTTATCCATTGAGTCATTTCTCCAGCCCTAAAACATTTTTTTAAAATAAATAGAATTAAATTTTTTTTTTTTGAGGCTGAAAAGATGGCTCAGTGATTAAAAGCGCTTGCCTACAGAGCCTGCCAGCTCAGGTTCAATCCCCTGGTCACCCAGGTGAGTCAGATGCAAAAAGTGACACCAGTGCTTGGTGTTCATTTTCAGGAGCAAGAGGCTCTGGTGTGCCCCCACACACATATGCAAATAAACACATCAAAAAATTTTTTTTTTGGTTTTCCAAGGTAGGGTTTCGCTCTAGCCCAGGCTGACCTGGAATTCACTAAGTAGTCTCAGGCTGATCTTGAACAGGAAAACACCACCATGACCAGCTAATTTACATTTTTAAAATATTTTATTTTTATTTATTTATTTGATAGAGAAGGAGAGAGAGAATGGGCACACCAGGTCCTCCAGCCACAGCAAACAAACTCCAGATGCCTGTGCCCCCTTGTGCATCTGGCTAATGTGGGTCCTAGGGAATCGAACCTGGGTCCTTTGGTTTTGCAGGCAAATGCCTTAACCGCTAAGCCATCCCTCCAGCCCTCATTTACATTTTTTAAAGCCCTCTCCAACTGCTTGTATGTGAGAACAGCTTGTGGCCGCAAAGAACGTGAAGATGACCAGCCCGGGAGGTCCCTGGGCTTCCAATCCTGCTGCTGCTGTAGCCACCTGTAATCATCCAGTAATATACGAATCCCCAGCCACATAAGTGAACCCCAAAATGTCAATGGTAGAGTGTAAGGGTACATCACTGGTGGTTAATTGAAACTTGTATTTATCAGCATAGAGCGATGGCTCAGTGGTTAAAGGCACTTGCCTTGCTTGCAAAGCCTAAAGGCCTGGGGTGACTTTCTTTCTCTTGTTTTCTTTCTTTCTTTCTCTCTCTTTCTTTCTTTCTTTCTCTCTCTCTCTCTCTCTTTCTTTCTTTCTTTCTTTCTTTCTTTCTTTCTTTCTTTCTTTCTTCTTTCAGAGACAGGGAGGGAGAGAATGGGTGCACGAGGGCTTATAGCCACTACAAATGAACTCTAGATGCATGAGCAACTTTGTGCACTTGGCTATACATGGGTACTGGGGAATCAAACTCAGGTCATTAAGCTTTGCAGGCAAGCATCTTCACCACTAAACCATCTTCCCAGCTCTAATAAATAAAAATTTTTAGGAGTAAATAAAACCAGGCGTGGTGGTGCACACCTTTAAACCTAGCACTCTGGAGCCAGAGGCAGGAGGATTGCTGTGAGTCTGAGGCCAGCCTGAGACTACATAGCTAGAGCTCGAAAAACAAAACAAAACAAATTTATAAAAGGTAAATAAAAGTATATTTTGTGGCTGTGTCTACTTCTTAGATCCTTTATGTCAGAAAATGCTAGCTGAATGTAGGTGTATGTCAAAATGTTTTCTGCCCTTCTGTGTGGCTCTTCCTCTCTCTGACTCTCTCATTCTCTTTCTTTTTAAAAATTTAATTAATTAATTAATTTGTTAGAGACAGAGAGAGGGAGATTGGGAAAGAGAGAGAGAGAGGGAGAGAATAGGCAGGCACATGTGCCATGGAGGTCAGAGGACAAAGCTAGTCCCTCTTGCCCACAACCTTGGAGGCTGAGTCTCTCGTTTGCTGCTCAGTACATCAAGCTAACTGACCTCTGAGCTTCTGGGGATGCTCCTGCCTCAGTCTCCTATCTTGCCATAGACACACTGGGGTTACAGACACGCACAACCATATCAGGCTTTATGTGGGCACCAGGGATCCAAACTCCAGTCCTCACACTTGCATGACAAGTGCTTTATCCATGGAGCCATCTCCCCAGATCTTTGCTCCCATCTCCTCTAGTTCCACTCACACCTGTGTTGACAAGGGACTGGGGTGGGGGTGGGGGGCCAGAGGGCAGGGGAGAGAGCAAGGATTCAGGAGGTTCTTGCAGGAATCCAGGAGAAGAGATGGTAGATTGCTATAGAAGGGAAGCAGTAAAGGTGGTGAGAAGTCGGTTCCACATTTTATTTTAACAGCAGGAATAACGGATTCTCTGTTCCATTGGGTGTTGGATGGAAAAAAAGTCAAAGATTATTGATTATAAAGGGTTTGGTCTGACCCAAAAGCTAGGATAATGTGGGTAAGCAGAGCTTGGGGAACCCCACAGCTAGGTTTGGTGCACAGTAATGCTGACATGCTGTAGATCTCCACGTTATGGTGTGTCCAGTAGAAAGTTTATTTATGTGGGTGTGGGCTTTATGAAAGCTTGGGCTGGAGGCATAAATGTGCTGTTATCTGTGTATACATGGTGTTTGAGGCCCGAGTTTGATGAGATCCCTCTGGGAGTGAGTATACAGTGTGGTTTCCTAGAAGCCAGGAGGAGACCGTGTTTCCAGGGTAGAAGTGACAGAGGCTGTGGCAGCTGCTGCTGCCAGGTCAAGCCAGAGGCAGCTAGAGCACCGAGCCCTTCGCATGGCAGTTTGAGATCAGTGGGGATCTTGGCAAGGCTTTCTGGGTAAAGTGGTCCAGACAAAAGTCCCAACAGGTTGGGTTTCAGGCAAAATAGAGAAGAATTGGAGAAGTGGTAATTGGCAACTCTTTCTAGAAATTTTGCTATAAAATAGTACAAAAAAACAGAGTGGTAAATTGGGCATGGTGGCGCACGCCTTTAATCCCAGCACTCAGGAGGCAGAGTAGGAGGATTGCTGTGAGTTTGAATCCAGCCTGGAACTACAGAGTGAGTGCCAAGTCAGCCTGGGCTAGAGATTCTACTTGGGAAAAAATTAAAAAACAAAGCAAAACAAACAAACAAAAAAACCCACAACCAACCAAGCAAGCAAACAAAAACCCCCACGGTGGTAGCCAGAGGCATGTGGTGGTTAGTTTTTCAGTGTTGTGACCAAAATGTGTGACTGACCCATGGGAGGACGGCTCATGGTGTCAGAGTGCATCGTGGCGGGAAGGGTGTGGCATGGCTGCTCATCTCAGGCGGTCGGGGAGCAGACAGGAACGCCAGCTCTGAGCTTACTTTCTCTGTTTTCCACTTTTACTAAGTCTGGGGCCCCAGCCAATGGCATGCACCCCCATTCCAGGTGAATCTTCCTCCTCAGCTAACCCTCTTGGAAACCTCCTCACAGACACGTGCAGAAGTGTCCCTCACCAATCACTTCCTTGGTCCTTCTAAGTCCTGTCTGGGTGACAATGCTGACTAACCATCCCAAGATGGAAATGAAGTCAAGTGAGAGTGTTCCCTTCAAGAGACAAATACCAATGTGGCCGGGCGTGGTGGCGCACGCCTTTAATCCCAGCACTCGGGAGGCAGAGGTAGGAGGATCGCCGAGAGTTCAAGGCCACCCTGAGACTACATAGTTAATTCCAGGTCAGCCTAGACCAGAGTGAGACCCTACCTTGCAAAACCCAAAAAAAGAAAGAAAAAAAAAGAAAAAATACCAATGTGTTTGTTTGCTGGTGAGAATGGTCCAGTAGAGAGGAAACAGCCGATGCTGGAGAAAGGAAGGAAGGAAGGATTAGTGTAGTCCTCATGGACTCACATAGGTATACTGCCTTCCTGGAGCGCGATGAAAATCGTCACACACTGTTCACTTAGAACAAAGCTGATTCTCTTGCGTGTGTGCGTGCATGTAGATGCCACAGGTCTACATTAGGTGTCTTCCTTAATTACTGTCCACCTTATTCACTGAGAGAGGACCTCTCAGTGAACCCAGTGCTCGCCAATTTAGCTGCTCCAGGCAGCCAGCTTATCCCATGTACCGCTGCCTCAGCCTTCCCAGTACTGGGCTTACAGGTGCATGCCATCGTGCCCAGCACCTACATGGGCTCCGGGGATCCAAGCTCAGGTCCTCACATTGCACAGAGCAAGCATCTGACCTACTGAGCCATCTCTCCAGCCTCCTTTTCACTTTTTTTTTTTAATGTAGTTTCAATTACCCATCAGTGATGTAACCTTATGTGGCTGGGGGGGTTCGCATATTACTGGATGATTACTGGTGGCTACAGCGGCAGCAGGGTTGGAAGACCAGGGAGCTAACCCTCCCGGGATGGTCACCTTCCTGTTCTCTGCGGCCACTAGCTGTTCTCACATACAAGCAGTTGGTGTGGGCTTTAAAAAATGTAAATGAGGGCTGGAGGGATGGGTCAGTGATTAAGGCACTGGCCTGCAAAGCCTAAGGACCAGGGCTTGATTCCTCAGGACCCATATAAAGCCAGATGCACAAAGTAGCACATGCGTCTGGAGTTTGTTTGCAGTGGTAAGACGTCCTGGTGCTCCCATTCTCTCTCTCTCTCTCTCTTTTTTTTTTTTTTTTTTTTTTGGTTTTTCAAGGTAGGGTCTCACTCTGGCCCAGGCTGACCTGGAATTAACTATGTAGTCTCAGGGTGGCCTTGAACTCATGGCGATCCTCCTACCTCTGCCTCCCAAGTGCTGGGATTAAAGGCGTGCGCCACCACGCCTGGCTTATTCTCTCTCTCTTTATCTGTCTTTCTCTCTCTCTTAAATAAATGAAGGGCTGGAGATAGCTTAGTGGTTAAGGCATTTGCCTGCGAAGCCTAAGGATCCCGGTATCCTGGTTTGATTCTCCTGGTCCCATGTAAGCCAGATGCACAAGGGGGCGCATGCATCTGGAATTCGTTTGCAGTGGCTGGAGGCCCTGGTGCGCCCATTCTTACTCCCCCCTTTCACCCTCTCTGTCTCTAATAAACAAATATAAAATCTTTTTTTTTTTTTTTTTTTTTTTTTTTTTTTTTGGTTTTTCGAGGTAGGGTCTCACTCTGGCCCAGGCTGACCTGGAATTAACTATGTAGTCTCAGGGTGGCCTTGAACTCATGGCGATCCTCCTACCTCTGCCTCCCAAGTGCTGGGATTAAAGGCGTGCGCCACCACGCCTGGCTTATTCTCTCTCTCTTTATCTGTCTTTCTCTCTCTCTTAAATAAATGAAGGGCTGGAGATAGCTTAGTGGTTAAGGCATTTGCCTGCGAAGCCTAAGGATCCCGGTATCCTGGTTTGATTCTCCTGGTCCCATGTAAGCCAGATGCACAAGGGGGCGCATGCATCTGGAATTCGTTTGCAGTGGCTGGAGGCCCTGGTGCGCCCATTCTTACTCCCCCCTTTCACCCTCTCTGTCTCTAATAAACAAATATAAAATCTTTTTTTTTTTTTTTTTTTTTTTTTGGTTTTTCGAGGTAGGGTCTCACTCTGGCCCAGGCTGACCTGGAATTACCTATGTAGTCTCAGGATGGCCTTGAACTCACGGCGATCCTCCTACCTCTGCCTCCCGAGTGCTGGGATTAAAGGCATGCACCACCACGCCCAGCTCCAAATCTTTAAAAAAAATAAATGAATGAATAAAATGTAAATGAGCCTTTAATCCCAGCACTTGGGAGTCAGCTAGGAGGATCACTGTGAGTTTGAAGTCATTCTGGGACTACAGAGTGACTTCCAGGTTAGCCTGAGCATGAGTGAGACCCTACCTTGAAAAACCAACCAACCAAACAAACAAAACTATAAATGTGATTATGTTATTTCCTGACCCAGAACTCTTATTGCTTCCCTAGGCCCCCACAGACATGTGATCGGGATGTTCAGGCCCCTGCTCTGCCTCTTGTGGGGGCGGGTCTTTGCTCCTCTGGGACTGATGCTGCCCACCCCTCCCATCTGCAAGGTCCACTCCTCTCCTTCCTCTAGGCCTCCATTAAGGATTAGCTCCTTGGACAGATCCTGCTATTATGCATCCCTGTTACCTAGGGTCTGGTATATATCAATAAACACATGTTGATTTGGTTCGAAGAAAGGAAAAAACACCGTGGCTATGGGCCAGCAGAAGGCCAAAGCTACTGGTTGATGTTGCCCAGAGCTGAGGCCTGCCAGGGAGCTAACTGCTTCCGTTCCAGGTCCCTGTCCCTTGACTTGCGCCAGCAGCCGGCCGACAGTTGTTCCATGAGGCTCATGGGTTCAGGCAGGCCCAGGACTGGCGCACTCACTCAGAGGGGTCTGTGTGCCACCTGCTTCCTCCATGCTGGGAGTGGCAGAGGGAAACCAGCCTTCCTCCTCAGGGATTAGGGCCCTGGTGTCTGTTATCTGAGCTGGGAGGCAGATGCAGAATCTGCTGTGGAACAAGGCCACAGACAGGGACTGGGACCTATTGACTAACCTCAAGATTCTGCCCCAACCTCAAATGTCATGGCTGTAGGAAGTGACAGAACCTGGTAAAGTTGCAAATAGCGTAGGCAGAGTTGTAGTTAAGGGTCTGCCACTAATTTGATGCTTCCGTGGCTGTGCCCACAGTTTTCTGGAAATGAGAAGGTTGGATGAGATGGTCTTAAGGAACACCTCCCCCGCCACACACACACTTAAGTTCCAGGGTTTAACTTCAGAACTGGAAGGAACCTGGTTTATCAGTTCCACATCAAATACTCTGCCTCTGCTTCCCAACCCCATAGACCCCCTAACTCCTGGTCTCACCGCCACTTCTACTCCAATCGCACACCGTAGTTTCTCAAACTTGCTTCTGGACAGCCCCCTCGCCCCAGGCAGTCACAGTTTACATTTGCATACAAACCTGGCATAGATTTTTCCTAGGTAGGGTAGCCCAGGCTGACCAGAAACACACTTTCCCCCCAGATGGGCCTCAAACTCACAGCAACCCTCCTACCTCTACCTCCTGAGTGCTGCGATTAAGGGCGTGTGCCACCATGCCCTGCTCTGAATTCCAAGTCAGCCTGTGCTAGAGCAAGACCCTACCTCAAAAAAACCAACCAACCAACCAAACACAAACCCTTTGCTTCCTGTCTGCCAGCATTTTCATTTTGCAAAGCCTCGGTGGGATCCTGACGCAGACACTGTTCATGAGTCTTAGTCAGCTGTCCCAATGTGTTTCACACTCACCTGTGTAAGTTCTCTAGAGTTCTATCATCTGTCCCACCATGATCAAGATACTTCTCAAACAACCTGGTGTGATGGTGCACACCTTTAATCCCAGATCTCAGGAAGCAGAGGTGGGAAGATCACTGAGTTCAAGGCCACCATGAGACTACATAGTGAATTTCCAGCCTGGGCTAGAGCGAGACCCTACCTCAAATAATAATAAAATAATAATAATAATAATAGGGCTGGAGAGATGGCTTAGCGGTTAAGGCATTTGTCTGCGAAGCCTAAGGATCCCGGTTCCATTCTCCAGGTCCCATGTAAGCCAGATGCACAAGGGGGTACACGCTTCTGGAGTTCGTTTGCAGTGGCTAGAGACCCTGGCGTACCCATTCTCTCTCTCTCTCTCTCTCTCTCTTTCCCTCTCTCTGTCCCTAATAAATAAATAAATAAAAATAAAATCTTTAAAAAAAATAATAAAAATACTTCTCAAAACACCTACTGTCCTCCCACCCTATCTTAGTTCCCACCTGATGCTTTTTTCAGTCTTTCTTTTAATATTTTTAAATTTATTTTATTTGTGAGAGAGGGAGGGAGAGAGAGAGAGAAAGAGGCAGATAGAGAATGGGTGTGTTAGGGCCTCCAGCTGCTGCAGATGAACTCCAGATGCATGTGCCACTTTGTGCATCTGGCTTACGTGGGGTCCTGGGGAGTCCAACCCAGGTCCTTTGGATTGGCAGGCAAGCACCTTAACCGCTAAACCATCTCTCCAGCCTAAGTCTTTTGACTTAGAAATAAATTCAACTCTACAGAAATATTCTAGGAACTCTGTACTAAGACTCAGTGATAATATCTGTCCCCTTAGTTTATTACTTTTGCCTACCAACATGTCTTTTTTTCCCTGACTCTTACTTGAAGGTAAATTGCCTCCATCACGACCCTCTGCCTCTTCATGATACTTCAAATGTGTATTAAAATAATTATGTGGGCTGGAGGGATGGTTTAGCAGTTAAGGCGTTTGCCTGCAAAGCCAAAGGACCCAGGTTTGATTCCCCCCTCCTTCTTTGTGAAATAAATACATAAATAAAATAAAATATTAAAAAATTCTATGTGTGGGCGGGGGAGGGAGAGAGAATAGGTGCAACAGGGTCTCTTGCCATTGTAAACAAACTCCAGACCTTTGCACCACTTTGTGTGTCTGGCTTTATGTGGGCATGAGGGAATGGAACATGGGCCACTGGGCTTTGCAAGCAAGTGCCTTTAATCCTACTCATGGTGTATTTCTTAAGAATAAAGATAGTCTCAGGGCTGGAGACATGGCTCAGTGGTTAAAGGCACTTGCTGACAAAGATTGCTATTCTGGGGTCTATTCCCCAGTGCCCACATAGAACCAGAAGCACAAAGAGGTACAAGCGACTGGAGTTCCTTCCGTTGATCGTGACAAGAGGACCCGGTACACTCATTCTCTCTGCTTGCAAGTAAAAATAAATAAATACATAGAATAAAGATAGTCTGTACACATAGCACAAATCGTCAACAGTAACTTTTACAAAAAATTTATTGAGGCCTTCCATGTGTATATACACAGTACCATGATCACAATCCCTTCCCACCTTCCTCTTCTGATTCCCTTCTTCCCAATTACTCCCTGGTCTTTTTTTTTTCTGTTCATTTATTTTTTTATTGATAACTTCTATACTTACATACAAAAAACACATGATATTTCCCTCCCTTCCCCCCATTCCACTTTAGAACTCCAATGTCCATCATATCCCCTCCCTCTCTCCATAAGTCTCTCTTTTAATTTGATGTCATCGTCTTTTTCTTCCATTTTGAGGGTCTTGCGAAGGTATTGCTAGGCACTGCAAGGTCATGGATTTGATGTGATGATTTTTCCCCTCCTATTATGCAGGCTTTATGTAGGTAGCATCAGCCACTATGAGGTCATAAATGTCAAGGTCACTTTGTGTCTGGACAGTAGTATTCCAAAGCACTCCTCCCCTTCCTTTGGCTCTTACATTCTTTCCACCACCTCTTCTTCTGCAGTGGTCTCTGAGCCTTGGAGGCTGTGAGCATCAATAACTTGGGCATCCATCCAGAAATTTAACCCACAACACAGATTCCAAACGTGTCAATAGGGATGCCCCTTATCAACAACCCCCCCATCACGACCCAGGACAGCACATGTAGCTATGACTCCTCAACTGTTTATGGTCTTAAAAATTATTTATTTATTTGCAGGACAGAGAGAGAGATTGAGGGGGTGGGGAATGAATGAATACGGGTATGCCAGGGCCTCTAGCTGCTGCAAAAGAACTCCAGATGCATGTGCCACTTTGTGCATCTGGCTTTATGTGGGTACTGGGGAATCAAACCCAGGCCATTAGGCTTTGCAGGTATGCGCCTTAACCACTGAGCCATCTCCAGCCCTCTTTATGCTCTTATCTAGAATAGCTTAATTTAGTCTCTTATGACATTGTTTTTGAAGACTACAGCCCCCTCTTTTAATTTCATTTTACTTTTGCGTTTGTATTTGTGTGTGGTAGGCTTGTGGATGTGTGTGTATGCACATGGGAGCACATGTGTGGGTGCACGTGCACGTGCACATACGTGTAGATGCCAGAGGCTGGTATTCCTCCACTGCTTGCTGCTTTGTTTGATGAGACAGACGCTCTCACTTGAAACCAGAACTCCTGATTCCTGAGCAATGGTATTTACATGGGTGCTGGGGATTCACACTCCAGTCCTCACGCTTCCCTTTCCCCATAGCCGTGCCTCACAGGGAGTTTTGCTGGGATTTCACCATTACATTCAGGTTATACATTCTCTGAGAACACCCCACAGTTCATAGCCACTAGGTCCTAACCCCACAGTTCACACGTTCATAGCCACTAGGTCCTAAGGACAGTGCGACACTTATCTGCTCCTATTGGTGATGTTAGTCTTTTTCCTTTCTTTTATTATTATTATTATTTTGGTTTCTTGAGGTAGGGTATCACTCTAGCTCAGGCTGACTTGGAATTCACACTGTAGTCTCAGGGTGGCCTGGAACTCATGGCAATCCTCCTAGCTCTGCCTCCCGAGTGCTGGCATTAAAGGTGTGCGCCACAACACCTGGCTGTTATTTTTTTTTTTTCTGAAACAGGTTCATATAACCCAGGTTGACCTCGAACTTGTCATGTAGCCCAGGCTAGCCTTGAACTCGTTGGTCCTCCTGTCTCTGCCTCTCCCTCGAGTGCTGGATTACAGGCAGGCACCACATGCCAGGCTCTGCGAAGTTAACCTTCATGATCGGGTCAAGTCATCACCCACCTGCCCTGCTGTATAATAATTCTTTCCCCCATTGCTGCTCTCAGGAAAGACCAGCTCAGGCAAACGTCTAGTCACCGGCACCTCTTCCCTACAGCCAGCTTTTATCGACGACTCTTGCCAGAACTTAATTTTTACTATTCACTCGATCTCAGGTCCCATCGTGTCCTGAAAGTAGGTTTTGAAAGGCTTTGTTCCCACGCATCTTTGGTTCTGTTCCGAGTCAGGTAAGAGCGCTCCTAATGTCCTCCGCGAGCTTCGGGCAGGGCCCAGCTGCGGAGAGAGAGACTCCGAGGCCTGCCCTGGAAATGAGCTCATGTGGGCTGTGCCCGGTTAACCGTCCGCGACAGTTCGTATAACAGAATGGCCTGGGAGCGCTCACTTCCGGGACAGCTTCCTGATCGCCTTCGCCACCCCCACGTCCCTTTACCCCTTGGTGACATCTGGTTCGGATGGCTCGTCCACGTGTCCCCTGGTCAGTTTCGTCCTCCCTGGGCTTCAGTTCAAGGGTGGATGTCCCAGGAGTGGGTTCGCCAGGCAGGACACCCATTGCATTCTCCAAACAGTCCCCGGTGTCGATGGGGGTTCCCTCCCCTCACCCTCCCCCATGTCGCCAGAGGCCACCTCCTCAGGCTCACAAGATCCACCTCCCCGCACCCTCCGCCGCCATGCCTCCAGGGTCCACCTCTCCAGCCCCCCGACCCGTGTCGCCAAGGGCCACCTCCTCCAGGGTCACTAGGGGCCACTTCTCCCAGCCCCGTGTCGCCAAGGGCCACCTCCTCCTGGGTCACCGGGGGCTACTTCTCCCCTCCTCCTGTCGCCCGGGGCCACTCTCCCCGGGGTCGCCAGAGGCCACCTCTTCCCGCCCCGAGGTCTCCAGCCCCTTCCTCCGTGTGTTGCCAGAGGCCATTTCTTCTATCCTGCCTCGGGACGCACATGGAGAAGAGCTGGGGACTCACAAACGCTGGGAAGTGGGGCCTGGCCCCCAGGCGGGTCCGGGCGCGCAGGGTGGCGCGTGCGCCCGCGCACCCGGGGACTCATCCCGGAGGGCGGCGCGCTGGAGGCGGCGCGGGCGGGGCGGCACCGAGGAGGGAGGGAGGAGGGACCGAGCCGGAGGGAGGAGGGAGGAAGGCAGGCTCTGCGCGCGTCGGGCGGTGACGGCAGCGCGAGGGGGAGGCGCGAGGCCCGGGGCGGCGGGGGGAGCCGTGGCGAGAGGCCGCGGCGCGGCGCCCGCGACACTGACCGCTGCAGCGCCCCCGCCCGCCGCCCCGGGGCGCGTCCCCAGCCCGTGACACGTGCGCGCCCCGAGCCCCGGCGGCCCCCGGCTTGGAGAGGGGGCCCACTCGCGCGCCGAGCCCCGGCGCCTCCCCAACGACCCCGGAGCCCGAGGGGAGCCCCTCGCTGCACCCGATTGCCAAGCCGCCCGGCCGCCTGCCACCCACGGAACCCGAGCTGCCGGGCGGCCGGGCCCGGGCCCAGCACGACGCTCAGAGAGCCGGGCAGCCCCGCGTCACAGCCCCGCCGGGACCCGCCGCGCTCCGGGCGCCGCCTGCGGGTAAGCGCGGCTCCGCGGGGACCGGGCAAAGGGAACGGGGTGGACGCGCGGGTCCCTGGGAGGCCACGGCCCTGTGCCGGCCGCACCTGCAGGAGGCCCTCGGAGCTCCGCCGAGGTGTCCCCCTGGAGCATCGGGCTCGGGTCACGCCGCGTGGGCCGGATTCCAGGCTGTGACACGCCGGGCGGGGGGTGGCGGGTGACAGGGAGGCGACCTTCACAGGGAGCCCGGGGCAGCACCCAGATTCCCACTAGCGGATCAAACTTCGTGCAAATGACGTCAGCGCAGGCAGGGACCTCTCCCCCCTCCAGTCCATCCTGAGAGCTCACTTTGTCACTTTTCTTTTTTTCTTTTTGTGATTGACTCGAGTTTTTAAAATCCCTTCTAATTTCCAAGGTCAGGCTGTGGCGGGTAAAAACAAATGTTTCTCTTTTAAGGGAAGATGCCAGAAGTTCCTCCGCGGGGTTCGGGGCGGCGGGGGGGGGGCTCTAAGCCTTCAGCGGGGGTTTTAGGATCAGTTTCTGGGCTTGCTTAGACCACCGACATTGGGGTCCATCCAATGGACCCTGCAAACTGTGCGCACCGCAGGGCCTCGGCTGTGTTTGTTTGTTTGTTTCCTGATTTGCTTCAAAACTTTGCTTCTGGCGCTTGTGCGCCCTTCCTTGCATGGTCTTTTGATGAACTGGGGTCAGGGTGGGCAGACACCACAGAGAAGTAAGTTACTTCCAGGATCCTTTCCATTTTTTGACTACCAGAGCCTCCAAGAGGGGGTTGGTGCAGGAGTGTGTGTGTGTGTGTGTGTGTGTGTGTGTGTGTGTGTATTCCTTGTCAGGGTGGAGATGACAGGTGGCTGTGGACCTGGGGTGACCAGAGGAGGAGGAGGCGGCCTTCCTCTTTGTTCCCCGCTCCCAGGCTCTAGAGTCCATTGATCTTTGACTTGGGCCTGGTCACCAGCAGCACAGAGTGTAGATCCCCGGGCTGCCCATGGGAGCTGGGCCCTGCCTGGTGCATGCTGAGCTGGGTTAGAAAGCCTGGGTCCCATGCACAACTGGTTTACTAAACGCTGGTTTTCAGCTTGGTCACTTGGCCCCAGCACCAGAGCAGTTTCCTGTTTGATGCCCCAGGGACCTGTGGGGTCTGGTTTCCTGTCCAGAACTGAGCTCTCTCCCTGTAGAGGGTGTCTGCACCCTGGTGAGTTAAGGACACTGGTCTTGTGGTGGTGGGGGAACTCGGATTTATTTTCTATCTCCTCTTTCTATTTGCTTGCCGTTTGACCTTGCCCCTGGCTTAAGTCTTTCTGATTTGCTTTCTCAAACCCTCTGGACTTACTTTCCCTTCCCAAGCGCCACCCTCCTCCAAACCCAACAAACACAGCTGGATGGATGGGAGGATTAAAGAGACAGCGTTTTAAATAAAAGTATTGAAAAGTTTGACATGGGAAGGTAACTTGGTCACCTTTTTATTTTTTGAGTCCCATCAGGACTAGTAAAGCAGTTAGTACAGTAATTATTACCCTTTTTATAGGTGTATGGAACTGGTCAAATCAGATAATGTAAAAGGACTTTGAAAATGACACGGTTCACATTGAAGAAAGAGTTTTTAAACTTTCAGTTTCCAAACTGGCAGTGTCTGACGGTCAACCATCGGATGTAGATGTTGCTCTTGTCCTAGCGTTCTGAGCCTGCCGGGATGGCCTTGCATACAGTCACCCTATGCAGTGGTTAGATGAGCCACCTGCACTCCCCCACCTTGACCCGGTACTCCCCAGGTGGAGAATAGGTCTTGGGCTTCCCTGCTCCTTGGGCTTTGGGGTTTTACAAAGCTGTGATTGTTCTGTTGTTTCCATGAAAGCCAAGGAGGGGCGGGCGGGTTCCTGCCCAGAGGCCTTTTCTCTGCTCTAGGGCTCAAGTGAGGAAGGCATTGAAGGGGGCCCGCCCTCGCTCCATCACCAAGGGTGGCAGATCCACACTCAGGCCTTTCGTGTGGACTTTTAAGGACCTGTGTTTGAGAGATGGGATGAACTTGAGGATAACATTCAAACAACCAGTTCCTCAAAGCCCTGATTCAGTCCCCCTTTGTTAGAAACAAGCTGGTCTACTTAACTTGCCTGTGCTTTTGTTTTTTGTTTTTGTGGGTGAAGATGGAGATGTTAGAAGGCGAATGGTCTCCACGGGGAGGGACATGTGGGCTGGTAGACTTTATGTTGCAGTCTGGGGTTAGTATCTGATGGACAGATAAGCTCTTGAATGAGAGTCCTGGCTCCGCCTCTTTTCTTTCTTTCTGAACAATGTTCTCTCTTCTAACTTGCCTCTTAGGGGTCTCCAAATGGGGAGGGGCTTTCAGTCTTGAATAGGTCATCTTGGTGACGAGATGGTACGTGATAGGCGGCATGTACATAGGTCTGGAGGTCTCAGCTGCTTGAGGAAAGGCGTGGTGTTTGTTTGAAGGGCTGTGTGGCTTTACTCACAGTGACTCTCTTAATTAGAGGATTGTTCCCAGGGCACCCGAGGTGGAACCGGGTGAAGCAGGTAGGAGGACAACTCCTAAAATCCTTGTTTGGGCTTCGGGCCTCCCCTGTTCAGCGGACTGTGCAAAGCACTGTGAGTCCCTCTGATGAATATGTGGCTTCTCAGGTGGTCACTTATAATCCATGGCCTCCACACGTCATTGTACTGAAGTTGTGTGTGCGTGTGTGTGTGCACATGTATATATGTGCGTGTATATGGTCATGGAGGTGTGTGTGCATGTGCATAAATGTATAGTCATGGAGGTGTGTGTATGTGTGTGTATATGGTCATGTAAGTGTGTGTATGGTCATATAGGTGTGTGTGTGCATATGTGTGTATAGCCATGTATGTGTATGTATGTGTGTATATGGTCTTGTAAGTGTGTATGTGTGCATGCACATGGGAATGTGTGTGTGTATGGTCATGTAGGTATGTGTGTGTCTAGTCATGGAGGTGTATGTGTGTGTGTGTATATGGTCATGTAAGTGTGTGTGTGGGGGGGCATAAAGGTCAGAGGACAGCCTTGGGCATTGTTCCTTGGGTGTCATCCACCTTTTTTCTTTTAAATATGAGTTCAAATGTGTGTGTATATGTATGTATAGTCATGGAGGTGTGTGCATGTGTGTATATGGTCATGTAAGTGTGTAAGCGTGTATGTGTGCGTGCACATGTGAATATGTGTGTGTATATGGTCATGTAGGTATGTGTGTGTGTATATGTGTGTCTAGTCATGGAGGTGCATGCATGTGTGTATATGGTCATGTAAGTGTGTGTGTGCATAGAAGGCAGAGGACAGCCTTGGGCATTGTTCCTTGGGTGTCATCCTTTTTTTTTTTTTTTTTTTTTTTTTGGTTTTTCGAGGTAGGGTCTCACTCTGGCCCAGGCTGACCTGGAATTCACTATGTAGTCTCAGGGTGGCCTCGAACTCACGGAGATCCTCCTACCTCTGCCTCCCGAGTGCTGGGATTAAAGGCGTGTGCTACCATGCCCGGCAGACCTTTTTTTTAAAATATGAGTTCAAATGTGTGTGGGCATGTGTGTGCACGCCAGAGGTCGGCATTGGGTGTCTTCCTCCGTCACTGTCCACTTTATTTACTGAGACTGGATCTCTCACTTGCACCCAAGGCTTGTTGACTCCACTAGTCTGGCTAGCCAGCATGCTCCAGGGGTCCCCATCTCCGTCCTGAGCACCGGGATGGTAGGCAGCCCACCCAGCATTCACGTGGGTGTCAGACATCTGAACTCCAGTCTTCATGCTTGAGAAGCAAGCATTTTATCAAATGAGCGCCCTCTCCCCAGCTCTCATCCACCTTTTTTATTAAGTACAATATTTCTATTTACTAGAAAGGAAGGGAGAGAGAGGGTGAGTGAGAGAATGGGTGTACCAAGGCCTCTAGCCACTGCAAACAAACTCCAGATTTCATGCACTACCATGTGCATCTTGCTTACGTGGGTCCTAAGGAAATTGAACCTGGGTTCTTAGGCTTTGCGGGCAAGCACCTTAACCACTAAGCCATCTCTCCAGCCTCCTCCATCCACCTTTTAAAGATAGGGCCTCTCACTGGCCTGGAACTTACCAAGTAGGCTAGACTGGCTGGCCAGCAAGTCCTAGGGATCCACCTGTCTCCATCTCCCCAGCACTGGGATTACGAGTGTGCACCACCATGCCTGGCATTTTATTGATTTGTGGGCATCGAGCTCAGGTCCTCACATTGCAAGGCAAACATTTTACTGGTTGAGCCATGTCCCCTGTTGATGCTTCTTAAATTTGTTCCTGTCAGGACCCAGAAGAAGACCTGGTGCAGGAATTGCAGGGTTTAGCCTGCAGTTTGTAACGCTCTTCCATGTTAATGATTACTGTGATGAAAGACAGGATGTAGTAGAAGTCATACTGTTTCTTTCTTTCCTCCTCCTCCTCCTCCTCCTCCTTCTTCTTTTTGAGGGAGAGAGCATGTCACTGTGTTAGCTCCAGGCTGGTTGCAGACATCTGGACTCCCGGAATTGTGTCAGCCTCTTGGGTGCTGGGACCACAGCCTATGTCCCTGCACCCAGCTTACTTGGAACTCACTCTGTAGCCTCAAAATCACAGTGATCCTGTCCCTCTGCCTCAAGAGTGCTGGGATCAAAAATGTGCACCACCGCACCTGGCACATCTTATTTTAATGTAATAAATGTTTTAAATTGTTTTAAAAGTGAGCCACAAAGCTCCTGAGGAAAATGAGCCTGGTCTTCCCAGAGGTTCCAAGAGCCCCTGTTCCTCCCCGACACAGGTTCAACTCTTGGAGCTGATTTGTTTCTACAGAGTTCTCTGGTTGCGCACTGTGTGGTACATCAGGACATTCGAAAGTAGAGGGAATTCACCCAGAGGAAACGCGTTGTGAGGTCACCGCTAAAGAGCATGCTGCACTTTGTATCTAAGGAGCTAGGTAGATGGAAGCGACTTCCAGAGTGCAAGTTACAGGACTGCAAAGTGAGGGCCATGCTGTGTGTTCTCACAAGACTTTAGGGTCCCCCTCCCACCCACCCTCTCATTAACCGGAAGTAGCCCTCAACGTGTAGACTCAGTGGTTTGACATTTTCTGAGAAGACTCTTCTCCACGCAGCCTTCGGAGCCCCCCTCCCTTACTGCGGCCCTCAGTGGCCAGACTCTCCTTACTAGAAACACGGCTGTGTTGACTCAGGTAGGCTGTCCACTGGCTTGTGTTCGCACTGAGCAGCCGTCAGGAAATCTCATAGTAAAATTGCATTGCCACAGGCTTAATTTACATGTCTGAAATGTACATTAATTAGACTAGAGATCATGGGAGTTTACTTTTTGCTGTGTGTGCGATGTGTGGTGTATGCACAGCTGTATATAGATGTGCGCACCTGTGTGTACACAGGTGTGCAGAGGCCAGAGGGTTGTCTTCCTCTATTGCTTCTCTGTGTGTTTCCTTGAGATGGAGTCTCTCACAGAAGCCGGAACTTCTCTTTTCAGTCAGACTGACTGACCAGCCAGCTGCAGGGATGCTCTGATCTCCACTGCCCACAGGCTTGGCCACACTCAATTGCTTACATGGGTGCTGGGGAATCTCAGGGCGAATCGGACCCTCTCAGCTTCCTCAGGCTTGTGTGGCAAGCCTTCCAACCCATCTCCCCAGCCAGAAGAGTTTGTTTGTTTATTTATTTATTTTTTAACTATTTTATTTATTTATTTATTTATTTATTTATTTATTTATTTAAGAGAGAGAGAGAGACAGAGGAAGGAGCAGATAGAGAGAGAATGGGCGCACTAGGGCCTCCAGCCACTGCAAATGAACTCTAGACACATGTGCCCCCTTGTACATCTGACCTATGTGGGTCCTGGGGAATCAAACCAGGGTCCTTAGGCTTCGCAGGCAAATGCCTTCACCACTAAGCAATTTCCCCAGCCCTATTTATTTGTTTTTAATTCTTTCTACTCTCTCCTGGTTTTGAGAGAGGACGCATGTGTGCATAGAGGGAATGGAGGGATTCTGGAAGCACTCTGTGGGGTCTCTTGGTTGTCTGGTAAAGTCAGTAGGTCCTTCCAGACAGTTCTTTAACATCAAGAGCACACACCCCAGGGCTTGGTGGTTTTCACTGGAACATTTCTGTAAGCAGTCACTTTTAAAGTTCTGTAAGAAGTAGGCAGACGCGATCTACGCAGCCTTGCCCCCTGCTCTTATGGATCCTTAACAAACAGTTTCCATCTGGGAAGAGTCCCCCCACCGCCTCGTTGCTGGAAGTGGTTGCTCTGTCCCTGTGTTACCTAGTGAAGCATTTCTGCAGGGAGCACAGAACTTGGTGTGGAATGTGTCTGAGGATTGGTGGGAAGCTTTTCGGGGAGTGGGGAGGACAGACTCTTTTGACCTCTGGGAGCATCTGTTGTCCTTAGGGTGATGAGAAAAGCAGGGAGCGGGGGACCTCAGACTGAACCTCTGATGGTGCCAAAGGGACCGAGTCCAGCTTCAGAGTGGAAGCAGGTGGTGGCCGTGTTCCCATGAGACCAGAGGTGAGAAGAGGGCATGGCTCACCAGAGACAGCCCTGGACCTTGCTGATACTCGGTGACTCTTGGTCATCGCTGTCATGGCACAGCACAGGCCAAATGCAGGAGCCCGGGGGCTTTACTGCTTAGAATGGGGTCACAGGCAGTGGCGGTGCCTGAAAACTTTTTTTTTTTTGAAAACTTTTTTAGTGTTTATTTTGAAATGTGTTTGGGTGTGCTTGTTCAAGTGCACGTGGGTGCATGCACACACGTGTATGTGTTCTTGTGGAGGCCAGAGGACAGCCTTGGGTGTCATCCCCGGGAGTGCTGTCCTTCTCTCTTTTTTTTTTTTGTTTTTCGAGGTAGGGTTTCACTGTGGTCCAGGCTGACCTGGAATTCACTATGTAGTCTCAGGGTGGCCTTGAACTCTCAGCGATCCTCCTACCTCTGCCTCCCGAGTGCTGGGATTAAAGGCGTGCGCCACCACGCCCAGCTCTGTCCTTCTCTCTTAAAAAATATTTTATTTATTTATTTATTTGGTGATGGGGGGGGGGATAGTGGAGGCAGGCAGAGGGGGAGAGAGAGGATGGGCACACCAGGGCCTCCAGCCACTGCAAAACGAAGTCCAGACACGTGTGCCACCTTGTGCATCTGGCTTACTTGGGTACTGGAGAATAGAATCTGGGTCCTTTGGCTTTGCAGGCAAGCGCCTTAACCGCTAAGCCATCTCTCCAGCCCTGTCTGTCTCTCTTTGAGACAAGGTCTCATAAATCTGGAGCTCACTGATTAGGTGAGACTGGCTGGCCAGAGAGCCCCCAGGATCCTCCTGTCTCCACCTGCCTGATGCTGGGGTTTCACCACACCCGGGATTTTACATGGATTTTGGGGATTGAACTCAGGTCCTTGTGCTTGTGAGGTGAGCGCTATGCCAACTGAGCCATCTCCCCAGCTCACCTGGAAACGTCTTAAACCTGCACAGTCTCAGCCCTGCCCCACACCTGCTCAACCTGAACCTGAGTCTTAAACATCTCCTCACTGCGCACACCAACCAAGTCACCGCTCTGCGTCTGCACACAGCTGGCCAGACCTTGCAGACGTGGGGAAGGGCCCCGCACCCACTTGCTTCCTCCCCTGCTTCAAAGAGCCAGGGTTCAATGCTCCATTCACTGTCTAGACCTCAGTGAAAGGAAAGGCTTTAGGCTTTCCTAGGAAAGGTTGCCCCGCCCCGCCCATTCCCTCCCCACCCCCACCTGGTTCCTTCCTTTAATCCTGTGCAGTGAATTGTAAAGCAGGAGGACCCACAGAGAGAAGGACAAACTGCCGTTTTGAAGGAGTAGTGAGCAGCCCTGACCCAGTGGTGAGGTCAGCCATGGGCACCCTTCCCCCTCACCACCTGAAACATGGGTGACATCGGTGACCTCTGGAACAGTTCCCCCTTCTGCCCAGGTGCTAGCTGAGCCGTTAATGCACCCACCTACCCACCCATTCTTTGTTGGACAGATCTATTTTATTTTTAATTTTAACTTTTTCATTTTAATATTTTAACATGTGTGTTTTGATCTCATTCCCACTAATTACCCTCTTATCCCCCTCCCATAATCGCTACTCATCTTCTTCCCCATTGATCATCTTATTCCTGTGCCTTGTTTTTATTTTTATTTTTTGGTTTTTCAAGGTAGGGTTTCACTCTAGCCCAGGCTGATCTGGAATTCACTATGTATTCTCAGGTGGCCTTGAATTCACAGCGATCCTCCTACCTCTGCCTCCCCAGTTCTGGGATTAAAGTTGTGCACCTCCACACCAGGTTTTTTGCCTTGTTTTTTAAACCTGTTGAGTTAAATTAGGGTTGCTTGCATGATCGTGGGTGGAAGGTTGTTTACTGTCTATGGATGGGCAACTTACCAGCGTCTCACCACTGATGAACCTGACTCCCTCTCTGCCATCAACCATTAGCTACTCTGGAGGTGTGGGGTCTTATGTATCCTTCACCTATCCATGGTGATGTATTGACAGGCTGTGTGTGTGTGTGGGGGTTCACATATGTCATGGTGTGTATATGGAGTTTGGATGAAAACCTCAGGCTGCTAGTTCTTGCCTTCCATCATTTTTTTTTTTTTCAACATAGGGTCTTACTCTACCCAGGCTGACCTGGAATTTCCTGTGTAGTCTTAGGGTAGATTCAAACTCATGGCATCCTTCTGCCTCTGCCTCCTGAGTTCTGGGATTAAAGGCGGGTGTCACCACATCCGACATCATTTTTGAAAAAGAGGTTTTCTTACTGTTGCTGCTGCAGATGCCAGACAAGCCTTGACTTTTAGGGTCCTCCTGACTACCTCTCATTGCCAAAAGCACATATGGTTTACTGATTCATGTACCACCTGTGTATGTATGGCTTTAAGTAGGTTCTGGGGATCTGAATTCTGGTTGCCAAGCTTGGGCAGGAAATGCTTTTGACTGGGCCACTTACCCAGCCCCTGATTTTTCATTATTTTGTTTTATTGCATACATGTATATGTGTGCATGCATTATGAGGCCAAAGGTCAATATTGGGTGTTTTCCTCAAATACTCTCCACCTTATCTTTTTAAAATTTTATTTATTCGGCCAGGTGTGATGGCTCACACTTTTAATCCCAGCACTCAAGAGGCTGAGTTAGGAGGATCACTGTGAGTTTCAGGTCATTCTGGCCTACAGAACAAAACCCTGCTTCAAAAAGCAAATTATATGATTTATATATATATATATGTGTGTGTGTGTGTGTGTGTGTATGTGTATTTCCATATATATCCATATATGTATGGATAGATACATATATACATTCACACACATGTAAAAAATATACACTACATGTGTGTGACTATGCATGCATGTGTGCACACATGAATGTGCCAGGACTACTTCTTGCTGCAAACAAACACCAAACACTTGCACCACATTTTGTATCTGGATTATTTTTGATCAAGGATTCTCATTGAATCTGGATCTTGTCAATTTGGCTACATAAACCAGCCAGCAAGCCCCAGGTGTCCTCCTGTACCCACTTGCTAGGTGCTGGAATTAGGGGCACACAACACCATGCCCAGCGTTTGTTTTATTTATTTATTTATTTATTTATTTATTTATTTAGTTATTTATTTATAAAATATATACACACACAGAAATAGGCAGGTAGAGAGAGAGAGAGAATGGGTGCACCTGGGCCTCTAGCCTCTGCAAACGAACTCCAGATGCATGTGTCCCCTTGTGCATCTGGCTTACGTGGGTCCTGGGCAGTCGAACCTGGGTTTGCAGGCAAATGTCTTAACTGCTAAGCCATCTCTCCAGCCCCATGCCCAGCATTTTTACATGCATGCTGGGGATACAAACTCAGGTCCTCATGCTTGTGTGGCTCACTGTTTTTGAGTCCTATTGAGCAGCTCTAAAGTCCTGGCTCATGGTGCTGTGGGTATAGCTCAGATAGAGTGCTTACCCAGCGTGCACAAAGCCCTGGGTTTGATGCCCAGCACTGTATAAACTAGGTATAGTGGTGCATTCCTGTAATCTCAGGCAGGTGGAGGCAGGAGCGTCACAAGTGTCATTCACACTGGGAGAAAGGTGGTCACAAAATAAAGTGACAGGATGGCAGCCAGTTGGATTTTAAGGTACATGTCACCTGTCCTCCCATCAGCCTTTCTGCCTTTCAAGCAGGTCCAGAGCCGTCAGCCCCTGGTTCTTTCCACAGCCTCATCAGTGGATGGGAGCAGGTAGCCAGTCTTGCCCAAATTCTTTGTCCCAGTGTTGCCCATGTATGCTGGGCAAGTGCTCCCCCGGAACTCCTCTTCTGGACAGTTTTGGAATCAGTGCCAGGTATGGTGACCTCGTGTAGCGATTATGAGGGCCTCATGTATTTGTGCCTGTGCCCAGCCACACGTGAGTATTTAGTAGCCATAAACACCGATCCATTCATGCTCAGATGCCCTTGGAGCACGGCTCTGTCTTGCCCAGGGAGCATGCTGGCCTTCACCGGTGCCCACCGCCCCCCCTCAGACTTAGTCTCCAAAAAAGAAAGAGAAAGAAACCAAAGATGAATGAATGACTAGTTAATAAGTAAAATGAAAGCAGGATGCATTGACAAGCACCGAGTGGTACCTGATTGGTACACGGAACATCCTTTAGCTGGGCTGAGTCTCCTGAAGCTAGAAGTGGCCCTCATAGAAAAGACACTCACAAAGAGGATGACTGGAGAGAGTGGTGTGGCTCAGGAGCAGAGCAGTTGCCTAGCTTGTACTGCCTTCAGTCCTCAGCACCACAAAGGAAAGTTAAAAAAAAGAAAATTAGTCGGGCGTGATGGCGCACGACTTTAATCCCAGCACTCAGGAGGCCGAAGTAGGAGGATCACCCTGAATTTGAAGCCAGCCTGAGACTACATAGAGAATTCCAGACCAGCTTGGGCTGGAGTGAGACCCTACCTTGGAAAACCAATATACATAATCCTTGGAGTTTTGTTATCTTTGACCCAAGCATTTATCCTTTGGGGTCTGGAATTCTCTAACAAGAGAGATAGCATGTCGTGTGATTAGAGGGGACGTCACAAAGAGCGTGAAGACCCCTCCCTTCACTGGAGCTGAGTTCATTCGGTCAGAAAAGGGATAACGCTTGCAGGTTACCGAAGTGAAGGCCACTGGCAGGGTAGCTGGATGGCTTCACCATGGCAAAGGTAACCCGGGCCAGAGTGAGGGTCCTGGGCTCCTTCCATCTCCATCATGCTGGAGACTAGCCACAGAAGCTCTGCCTCCATTCAGGGTGTGTGTGGGGGTGGGTGGGGGATGGTGGCATCCTCTGGGGTGGCACATGATGGTGTACATGGGAAGAAGTGGACGGGTTGGGTGATGTTTAGGAGGTAAGCCAAGGCTGGCTGGTGGAGGAGGTCTTGGGGTGAGGGCAGAGGTGGGGTCAAGGTCACGGCTGAGGCTCTGAGTTGGCTGGCCAGCACAGTTGTCGGTGGGGAGCACTGGGAGGTCCTGTGTGCAGAGTGGTGTGACGTGCTCACGAGGTCTTCAGGTTGACGTGTTTCGTGGTGGGACCTTGGGGCCTGATACTTGGAACAGAGATTGGGTTTGAGGTTAGGGTTGGGGACCATCCTGTGTAAACAGTAGTGATGTCACGTGTAGAACTCCAGAAGAATGTCCAGGGACATGATCAGGAGTGCTGGAGAGAGTTCTCATGGCCACAGGTGAAGGCCACGGGCTCACACTGCTGTGCGAGGCGAGGCTAAGTGGAACAGGCTTGTATGCTCTTTGGTTTTTTTTTTTTTTTTTCTGGGCATAATGGCACACACTTATGAAAGAGTGAGACTGAGAGAGAGAGAATTGTTGCTCCAAGGCCCCTAGCCACTGCAATTGAACTCCAGACCTGTGCGTCCCTTGTACGCGTGCGTGACCACCTTGTGCGTCTGGCTCGCGTGGGATCTGGGGAGTTGAACCTGGGTCCTCAGGCTTTGTGGGCAAGCGCCTTAACCACTAAGCCATCTCTCCAGCCCTGGGTGTTTTTGTTTTGTTTTTTTTTGTAGTACCCAGTAGGTGTACGGGGTTAGAGAGAGAGAGAGTCCTCATGGCCACAGATGAAGTCCATGAGGTCACTCTGCTGTGAGAGGCTAAGTGGCAGAGGCTCAGATGTCCTTTGGGTTTGTCTTTGTGGTACACAGTAGGTGTGCATATATTTGTTGTTGTGTCACCTGGTTTCCTGTTGCTCACAAACAACACTGGCTTAGCTTCACAAACATTTTATGCCAACACACGTAGCTCAGGGGCCCAGGGGTGCCTGTGGTCCTTGTGCAGCTTTGTGGGTCTCCTTGCTGACATCCTCCACACCCGTGGAACATGTATGTTCTCCTTGCTGACATCCTCCACACCGTGGAACATGTATGTTCTCCTTGCTGACATCCTCCACACCCGTGGAACATGTATGTTCTCCTTGCTGACATCCTCCACACCCGTGGAACATGTATGTTCTCCTTGCTGACATCCTCCACACCCGTGGAACATGTATGTTCTCCTTGCTGACATCCTCCACACCCGTGGAACATGTATGTTCTCTTTGCTGACATCCTCCACACCCGTGGAACATGTATGTTCTCCTTGCTGACATCCTCCACACCCGTGGAACATGTGTGTTCTCCTTGCTGGCACCTAACACCTGGCCGCGGCAGCTCAGGGGAGGAATGGACTTATTTCAGGCTTACGTTTTCTAGGGGACGCTTCATCACAGTGGGGGCAGCTGGCTCTTCATCAACATATCCGCAGCAGTGAAGCCGGGCGTGGTGGCGCACGCCTTTAATCCCAGCACTCGGGAGGCAGAGGTAGGAGGATCTCCGTGAGTTCGAGGCCACCCTGAGACTACATAGTTAATTCCAGGACAGCCCGGGCCAGAGTGAGACCCTACCTTGAAAAAAGAAAAAGAAAAAAAGAAATAAATAAAACATATCCACAGTAGAGAGAATGAGTTGTTCCTAGACCCCAGGCCTGTCCCAGTGACACGCGTCCTCCATCAAGGCTCCACCTCCCAAAGGCCTTGCTAGCTGGGGATGAGGTAGGAGACTTAAACACAAATCCTAGAGGCTGTGAAGGATGTTTACATTCACACCCTCACAGCTTGTATCATCGGTTTTCATAGTTCGTGGATTCCTGAAGTCAGTGAGCTCCTACTCGAGAGTTCCCTGTCCTTTCCCTGTCCTTTCCGGCCGTCCTTATGCGACCCGAGGTTGTGTAGCTTCTGTGTGCAGTCATGGAAGGGTGGGAGGGAATCGGAAGTTGCTTCCTGTAGCTGGGATCCCTCGGTAACTCCCCTGAGAGGATACTGTGAGGAACCTGACAATACCAAAGTGCTGGGGGAGGATTCGCGTACCACATCGAAAGAACACGCACTTGGGAATCGTTCATAGTTACGATGTCTGCACATACCCCTTGGGACCCCCGGGCAACTCCTTGGCAGGAACCAATGCTCGGGTACTCAGTTCACAGCAGCGTCGTTACTGGAGGTACCCTCGATGTCTGTCACTCTGTAAACACACCGTGTGTGGTGTGACTACACGACAGATATGGCGCAGCAGTGGAAAGGCATGGAGAATGAATACATTCAACAAATGGCCTGGACAAAATGTGGAGCAAGAGATTAGACATGAAAGTGCACACTGTAGGGCTGGAGAGATGGCTTAGTGGCTAAGGCATTAGCCTGCAAAGCCAAAGGATCCTGGTTTGATTCTCCAGGACCCACGTAAGCCAGATGCACAAGGGGGCGCATGCGTCTGGAGTTCATTTGCAGTGGCTGGAGGCCCTGGCACTCCCATTCTCTCTCTCTCTCTCTCTCTCTCTCTCTCTCTCTCTCTCTCTCAAATAAATAAATAAGTAAAATACAAAAAACTTTTTAAAAAGTCCACACTGTAGAATTTCAGGAGGAGGCAAACATTTCCCATGATGACTCAGGCCAGAAAGGTGGTTGGACCATATTTATCGGCCTACTGTTGATACCTACAAGGGGTGTTGGCAGGGAAGGTGTTGGTGAGAATGAGGGGAGCTCAATGTGGGAGATAGTGACAGGTCAGGGTTAATTTGTGAACTGTTGGATGATGACACAACAGAGTGTGAAAAGAATAAATTCTCTCACTTGTGGTTTTCATCTTGCTTCTCCCTAAAGTAATTTGTATCACGCACACGCGTGCGCGCACGTGCACACACAGAGTCAGGGGGCCCAGTCTCTGGGGCGGGTTCTAAAGCTTAGGTGTGTCTCCACTTTCCTTGTTTCCCCAGGTGTGTTGTTCTGTAGTCCAGGGCTGGTCTAGGATGGAGCTCTTGAGACATCAGCCCCGAGTACGGAATTTGAAGGCAGGTGCCAAAAAATCTCAGGAATCAAGACCAGTGAGCTTTTCTTCTTTTCCTGAGGTGTTGGGGGATTGAACCCAAGAGCTCGTGCACACTAGGCATGCTCTCCACCCCGAACTGCCTCCTCAGCCCGAGATGAGTGACATCTTGATGCAGTGCCTCAAAGACCCTGGATGCAAAAAAAAAAAAAAAAAAAGTGCATGGCTTTAATCTCAGCACTCCCGAGGCTGAGGTAGGAGGATCTCCTTAAGTCTGAGGCAGCCTGGGCGGGGAAGGGAGGGAGGAATCCACCGGGCCTGGTGGCACACCCCTTTAATCCCATCACTTGGGAGGCAGAGGTAGGAGGATCACTGTGAATTTGAGGACAGCCTGAGACTACTAAGTGAATTATAGGTGAGCCTCAGCTAGAGAGAGACCCTAACTTAAGAAATATTCATGATAAGTGAAATATAAAAGTTTTGGGCTAGTGGTTAAGGAGCTTGCCTGCAAAGCCAAAGGATCCTGGTTCAACTCCCTAGGACCCACGTTAGCCAGATGCAGAAGGGGGCGCACACATCTGGAGTTCGTTTGCTATGGCTGAGGCCCTAGTGCACCCATTCTCCTTCTCTCTCTACCTGTCTATTTCTGTATCTCTCTCTCAAATAAATAAATAAAAATAAAATATTTTTTAGAAAGTTTAATTACAGGCTGGAGAGATGGCTTAGTGGTTAAGGCACTTGCCTACAAAGCCAAATGACCAAGTTTCCATTCCCAGGACCCACTTAAATCCAGATGCACAAGGTGGGGCATATGTCTGGAGTTCGTTTGCAGTGGCTAGAGGCCCTGGTATGCCTGTTCTCTGCCTCCCCTCCTTCTCTCTCTCTCTCTTTGAAATAAATAAATGAAAATAAAATATTAAAAAAGAGTTTAGGGCTGGAGTGATGGCTTAGTGGTTAATGTGCTTGCCTGTGAAGCCTAAGGACTCATGTTTGACTTTCCAGATCCCACCTAAGCCAGATGCACAAGGTGATGCAAGCATGCAAAGTCACACAGGTGCATGTTTCTGGAGTTTGATTGTAGTGGCTGGAGGCCCTGGCATGCCAATTCTTCTCCCCCATAAAAAATACAAAATAAAATAAAAGTTTAATTAGAGCTGGAGCGATGGCTCAGTGGTTAAGGCACTTGCCTACAAAGGACCTGAGTTCAGTTCCCCAGTACCCACGCAAAAGTCAGATGCACAAAGTGGCACATGCATCTGGAGTCCATTTGCAGCAGCCAGAGGCCCTGGCACACCCATTCTCTTTGTTTGTCTCTCTTCTATCTTTCTCTGCTTGCAAATGTATAATTATTTAAAAAAAAAAAGTTAGCTGGGCATGGTGGTGCACACCTTTAACCCCAGCACTCGGGAGGCAGAAGTAGAAGGATCACTGTGAATTTGAGGCCAGCCTGAGACTACAGAGTGAATTCCATGTCAGCATGGAGTGAGACCTTACCTCAGAAAAGAAAAGAAAAGCTTAAAGAGGGAATCAGGGGCTGGAGAGATGGCTTAGCGATTAAGCGCTTGCTTGTGAAGCCTAAGGACCCTGGTTCAAGGCTCGATTCCCCAGTACCCACATAAGCCAGATGCACAAGGTGGCACATGCATATGGAGTTTGTTTGCAGTGGCTGGAGGCCCTGGTGCATCTCTCCCTCCCTCTCTCTGCCTCTTTCTCTCTCTGTCTGTCTCTCTCAAATAAATAAATTAAAATAAACAAAAAATTTACAAAAAAAAAGAGGGAATCAGTATTGCTGATTTTTTCTTTTATGTCAGGAGCCAACAGAGTACTTCCTGGGGCTTGAGGTGGAGCTGGGATTCTGTACGATTCAACCGGGATGCGCGACCTGGGCAGAAAGGACCAGGTTGGACAAACACCAACATAGCCCATGAGGATGTCAAGGCTGCCAGTCCTGTGCTGCGCGTGCTGTGCTGTGTCCTGGAGCCAGTTCTACTCAGTGTGCTAAACTTCCCAAAGAAGAATACTGTAGACCAAGTATTTATGAGAATCCTTAAGGCAATATATTTGCTTTTTTTTTTTTTTTTTTGTCGTGCACGGGCTCGAACCCAGAGCCCCACAAATGCTAGGCAAGACTCACCTGCTGAAGTGCATCCCTAGCCCTGTCATTGTTGGTCTGGAATGCCTGTGGCTTTTGCAGTGTTAACTTGTGGGCAAAGTAGATCTGGTGTTAGAAGTCAAAGCATGGAGTCTGTTGGGCTGGTAGAACAAGGAGGGAGATTAAGAAGGGAGAAGAGGGGCTGGAGAAATGGCTTAGTGTTTAAGGCACTTGCCTGCGAAGCCAAAGGACCAGGTTCGATTCCCTAGAACCCACGTAAATCAAATGCATAAGGTGACGCGTGCATCTGGAGTTCCTTTGCAGTGGCTGGAGGCCCTGGCATGTCCATTCTCTCTCTCCCTGCCTATTTCTCTATCTCAAATAAATAAAGAAAAATAATTTTTTTTAAAAAAAGGGAGAAGAGGTTAATGACTGCCCACCTTTTCCCAAGCCCTGCAATCACTATGGGTATAATTACCTGGTAGACAGGAGTAGAATTTAGTAATTTGTTAACCTCCATAGTGCTTGCTTACAAACACATGTGTGCTATTGTATGTTACCTAGGGCGGGTTTTGAAATGCGGCTTTCATTGTCTTTCTGCTGAATAAACCCCACGTTGTTTCCTACCCATCTGGCCCTCAGGATGTGTGTGCCCGGACGGAAAGTGAGAGATCTCAGAGTTTTCAGTGCCTCCTCCAGTTGCTATGGAGATCGAATCAGTGCCAACAGGAATCTCCCCTTGTCGTTCCCCTGCGGGGCTTCTCTTAGAAGCTGAACTCCTTCCCAGTTCTTAAAACCCTAGAAGGCCTGTAACAGTGCCCAAACGTAGACAGCAAGCGAGGGTTAAACGCCCCAACCTCGTCACTTCCCCTCCCCCTCCCCCGCCTGCCTCCCTGCCTCTTCTCTATTCTCCTGTTCTGGCTTTCCTCCTCCAAACACTTTTCCTGGCAAAGGCTCCCATCTCAGGAACCCACTCTGCAAACCCAGAGTCACAGAGGCTCCTGGAGGGACTGGGTCCCCTAGCCTAGCCCTGAATCTTGGCAGGACACACTCTGGACTTCCTGGCCTGTCTTTGTATGGTGGAAGCATTTTCCCCAAAGAAATGACATTTCTTTAAGGGTAGACACACACATAGGCAGATCTTTCCAGTTTTTTTGATTTGGTAACTCATCCATCTCGAGTATTTGGTCCCTGTTCATCAATGTTGAGTTATTTAGCATAACAATAACCCTTTTAATGCCCTTCGGATCTGTCCTACCGGCCTCTCTTTACTTTCTGGTACCTACCTGCCTTTCATGAGAAGACCCTGTCTGCTCATGGGAGGTGTGGCTATAACTCTTCTGGAGAAAGCGGGTGGGCGTGGTTTCTGGAAGGGAGATTGAAGGCCTGGGAGTGTGGGGGGAGGGCTGGACTTTCTCTGGAGGACCCTCTGGGGAAGAAGGAAGGAGCCATCACGTGGGGTGATCTCATTAGGCCCAGGACACCAGCTGTGCTATTATTAGGGTGTCTAAAGTCCCTGGCACATGTTCTGAGGCACAGTTCCAGCAGCACTGGCTTCCCACATATGGCATAATACAGGACATGGAAAAAGAGGACTGTGAATAGCTTTTCCATGAAACATATCTCTATTTTTTCCCCAGGAACTTTTTCTTTTCCTTTCTCTTCTTTTCCCCCTCTCTTTGTGTCATTCTTTCCCTGTCTTAATTACTTCTTCCATATAGATAGATAGATAGATAGATAGATAGATAGATAGATAGATAGGCAGACAGAGTTAGGGTCTCACTCTCACCCAGGCTGATCTGGAATTCACTCTGTTGTCTCAAGCTGGCCTTGAGCTCACGCAATACTCCTACCTCTGCCTTCCAAGTGCGGAGATGAAAAGCGTGTGCCACCACACCTGGCCCTCTCCATGTCTGTCTCTGATTTGGTTACTATCTTTTCTTTCCTTTTTTTTTTGAGTATGTGTTCACGTGTGTGAGTGCGGGCACGTGTAAGCCATGCATACATGTGGAGGTCTGAGGGTCACAAGGTGTGGACCTTGATTGAGGCAGGACCTCTCCTTCTCACTGCTGTTCTCCTTTATGGTCACCAGGCTCGCTGGCCCAAGAGCCTCTGGGAAATTCTTCCGTCTCTGCCTCCCTTCCCATGGTAGATGTGCTGAGATTATGGACAGGCTTTTATGTATGTAATGGTTTGAATCCTATGTCCCCCGTAAACTCGTGTATTCTGAATGCATGCTTGGTCCCCAGCTGATGGCAGTTTGGGAGATGGAGCCTTGCTGGAAGTGGTGTGTTGATTGAAGCAGGCTTAGGGGGTGCGATAGCCAGCTCCCCTTGCCAGAACTTGGCTTACTCTCTTGCTGCTGTTTTCGGCCTGTTGTGGCAGAGGTGATGTCCAGCCTCTGCTAGTGCCATGCTGTCTCCCTGTCATCATGAAGCTTCCCCACTAGACTGTAAGCCAAAAACAAAACGAAACAAAACAAACTTGCCTTCCATGGGCTGCTTTTGGTCAGGTGCTTTATCCCAGCAAAGACGAGGGAATTACAACAATGGGGAATCCAACCACTTGCAGAGCAAGTGCTTCAATCCACCAGGCCTTCTGTCTAGCCTCTTCTGCTCTCCTCTCTTCTCTTCTGTTCTTCTCCTCCCTCTCCCCTCTCTCCTCTTTCTTTTTTTCTCATTCTGCCCATCCTCTACCCTCTTCCTTTCTTTGTATTTAGCCCTGTGTGAAACTAGAGAAGGATACATTAGGACCCAATGGACGTCTGTCCAGTCTTAGATTGAACATGAACCTTGGCCTTTTGTAGACAGTGTCAGCCTTGACTTTGGACCAGAGATGTTTCTGACCTGACCTGACCTGAACCAGCTTCCTGCTGGCTTCACTCTGGGGGACAGTGGCACTGTTGTGTAGGACACTTTAATGTGAACAGACTGTGGAGCCAGCCTGGGACACAGATGATGTTTGCATACCAGGTGTGTGTGTGTGTGGGTGTGGGTGTGTGTGTGTGATGCCAGCTGGCTGGTCACCTCTTATGCCTCTATTATCAGGGATCCCTTTGTCAAGGGCCTCCAGATGCTCTAGTGGGCATGTGTGATCTTGCGCTTGCCTCACCTTTGTGCATCTGGCTTATGTGGGATCTGGACAGAGATCGAACATGGGTCCTTAGGCTTTGCAGGCAAGTGCCTTAACCATTAAGCCATCTCTCCAGCCCAATATTTTTGACTCTAGAAATGACAGCAAGAGTCTTAAGTACATTGTAAGCAAGGCTTCTGGAATCTGGGCATTTTTCTTCAGAAGAAAGGAAATATGTCTAATTTAGAAAAATATTCTGGGACTGGAGAGATGGCTTAGTGATTAGGCACTTGCTTGCAAGCCTGATGGCTCAGATTCGAATCCCCAGAACCCACATAAAGCCAGATGTACAAAGTGGCACATCCATCTGGAGTTTGTTTGCAGTGGCTAGGAGGCCCTGGCACACCTATTCCCTTCTCCCCCACCTCCCTCTCTCTTTCTCTGCTTGCAAATCAATAAAAATATTTTTTAAAGTTTTGGTTTTTATTTTTATTTATTTGAGAGAGAGAGAGAAGGAGAGACAAAGAGGCAGATAGAGAAGGGTATGTCAGGGCCTTCAGCTACTGCAAGAGAACTCCAGATGCATGCTCCCCCTTATGCATCTGGCTTGTATGGGACCTGGGGAGTTGAACCTGGGTTCTTTGGCTTTGCAGGCAAACGTCTTAACTGCTAAGCCATGTCTCCATCCTCTCCCCCCAAAAAAATTTTAATGTACTCTTATTTTTAAAAAATTAAAAAGAAAAAAGAAAAATACTTCTGGATTTAAGACATTGAAGGATTAAAAAAAAAGGCAAAACTCTCCAGTGCACAGTGTGGTCAGCAGACGAGTGCGGATGCTCACTTCTTTTCTATGAGGCTGAGCTGCCCACTGCGCCCACGAGGCGCCGTCTCCTCTTTTCTAATCCAGGAGCTGCCATTTCACGTCCTGAGCTTCCTGGATCTGGAGATGGAGAAGCAGAACATGAAGCCTCGGGTTCCAGCAGCCACTCCTGTCCTTATATTATTGTTTATTTAGTTCTACATTTGCTCGTGTGTGTGTGGGGGGGGTGGTCCTTTCTAGGGTCTCTCACCACTACAATTGGATACCAGATGCGTGAGCCACTTTTCGCATCCAGCTTTAAACAGGTGGCTGGGGAATTGATTCTGGGCCAGCAGTGCCTAGAACTGCTG
Organism: Orientallactaga sibirica; assembly: GCA_036365145.1. Taxonomy (NCBI): domain Eukaryota; kingdom Metazoa; phylum Chordata; class Mammalia; order Rodentia; family Dipodidae; genus Orientallactaga; species Orientallactaga sibirica. Next base: position 8,463,737 of record JAEOAD010000009.1, read on the forward strand.
AGCCATCTCCCTGGGCCCTGCCTCTGTTCTTAGAATCTCCTAGGTTCAGGTGTGAGAGGGTTCCACCTCCAGAATGACATGTAGACAGGCTGCTGGCCTCAGTGTATTTGTGTGTAATATATATATATATATATATATATATGCATATATTTTAGGCTTGGGCAATGGCTCAGTAGCTAGCACCCATGTAAAGCCAGACACAGCATGGTACATGCATCTGTAATCCTAACACACCTAGAGCAATGAGAGGCAGAGCCAGGACCTTCCAAAGCCTTGGGGCCAGCCTAGTTGGCATTAAGCTAGAGAGACCCTGTCTCAGAGAAGGTGGAGCAAGAGGGCATATTGTCCTCTGACCTCCACGTGTACTCCATAGCTTTTGCGTGCCCCCATATATGCCCACACACACACGCATGAATAAATAAATACATTTTTAAAAGTCTATTCCTTCCCGATTTCCTTGCTCTTCAGTGGACAGATCACCCTTGGTTGGAGTCAGAGGATTCCTGGCAGGGTGAGAAGCCAATAATATGATGGATGGTGCAGAGCATATGTTGAGCGGCTTCCCAAGGCCAGGCATTTCTGTGTGCCAGCAAACCAGGCAGCCCAGGACTGGGACCTGAAGGGGGGGGGGACCATTGGATGGGACCATAGTGACTAGGGGTTGAGATGTGTGACAGTTTGAACAGAGAGAGTGACTAGACAGGTGTGAACAGAGGAGGGCACACTGTGACAGAGATGTGTGTGTAAATGGAGATGCCCGGTAGACAGTGTGTAAATGGAGATGCCCATGTGAATGGTGTGTGAACAGAGATGCCCGTGTGAACAGTAGATAGTGTGTAAATGGAGATGCCCGTGTGAACGGTAGATAGTGTGTAAATGGAGATGCCCGTGTGAATGGTAGACAGTGTGTAAATGGAGATGCCCATGTGAATGGTAGACAGTGTGTGAACAGAGATGCCCGTGTGAACGGTAGGTAGTGTGTAAATGGAGATGCCCGTGTGAACAGTAGACAGTGTATAAATGGAGATGCCCGTGTGAACGGTAGACAGTGTGTAAATGGAGATGCCCATGTGAATGGTAGACAGTGTGTGAACAGAGATGCCCGTGTGAACAGTAGATAGTGTGTAAATAGAGATGCCCATGTGAACGGTAGATAGTGTGTAAATGGAGATGCCCATGTGAACGGTAGATAGTGTGTAAATGGAGATGCCCATGTGTAAATGGAGATGCCCATGTGAATGGTAGACAGTGTGTGAACAGAGATGCCCGTGTGAACGGTAGGTAGTGTGTAAATAGAGATGCCCATGTGAACGGTAGATAGTGTGTAAATGGAGATGCCCGTGTGAACGGTAGATAGTGTGTAAATGGAGATGCCCGTGTGAACGGTAGACAGTGTGTAAATGGAGATGCCCGTGTGAACAGTAGACAGTGTATAAATGGAGATGCCCGTGTGAACGGTAGACAGTGTGTGAACAGAGATGCCCGTGTGAACGGTAGATAGTGTGTAAATGGAGATGCCCGTGTGAACGGTAGATAGTGTGTAAATAGAGATGCCCATGTGAACGGTAGACAGTGTGTAAATGGAGATGCCAGTGTGTGAACAGAGATGCCCGTGTGAACAGTGTGTGAACGGAGATGCCCGTGTGAACAGTAGACAGTGTGTGAACGGTAGACAGTGTGTAAATGGAGATGCCCGTGTGAATGGTAGACAGTGTGTGAACAGAGATGCCCGTGTGAACGGTAGGTAGTGTGTAAATGGAGATGCCCGTGTGAACAGTAGACAGTGTATAAATGGAGATGCCCGTGTGAACGGTAGACAGTGTGTAAATGGAGATGCCCGTGTGAATGGTAGACAGTGTGTGAACAGAGATGCCCGTGTGAACAGTAGATAGAGAGTGTGTAGATAGTGTAAATGAACATGTGAACGGTAGATAGTGTGTAAAGATGCCCCATGTGAACGGTAGATAGTGTAAATGGAGATCGTTTGCTGATTGGGATTAGCAGGATGGAGACAGTGTGTGAACAGAGATGCCCGTTGCATCTGAGAAGCAGTGTGTAAATGGAGACGTGTAGGCATCTTTGGAGACCTCTAAGTGTAAATGGACTTGTATAAATGGAGATGCCCGTGGAGAGATGAGAACATTATTTTCTTTTGTAGACAAGCAGTTGCTTTTCTTGCTGGGTGGGGTGGTGCATGTCTGCAGTTCCAGCAGCACTCCAGTGGCTGGGATAGACGGATCCAGCCTTGGACATAGACAGAGTTCTAGGACAGTGGCACCCTTTTCTTAAACAGAAAGCAGGGCTGGGGAGATGGCTCAGTGGTTATAAGTATTTTCTTGAAAGCCTGAAAGTCCAAGTTTGATTCCCCAACATCCATATATAAAGCCAGATGCACAGTGGTGCATGGCATTGTGAATGGAGATCCCAGTGAATGCCTACAGTAAATGGAGATGTTGCAGAAGTCAGGAGAATGCCCTAAACAGTAGACAGTGTGTGAGTAGACAGTGTGTGAACGAGAGCTAGATGGTACACAGGCAACAGAAGAAACAGGGAAGACCCCGTGTGAGGTGGAAGCAGAGAACACAGTGTGTGTGGTAGCATGTGCATGTCCACACATGTTAAAAACAACAACATGAATACAGAGATCAAGGGGCTGGAGAGATGGCTCAGCAGTTAAGTCACTTGCCTGCAAAACCTAATGGCATCTTTATTCAGTGGACTTGGAGGGCAAGGAGAGATGAGAACATTATTTTCATAAAGCAGTTGCTTTTCTTGCTGGGTGAGGTGGGGCTGCAGAGACTCCATGGCTTCCAGTGGACAAACAGAGTTCTTGCCAGTGGCAAGCCTAAACAGGAGCAGGGCTGGGGAGATGGCTCGGTTCAATTTTCTTGAAATTCTTTGAAGACATCCATATATAAAGCCAGATGCACAGTGGTGCATGGCATTGTGATCCCAGTGCGCCTACAGCAGCGGGTTGCAGAGTCAGGAGAATCCCTAAGCTTGCGAGCTAGCTAGATGGTGCACAGGCAACAGAAGAAACAGGGAAGACCCCGTGTGAGGTAGAAGCAGAGACAGTGTGTGTGGTAGCATGTGCATGTCTGCACATGTTAAAAACAACAACATTTCTACAGAGATCAAGGGGCTCAAATAAATAAATAAGTTAAGAAAATGCCTGCAAAAAAAAATGATGGGTGTACCCACATAAAGATGGGTGCACAAAGTGGTGCATGCATCTGGAGCTTGTTTACAGTGGATGGAGGCCCTAGCGTGCTCATTCTCTCTGTCTATCTCTCTTATCTCTGCTGGAAAATAAATATATAAAAATCTTTAAAAAGTACAGAGATGGAACAAACAAAAGCAATCACTTCTCTTGGCAGAGGAAAGGAGCATCTTAGACTTCACCCCACATCAGCTCAGCGGGTGTGAGGTGACCACTGACCAAACAGCAACCAGGAAAAAGAACCAAGTGCTGCCCAGTGCAGTGTCACTGACAGCTGGTGACAGTTCACCTCAGCTGTTCCCGCCTTCGAAATGAAGGCTTCCCAAAGATTCTGAGCGATTCAGTGTGACTTTCTCAGAGCGTGTGCTGTGACATTGCCAGATCTAGATCTAAGCATTGTCCCATTTGAGATCTACTGTGTTAGGAACGATTACAGGGCCTGGGGAGATGGCTTCGTGGGGTAGAGTGCTTGTGCAAGTATGAGGACCTGAGCCTGGGTCCCCAGAACCCACATAAAAGCCGTACATGTGGTGGCACCAGCCTGTAATGGCAGCACAGGGATGGCAGTGACAAGAGGATCCCTGGGGCTTGTTGGCTAAGTAGCCAAATCCATGAGTTACAGGTTCAGTGAAGCCCTGTCTCAAAAAATAAGGTGTGGGGCTGGAGAGATGGCTTAGCAGTTAAGGCACTTGCCTGTGAAGCCTAAGGACCCAGGTTCGATTCTCCAGGATCCACATAAACCAGTTGCACATGGTGGCACATGCGTCTGGAGTTTGTTTGCAATGGCTGGAGGCCCTGGTACACCCATTCTCTCTCTATCTTCCTCTTTCTCTCTCATAAATAAATAAATAAATAAATAAAAATAATAAAATATTAAAAAATAAGGTGGAGAGCAATAGAGGAAGACACGTGATGTTGACCTCTGGCCTCCACATGTACATGCATACTCCCCCAACACACAAATACAAGCACACACATACATGGAAAAAAAAAAGATTCTGCTAACATAAAATATGGTCAGCTGAGGTGCATGTCCACGTTGCTCATAACACAGGTGCCCTAGTAAGCTCAGGGACCAGGGAGATTGGACAAAGATTAACAGTTCATCCAAGGCTCATCCTTATCACGCTGTCTCATCTCAACCAGCCGAGCTCAGCTCCTGCTCTGTGCTCTGCAGAGAGAATCCGTGCCATTGCTGCTGAGGCGCAGGGAGGGACCGGACTGCTCAGGCCCTGTGCACAGTGGGTGATGGTTGGGGGTGAGGAAGGCTGGGCAGGTACACACTGTGCTTCAGTGGGAACCAGCACTGGTCATCAGCGAAGACTCTGAACCCCTGGAGTCTGGAGTGAGTGGGGACACAAATCACACTGTGTTCCTGCACAATGGGAGGAGAGAAATATATGCAATGCTGGGCACACTTTAGATTGCAGGAAGTTAGGGTTTGGATATAGTTATTCCAGAATGTTCTGTCGCTTCCTAGGCAGGGAATAGTAGGTTGCATGTTTCCTCTGTGCAAAGGGCTGCCCTATGCCTCATGCTTCTGAGGGCCCCTGAGGAGCAGCCATGGTGTGGATCACTAACATGTTATTTTTTTTTCTTTTCTTTTCCTTTTCCTTTTCCTTTTCCTTTCCTTTCCTTTTCTTTTCTCTTTTCTCCCTTTCTCCCTTTCTCCCTTTTTCCCTTTTTCCCTTTCTCTCTTTCTTTCTCTCTTTCTTCCTTTCTTTCTTTCTTTCTTTCTTTCTTTCTTTCTTTCTTTCTTTCTTTCTTTCAAACCTTATATTTATTTATTTATGAGAGAGAGAGAGAGGGAGAGAATGGGCATGCCAAGGCCTCTAGCCACTGCAAACAACCTCCAGACACATGTGCTACCATGTGCTTCTGGCTTATGTGGATTCTGGAGAATCAAACCTGGGTCCTTAGGCTTTTCAGGCAAGCGTCTTAACTGCGAAGCCATCTGTCTAACCCTGCTTTTCTTAACATATGCTTGTTGGGGCTGGGGCTGGAGAGATGGCTCAGAGGTTAAAGGCACTTGCTTGCAGAGCATAAGGACCTGGTACATAAAGGCCTGGGAAGGCCTTCGGGGGGCAGCAAGGCTCATTACCCAGCTGCCACCCCTGACCCTCCTCCTTGGAAGATGTGTGAGCTGCAATTAGGGAGCTTTTGAATGGGGATAAGTGATCGCTGGTCCATAAATAATGCAATCTACCCTGTCTCTCTGAGATGGTGGTGATGCACAGCAGCTGTGTTCCTGGGAAGTGAGAACCTCAAATTGTGGGTCCAAACCCTGCAGGCTGTGCGATCTTGGCACTTAGCCAGTGGGCCTCAGAAGAAGTCTGGATTAGGGGTTAGGGATGTAGCTGGCTTGGTAGAGTGTGAACCCAGCACATACAAGGCTCTGGTTGGATCCCAAGCCCCACACACAACTGGGTGTGGTGGTGCACCCCTGTCATCCCAGCATTAGGAAGGTGGAGGCAGGAAGACCAGGAGTTCAGGGTCATCATCTGTTACACAGTGAGTTTGAGGCCAGCTTGGCCTGCATGAGACTCTGTTCCATAAAAGGGAGAGGAGGAGCTGGAGAGATGGCTTAGTGGTTAAGCACTTGCCTGTGAAGTCTAAGGACCCCAGTTCGAGGCTCAATTCCTCAGGACCCATGTAAGCCAGATGCACAAAGTGGTACCTGTATCTGGAGTTTGTTTGCAGTGGCTAGAAGTCCTGGAATGCCCATTCTCTCTCTCTCTCTCTGCCTCTCTGTTGCTAATAAAATAAATAATAAAATAAAAACAAACAAAAAAGGGGAGGGGCTTGGGGAGGTAGGTTAGTGGGTAAAGTGCTTGCCATGAAAATATGAGGACCTGAGTTGGGCTCCCCAGCGCCCACACACAAGCTGGGTGTGGTGGTGGCATGTGCCTGTATTCCAAGTGCCGGGGAGACAGAGACAGCTTGCTGAGTGTGAGAGCTAACTCTCTATGAAACTGCTTTTTCCTTGCTGTTAATACATGAAGACGTGAGCTGGCTGCTCGCTCTGCCACGCTTTGCCCACCATGATGAAGCTTCCCCTCCACACTGTGAGCCGGAATCGACGCTTTCCTCCCGTCAGCTGCTGCTTCTGGTCCGGTGTTTTGTCCCAGCGACCAGCCTGTGATGACCCTGGCCTGACCCCCTGTAGCATCATCAGGCTTCTGGTGACTCACTAGCGCCTTGGCCATGTGCTGCCTTCTGGCTTCTTCACCCAGCTTTGTAAGTGTCCCTGGGAAACAACCTGGACTGTCCCCTCCTCTCATGTCCCCAGCATAATCACTGTGTTCTCTGAACTCTGGTCCTTCTAAGCCTCTGCACACATTCCTTACCCTGCCCAGCTCTTGACTTCTGTCTTCTGCCCCAGCCTGGCACCAGCCTGGCAATCCTATTGTCCAGCTTTTGTAAAACCTCTGCCCTGCCTCCTGAGAGCGACAAGAAAGAACATGGATCCACCTGTCATTTGGCACGATGACCACATAAACCCATGAAGCTGGGTCATGGGCTATGCCCAGAGGTTACATGTCCTGCCCACATTCATGACTCTGCCCAATGCCACAGACTCTTCCCAGGCTCTGCTCAGTGTTATGGGGACTACCTAAGCATCATGGCTCTGCCCAGGGGTCACAGGTTCTGCCCAGGGGCATTTTTGTCCCCTCAGGCTTCCTCCTGTCTGCTTTTTGCCACAATGATTTCTCAAACACCTGACCGTGCGTTTGCCCTCTGCCTGTCAGAGATTGCCTCATTAAGTGGCAGCCCGCATGCCTGCCGCCACGCAACCTTCATGCCCAGTGCCAGCCAGGGAAGCGCTGTCCTTCTGGTCTGCCTCCTGCTAAGCAAGGAGGGTCCCTCTTCCTGCAGGGGCGTCCATCTGTGCTTCTGCTCTGCGAGTCCTGCTGTCTTCTGTCCATCCTCATCACATCTGTGGATATGCACCTCCCTCCAGCCACAGCACTTTCTAGCCTCTGCTTACCCTCCCTGGCCCTGTTACCAGAAGACCCGGGAGCCAGTTACTCCACCGCCCGCCCCCCACCCACCCACCAGTCACACGGAATATCTAGTGCTAAGTGCTGGCACACCTTTGAGCCTGGCATTCCTGAGGGCCAAGACTCTGTTATCTGTGTTCTTTTCCTTCCCAGAGATGCTCTTTTCTCCTGCCTCCTGGGGAGCTCCCCTCCTGCATTCCTCCTCTCTAGCCGCTCTGGAGATCGTGACTGTCCTTGTAGGCTGCAGGCTCCTCTGTCTCCACGCAGCCTTTGAATGTTGGTGTCCCCAGGTTGTGTTACCCTGCATATTGCTCTTGGTGATGTCACCAGTTCTTGACCTAGACCTGACCCCTAAGTGCCATAGCAGTTTACCTCCCCACCTGTATTAGTCACTTTTCTATGACTGCCATGCAACCTCTGAAATAGTTAACTTACAGAGAAGGAAGGTGTGTTTCGGCTCACAGCTGGGGCATGGGTTGCTGTCTGTTGGTTGGCTGGTGGCACTCCTGACGGGAACACGTGGTGGAGGCGGCCCTCACTTTACGACCAGAAGCAAATGGGGCTGGAGAGATGGTTTAGCAGTTGAGGCTGAGTCTAATGACTTGGGTTTGTGTTCCCAGTACCTATGTAAAGCCAGATGCATAAAGTGGTGAATGTATCTCGAATTTGTTTGTGGTGACTGTGGAGGCCTGGTGCATGTGTTCTCTTCTGTCTGTCTGTCTGTCTCTGTTTGAAAATTTTTTAAAAAAGCAAAAACTGAGAGAAGAGGCCTGGTCCCACAGTGCCCCTGACCGCATACTCCCAAGATCTAGGGCCTCCCATTAGGCCCTCTTGTCTCCCAGTGGTCTTTGGGGGACATTCGGGATCCCAGTGAAAGCCCTGCCCATAACGCCCCTCTGTTGCACGGTGCACAGATGTTCTCTGCCTCCCCGCTCTACCAATTACCTGCTCACCTCCCCCAAAGAAGGTTGGTCATCAAGCCTGGCTCAGGGAAGCTGCTGCGGGGTGGGCGGTAGCCAGACCCTTTCCTCACTCCTTCCTCTCACACCCACCTGTCCAGGCCAGAGGCCTCCCAGACCTTCCTGACTTCCCGTGGGCTGGCTGCTGTAGTGTTTGTTTACTCCACAGCTAAGGCAGACATAGGATCTCTTTATGTAGCTCAAGCTTTGAACTCATTTTGTTGTTGTGGTTATTATTTATTTTGCTTTTTTAAATTTGAGGCAGGGTCTCAGTCTAACCCAGGCTGACCTGGTATTCACAATGTAGTCTCAGGCTGGCTCGAACTCACAGGCATCCTCCTACCTCTGCCTCCTGAGTGTTGGGATTAAAGGCATGCTCCACCATGCCTGACATTTATAATTATTATTATTATTTAAAATTTTATATATTTATTTATTTGAGAGAGAGAGAGAGAGAGAGAGACAGAGAAAGAGGCAGAGAAAGGGAATAGGTGAATCAGGGCCTCTAGCCACTGCAAATGAACTCCAGACACATGTGTCATCTTGTGCATCTGGCTTTCGTGAGTACTGGAGAATCGAACCTGGGTTCTTTGGCTTCACAGGCACGTGCCTTAACTGCTAACAAGGGGGCTGGAGAGATGGCTTAGCAGTTAAGGCACTTGCCTGTAAAATCAAAGAACCCAGGTTCAATTCCCCAGGACCCACGTAAGCCAGATGCATAAGATGACACATGTATCTGGAGTTCATTTGCAGAGGCCGAAGCCCTGGCATGGCCATTCTCTCTTTATCTGCTTCTTTTCTCTCTCTTTCTCCCCCCCCTCAAATAAATACATAAAAATAAAATAAAAAATTTAAAAATATTTTTTATTTGTTTGCAGAGAAAGAGAGACACACACAGAGAGAGTATATGGGTGTGTTGGGGCCTCTTGGCTACTGTAAAAGAACTCCAAATGCATGCACCACGGTGCATCTGGTTTTACGTGGGTACTGGGGAATCAAATCTGGGCCATCAGGCTTTGCAAACAAGTACTTTTAACCACTGAGCCATCTCTCCAGTCCCTCCTGTTGCTGTTACTTTTGACGTAGGGCCTCACTCTAGCCCAGGTTAACCTGGAACTCACTCTATAGCCCAGGCTAGTCTTGAACTCATAGCAATCCTCCTACATCGGCCTTCAGAGTGCTGGGATTAAAGGTGTGGCTTTGAATTTCACTCTCTCAAGTGATAGGCTAATTTAGGTGGCCTTTCTAATGTACAAACCAAATCCTATCACCCCCCACCCCCCAATACAAGCTCAGAGCTCCTCACGGGGCTAAAAAGGCTGTGTCACTCCTGTCCTTGCTAAAGTTTAGCTCGGAATCCTTTCAGTTTCCTAAGTGGGCCATGCCCTTCTCACTCCTCCAGAATTTGGCTCCCCTCTTCCCTCTGCTTTAAGACCTGTGCACCCTGCCCTCGCTTGTCTGCGTAGTCTTGTTCACAGCTCAGCTAATTCCTGCTCACCTTTTAGGCCTGGCTCTGAGTTGGCTGGAGGAGCCTGCTCTGACCCCAGGTGACCAACTGCATCAGCATTTTTCATGGCGGTTTGTCACCGCTATTTTTACCGTGGCCTCTTGAAGGTAAAGAGTATCTGTGAATGGCTTCGTGTGGACGGTAGGAGACAAGCATCTAGCTGACCCGGGGTTGGTGTCAGTGGAAGGGTCACTGGGGGTTTCGTGGGGCGTAAGTGGTTGAGCGCCTGCAGCCACACGAGGCCAGGGCATTCTTGGACTCATTGGCTGCTGTGTCCCCAGCACTGGAGGGGCTCTGCCGGCGGCTGGCCAGCACCATGTGGCGGACACTTTTCACCAGGCTCAAAACATGTTTTTTTAAGAGTGAGTTGCTCTGCCCTCTCCACAATGGTGGGACGTCACAAGCTGTGGAGAGAGAGCTAGCTCACAAGGGCTTGGTCCCTATGCATCTGTTAACCTTATTTATTTATTTGTATTTATTTGAAAGAGGCAAAGAGAGAGACAGAGAGAGAGAGAGAGAGAATGGTTGCATCAGGGCCTCGAGCTACTGCAAACGAGCTCCAGACATATGCGCCACCTTGTGCATCTGGTTTAAGGGGGTCTTGGGGGATGGAACCCGGATCTGTTTGGCTTTGCAGGCAAGTGCCCTAACCGCTAAGCCATCTCTCCAGCCCCTTTTATTTATTTTTTTAAATTAAAAAATATTTTATTTGTTTATTTCAGAGGGAGAAAGAGGCAGATAGACAATGGGTGTGCCAGGGCCTCTAGCCACTGCAAATGAATTCCAGATGTATGTGCCACCTTTGTGCATCTGGTTTTACATGGCTGCTGGGGAACTGAATCTGTCCTTAGGTTTTGCAGCAAGTGCCCTAACTGCTGAGTGATCTCTCCAGCCCCAACTATTTTTTTGTTTGCAAGCAGAGAGAGAGAGAGAGAGAGAGAGAGAGAGAGAGAGAGAGACAGAGACAGAGAGAATGGGCACGCCAGGACCACTACCCACTGCAAGTGCACTCCAGATGCATGCGTCACCTTGTGCATCTGGCTTACTTGGGTTTTGGAGAATCGAACCTGGGTCCTCTTAACTGCTAAGCCATCTCTGCAGCCCTCCTTCGGATCTCTCATTGGTCTGGAGCTCACCAATTATGCTAGAACTGGCTAGTCATTGAGCCCCAGGGATCCTCCTGTCTGCACCTCTCTAGCCCTTGGGATCACAGGCACGTACCAACTCGTGTCCTAGGGATTGAACTCAGGTCCTCGTGCTTGGGAGGCAGGTACTTTCCTGACTGAGCTATCTCCTCAACCCTGCATTTGTGAACCTTTTAAAAGGAGAAGCTGCAACCCCCAGAGCAGTGGAACCGAACTCCTGGGTCAGGAGATAGCCCTGTCTGCTGGCTTCTGTGCCAACCAAGGAGAACCAAAGGCTGGCCAGGCCTGACTGTGTACGTTGCAATGCCTTTTAACCTGCTAGGTGCTAGGGAGTTCGCACTCCTTTGAATTTAACCTGGCCCAGCGTGGGGACTTAGAGAATGGAAATGTGCGTATTGTAGTGTGACACAAACAGAAGCTGCTCTTAGGGTTTTTGTTGTTGTTTTGTTTTGTTTTGTTTTGTTTGGTTTGGTTTGGTTTTGCGAGGTAGGGTCTCACTCTAACCCAGGCTGACCTGAAATTCACTATGTAGTCTCAGGGTGGCCTTGAACTCACGGCGATCCTCCTATCTCTGCCTCCCAGAATGCTGGGATTAAAGGTGTACACGACCATACCTGGCACTCTTAGTATTTTTTTTTTTTGATTTGTGTATGTGTGTGTGCTCGTGCATGCGTGTGCACCACGGAATGTGTGTGGAGTTCGAAGGACAGCCTTGGGGTGTCGGTGCTCTCCTGCTTTCTGTGAGACAAGGTCTGTCTTGTCTACCGCTGGGAAGGTCAGGCTAGCCGTCTCAGGAGCACTGGCATTCTTCTGCCTCTGTCTCCCACTGCTTTAGGCTCACTGGGATCACAGGCACTTGCGCCACTTTGCATCCAGCTGAACGTGGGTGCTGTCCATCCAAACTCTGGTCAACAGGTTTACAGAGCAAATACCTTTAACCACTGAACCAACTCTCCAGCCCCAGGAGCTGCTCGTAGAGTTTTAGGACTTGGGTCAAGCTGGGCACGAATGTTTGCAGCATGCCTGCTTTATACCCATTCTTTCATGAATCATATTCTCTGGTTTGTTAGTTGTTTTTATTAAAAATTCATTTTTAATTTTTATTTGCAAGCAGAGGGAGATATAGAGAAGAGAGAGAGAACATACGGGCATGCCAGGGCCCCCAGCTGCTGCAGAGAAATTCCAGATGCATGCGCCACTCTGTGCATCTGGATTTATGTGAGTACTAGGGAATCGAACCTGGCTCATTAGGCTTTGCAGGCAAGCGCCTTAACTGTTGGGCTGTCTCTCTAGCTTCAGTTTGTGAGTTTTGTCTCCAGCCTTCCTCCACGTAGAGCAGAAGCTGCTGGGGGTCAGGGGTCTCATCTGAGAGCTCCTTGTGGTGCTCAGCCCGTCTGTGCTGGATGAGTGGTGGCAGAGGAGGCGGGCCTGAGGCTGGTGAGCAGACCCAGCTCCTGCACATGGAGCTTCTGGTCTGGTCAGGTAGACCATTCCAGTTTCATTAGCAGCTGTGAGGGTGTCGCTGTGGCAGAGATGTTTAACAGGTCACTGCACTCAGTTGCTCCGTGGTTTGCTTAGACTGGTTGGTCAGGGAGTCCTGGCGATCCTTCTATCTCCACACCTCTGCACATTCTACACCGGTGATGGGAATTGAACTCAGGCCCTCAATTGCTGAGCTATCTCTAAACTCTGTCAGCAATCCTCCACCCCAGTTATTGGAATTTCTCTGTCCAGAACCTCCAGTAAGGTGATAAACAGATGTAGCAGGAGTTAAAATACAGTCTTATCATGCTCCTAATGACAGGAGAAGTCAAGGAATATCACCCAAGCTCTTCCTGTTCAGCTCATGTTGGCTATGATGTTGTCAGAGACGCCCTGTAAACGGTTAAGGAAGCTGCCTTTTATTTTCATGTGTTGCATGTTCTGTCATGGAAGGGTGTTAAATCTTGTCAAGTGCTTTTCTGCAACTATCAAGATGGTCATACCTTTCTTTCTTTCTTTTTTCTTTTTTCTTTTTTGGCTTTTTCAAGGTAGGGTTTCACTCTAGCCCAGGCTGACCTGGAATTCACGATGTAGTCTCAGGGTGGCCTCGAACACATGGCGATCCTCCTACCTCTGCCACCATGCCTGGCCATTTCTTTTATCTGTAAGTTCATTCATATACTATACCTAAGGATTTTTTTTTAGAACATTACCTCATTGCTTGCTTTGTTACTATTAATTTTTCAGGATTTGCATAAAGTAGAAATTGTTTTTCTTTTCACCAAAGTGGAGACTTTGTGAGTAAAAAGTGCTCAGTTTTCCTGGTACCAAGAAGTTTCTTCATCTTCTTGTGGAGAGTGAACCCGTGAAAAAATGACCGCTCCTCTGTGTAGCTTCCAAGAAGGAACGAGCACTCTGCTGGGATCAAACTGGAAGCAAACTTCTTGCAGTGGGTGGCCAGCGCGCTGGTCCTTTGACTGGGACTGACCGTGGATTGCTGTGTCAGCTGGGACCGTCGCCTCTGTGCAGCCCCTGACCCCTCACGATTTGGAAGTATTGCCCATCGATCCTTCTCCTCTTTCCAACAGTCTCATCCTGATCCTCGTCACCAGAGCATGTTGGCCGCCTGTAAAACACATTAGGCAGGATTCTTGCATGAAATTCAATCTCAGGACCTCTGACTTTTCTAGTTCTTTCTAATCTTCCCTCCCTTGGGTAAGGATTAGGAGGCCAGCAACCGTCTTCTGGTGTAAATTTAGTTATTGTTGGCTCTGGGCGGGAGCTTAGCAACCACGCAGCTGTCCTGGGCTCAGTTTGTCTTCTGCTGGTCACTCTCTCCCCCTCCTCCACTCCCCATCCCTTCTCCTCCTCCCTCTTTCTCCAGTCCAACTTCTCTCACCTCCTTTGCCCTCCCCCTCCCCTTTCCCTCCAGGTCTGGCTCCTTTTCTCCCCTTTGTCTTGGGAATCCTTTGTCCTTGCAGTGACCTGGCCTGCTCCCCCTCCCCCAGCCCCATGAAGTGGACCTCTCAGGGCCGCTTTGGCGATGGCTGCTGCCTTTGGCTGGGTGCCTTTGCCTCCCTCTCCAACACCAGGCCCTGGGTCTTGGTTTCTCCCTGGGGTGGAGGCGGGGCACAACAGACCCCCTCACCCCGTTTTCATGACTGCCGACTTGTCTGCAGGGCTCAGCCATCTCCCAGCTTGTAATGGGCTCTGGCTTGTTCTCAGCAGTGACCTGCTGTGGTGACAGAACTGTCCCTACCCCTTAACTCCCGGGAGGGGACGGGGTTTGAAAGTGGACAGTGCTTCTACCTCTTCAGAGTACTTGACGCCTGGACGCGGAGCCTTCCTCCGGACTCTTTCAAATACCTTTGAGTTGGTGGGAGGCCAACTTTTGCTTTTTAAACTTATTATTAATTTTTAAAAATATCTTTATTTTTATTTATTTATTTGAGAGAGAGAGAAAGAGAGAATGGGCGCACCAAGGCTTCTAGCCACTGCAAACAAACTCTAGACGTATATACTACCTTGTACATCTGACCTACATGAGTCCTGGGGAAACAAACCAGGCTCCTTTGACTTTGTAGGCAAGTACCTTAATCACTAGGCCATCTCTCCAGGCCCCCCCTTCTTTTTTTTTGTTTGGCTGTTTGTTTTTCGAGGTAGGGTCTCGCTCTAGCTCAAGTTGACCTGGAATTCACTCTGTATTCTCAGGGTGGCCTCAAACTCACGGTCATGGCGATCCTCCTACCTCTGCCTCCCTAGTGCTGGGATTAAAGGCGTGCACCACCATGCCCGGCTTCACCCCCTTTTTTAAAGACAGGCTCCCACTATGTAGCCATAGGTGGCTAGTATTTGCCATGTAGCTAAAGATGGCCTCCACCTGGCAGCAATCCTCCTGTCTCAGCCTCAGTGCTGGGATTCCAGACATGTTCCACCACAGCCAGTGAAAGCTGATGCTCTTCTTTTTATTATTGACCTCTTCTTCTCCTCCCCTTCCTCCTCTTCTTCCTTCTCCTCTTCTTCTTCCCCTCCCCCACCTCCTCTTCTTCTTCTTTGTGGGGGTGAGAATTTTGAGACCATCTTATATAGCCCAGGCTGGCCTTAAACTCACTGTGAAGCCAAAGCTGGCTTCAAACTCCGGGTCCTCCTGCCTCAGCCTTCTGAGTGCTGGGATTACAGGCACGTGCCACCGTGCCCGGCCAGCACCATGTTTTGATCTGTGAGGAATGAAACCCTGAGACTGCTGAGGTTTAACATTTAGTCTTTTAGAAATGGGCTCTTGAGTTTAGGTCCTCTGGTCATGGGCTTGCTTCTGCTCCTCATAGTTGGCAGGTTTGGGCTGAGCAGCCTGGCGGCCCCGTCATCAGCTACTTCTCTTGACTTTGAGGGCCCAGATTCCCTCTGTCACAGCAGGGTCAGAGCTACCTGCTGGTGGAAGATTTCATAGCAACTGTCAGCCACCGAGAAGTGACACGTCTGCTGCCAGTCTTCTGTATTTTCTTTCCTGCAATTTGTTGTTTCACTTACATGACAGGATTTCTCTGAATTTTCAAGTTAGTGTTCTTTCAGAAACTATAGCAGCAATACTAACTTATTTGCAAAAAGTAATCTTCAAGGCTGGAAACATGGCTTAGTGGTTAAGGTGTTTGTCTGCAAAGCCAAAAGACCCAGGTTTGGTTCCCCAGAAACCATGTAAGCCAGATGCACCAGGTGGCACATGTGTCTGGAGTTTGTTTGCAGTGGCTAGAGGCCCCAGCGTGCCCATTTTTTTCTCTCTCTCTACCTCTCTATCTGCCTCTTTCTTTCAAATAAATAAATAAAAATAAAATATTTAAAAATGCAATCTTCATCAGCTGTGTGGTTGTGAGTGTGCCTAGTTCTTAACTTTTAATGGAGTTATCTGTCTCTGAAAGCATTAATGATAATGGTTTGAAGTATTCCTTTTTCTTTTCTTTCTTTCTTTTTTCTTTTCTTTTTCTTTTTTCCAAGCTAGGGTCTCACTCTAGCCTAGGCTGACCTGGAATTCATTATGTAGTCTCATGGTGGCCTTGAACTCGTGGTCCTCCTACCTCTGCCTTCTGAGTGCTGGGACTAAAGGTGTGCACCACCACACCTGGCAGTTTGAAGTCCTCATGTGCTGCCTGCATTGCCTGTGTGTCCTGAGTCCCATCTTTCTTTGGGGTCTGTCTGTGAGTCAGAGACTTCCTCAGAGACCTGGAGGGCTCCCGAGGGGCTGGTTGGAGCTGTGCAAGCAGAATGGTGACTCTGGGGCCCTGGTATGCATGATAAGGCACTTAGCGCTTTTCACTGGGGACTCTGTGGGTGTCTCTGGCTGCTTTCTCCTGGTCTGGTAACTTCCCAGGGGGGATGCCCTCTGTCTCCTGCCTGAACATTTGCTGATGGTCTGTCATTTGAGTTGGGCAGGGAAGCTGGCGGTCAGGGGGTGACTGCCTGGCTTCACATGTTAAGTGTATAGATTTACGTACATCCCTTCTTTCGATGCATACTTGGGCTTGCCTTTTTTTTTTTTTCTTTTCTTTTCTTTTCTTTTCTTTTCTTTTCTTTTCTTTTCTTTTCTTTTCTTTTCTTTTCTTTTCTTTTCTTTTTTTTGCAGAGCCAAGGATCACTCCCAGGACCCTATGCATGCTGGGCAAGCACTTTTTCACTGAGTCATGCCCCCCACCCCCAGCCCCAGCCCCATCTTGCCTTCTTTTGTGCCGGCTGTTCCAGAGTCCACAGCCTCTGTCTCCACTCCTCCGTCTCCCGTTTCTGCTGGCTCCTTGCCCGGGTGTCCAGGGAGGAAAGGACTTTTAGGAGCTGCGCAGGTCTCATAGTACTCCTTTATGGGAACCTCCGGCCAGGCCTCCCGCTTTGAGCTGTGAGCTCCAGTTCCCCTCACCATCCAAGCACAGTGCCTCCCAGCGCTCCCTGGGGCTCCTGGTCCTCTGCATCCAGAACGCGTCCCTGCCCTCCTCCTCTTTTGCATCCTCCCCTTTTCACTGGATTTACTATGTATTTTAATTTTATTTATATATCTTGTGTTTTGTATGCATTATGTGTGGTATGTGTGCACGTGTGTGAGAGAGAATTGACGTGCCAGGGCCTCCAGCCACTGCAGTTGAACTCCATACGCGTGTGCCATCTTGTGTGCATGTGCAGCCTTGAGTGCTTGTGTCACCTTGTGCATCTGGCTTATGTTGGATCTGGGGAGTCGAACATGAGCCTTTAGGCTTTGCAGGCAAGCGCCTTAACCCCAAGGCCATCTCTCCAGCCAGCATTTGTCTTTTAATTTTTACTTATTTATATGAGAGAGGGAGGGAGAGAGAATGACACACTGGGACCTTGTGCCACTGCAAATGCAAATGAATTCTAGACTCAGGTTCAACTTTGTGCGTATGGCTTTACATGGGTACTGGGGAATCGAACCTGGGCCGAATTACTTTGCAAGCAACAAGCAAGTGCCTTTAACCACTGTGCCATCGGTGGTTAAAGAACTTGTATGTAACAAATTCTTGGGCTTTTGCTGCAAGCCCTCTTACATGCTGAGCCAGCTCCTCAGACTTTATATTACTAAGAACTTCCTTTATGTTCTGTCTTGAGTTGAGGGAAGTGAAGCTCAAGGCATTCTTGCTGGCTTTTCTGTTTTGGAATTTTTTTGGTTTTGTTTCTTTTTCCTTTTCCCCCTTCTTTTCAACTTGTCCCTCTTCTGTTAAGATGTTATCTGTCTATCATCTATCTATCTATCTATCTATCTATCTATCTATCTATCTATCTCTCATCTTCCTCCCCAGTCGCGCATGACAGAATGTTGATGGGCCCAGTATTGTGCAGGTCTTGAGCAGGTAGACAGTCACTGTGAGGCAGGTCATAGATGTAATGGCCACATCATGTCCAGAAGACAGCGCATCACAGCTCTCCTCCCTGTCTTCTGCTTTTACGTTCTTTGGCTTTTTCTGTTTTATCATTGTGGGCAGAAGATCTGACGTGGCACATTCAGTCCAGGCCCATGTCAGTAGTCACCTTTTACCTTTTCTAGGTTGGCTGTGTGAGCCGTGAGGCTCGGGCCCAGGCTCTTCCCGCCAGTGCTGACAAGCCCAGTCATGGCTTATCCTCCTCATGGGAGCTCCCGTTGACTTTCCTTGGCTTTCCTTGGCCGTGTTGGGTTAGCCTCTGAGCAGACCAGGGCGATGTGGGTCTTTCGTGGTATTGCCTTTGAAAATTGTGCCCTGGGCAGACAGGAAGCCAGCCAGCTCCTCAGGATCCCGGCCTTCTCACTTTCCACCACCATGGGTATGGAATCATGCTTGTGCCAAGGTCAGAAGCTGGCCCTTTGGTTTGCTGGAATGTCTTCAGCCTGGGCCCAACCTCTGCTGTGTCTTCCCTTGCTTTTGCTTGCTCCCTTCTCATAGCTGGTGTCTGTCTGCTTGCCTTGAACCTACGGGAGCCGAGCTGACTGGCCTGCAAAGGCTCCCAGAGGATGGGAGCTGGGAGCAACTGCAGGTGGATGGCACGTTATGAAAAAGAAGGGCACAGGAGGACTATGGGTGGCTGGCAGCCTTGGGTTCTTCAAGGCGTGAAAGACCAATGGGGGTCTGTCTACTCCATCTCCAATGTCTGGTACCCAGCCCTGGTGTGTGCCATCATGATTTAATTTTCTGAGCCGGCCGTGGTGGCACACGCCTTTAATCCCAGCACTTGGGAGGCAGAGGTAGGAGGATCACCATGAGTTCAAGGCCACCCTGAGACTACATAGTGAATTCCAGGTCAGCCTGGGCTAGAGTGAGACCCTACCTCGAAAAACCAAAAACAAACAACAGAAAAAGATTTTCTTATTAAATTTCATTCCTAGCCCCATTTTTTGTACTGCTAGCACACCCTGCTGACTCACCTGGAAGCCTTTTGTGATGGAATCCCCCCTGTGTCTGTGTGCTACTGTAGCTTAGCATGAGATAGCTTAGCAGGAGCCCTCTTCTTTGAATGATGACATCAAGAGTGAGAACCCGCTGTGCAGTCCAAACACACAAGAACAAAATATGCATATGTGCACACCCCGTGTGCGCCCAGGGAGCATGATGGGAGCCCTTTTCTGTCGTTCTTGTCTTACTTCCTTAAGACAGTCTCTCACTGATCCCGGAGCTCTTTCTCTGTCAGACTAGATGCCCGGTGAGCCCCAGTGAGTTTCCTGGTCTCTGCATTCCCCACAAGGCTGGGATTGCAGGCCTGCCTGACCACACCCAGCCATTTATGTGGGTCCTGGGTAATCAAAGTCAGGCAAATCAGTCCCCATCTCCCTAGCCCCCCAGTCTATTTTATAAGCTCCTTGAAGGGTGGGGGTCTTGTGATGCCGACTGCCAGACAAGGGGGTTCCTCCCACTGAGTCTGTAACGGTCAGCATGGAGGCATCTTTAGGGAGGTCATTTCTTCATCAGCACTGCTGAGAACACTTCTTACTCCTTTGATGAGCCAGTTTAGCCAACTGGACCTAAAATAGGGTTCAGTCTTTTTGTTGATAGTTTGGTTTGTGTGTGTGTGTTTTTAATTTTGAGGCAGAGTCTCATGTAGCCCAGGCTGGCCTTGAACTTGCTATGTAACCAAGGCAGGCCTTGAACTCCCTGATCCTCCTGCCTCTACCTCCCGAATGCTGGACTGACAGGTGTGTGCCACAGCCCCCAGCACAGGTTCAGTCTTGAAGGACAATCTTGTGCACCTTACAGAAAAGGAACAAAGTCCACGTGGGGACCCCAGAGATGGCGGTAGCAGCAGCAATCCAGGGCTCCGTGCAGCCCAGAGCCCACTAGAGCCTGGCTGGGTTGTGCCATCCCCCCCCTTGGAGGGTCCCTGTCCATTCCAGTACAGAGGACTGAAGGTGGTGGGTAGACTTGGGACCTGAGAGCTGGATGAGGAGATTGGGGCGCCCTGGCCCTGTGGGAGTCTATGGCATGTGGAGTGTATGTGTTCCTGGCTCTTGGTGAACCACTGGGGAGCAGTCCACTGCCATTCAGACCCCCTGACTACAGCCTGCTCGATGCTGCTTTCTCGCGTTGGGGCTGAGCCATCGTGGTGTTCTGTGCTCAGAACAATGGCTGTTTCTGTGAGTTCCTGCTTCTCCGGGCAGAGCACAATGAAGTCTTTTCTTTTTGTCCGTGTGGTGTGTGCCGCTGACCTTATGGACGCTGTCCGCTTGACTTATTTCATGTGTACTGTCCTTGTGCTGTGATAGGCGAGCCAGCTAATTTTGTGAAGACAAGGAAAATGATGCCCCCTCCCCAACCCCGACAGATACTGTCGGAGGAAATGCCCCAGTCAGAATGGAGGGTCAGCCTGGTAGCAGTCGGGGGAGACAGGACCCTCAGGGAAGATGGCTGCTTTGGGAATGGGTCCTTAGGGGAGCCAGGACCCTTCTGGAGCCCCCATCCTGTGGCTGGACCTAGGTTAGAGACACCTTCCTTGGAGGAGCCTTGTCTCCCATCAACCCTGTGATCCAGGCCTGCAGGGGCTGGGCTGGGCTGGGCTGCACTGAAGACCTGCTGTGTTCCACCAGACCCTGCCAGGCAGCTGGAGCAGTCCTGACTTTTACCTGGCCAGACCAGGAGTCCCCTGACCTAGCCACTCCAGATGTTCTCTGACCTGGCCCCTCCAGATGTTCCCCTGACACAGCCACTCCAGCTGTCCTCTGACCCAGCCCCTCCAATTGTTCCCTGACCTGGCTTTCCAGCTGTTCCCTGACCTGGTCTCCCTACTCCAGCTGTTCCCTGACCCTGCTACTCCAGGTATTCCAAACCCATAGGCATTGCCTTATTTTTTTAAAAGGTAATTTATTAATTTATTTATGAGAGAGAGAAAGAGGCAGAGAGAAAGAGACAGAGGGAGAGAATGGGTGCGCCAGGGCCTCCAGCCACTGCAATCAAACTCCAGATGCATGTGCTCCCTTGTGCGTCTGGCTTATGTGGGTCCTGGAGAGGCAAATGCCTTAACTGCTAAGCCATCTCTCCAACCCTTTATTTTTGAGTAAAAATGAAACTTCAGGCCCGTCTGACAAAGGGCCCCATGCCTTTTAGCCTGACCAGCAATGGTTTGCTCACATTCCACACGTGTGGAGCCCAGCCTCTGTCCCTGCAGACCGTGTGCCCTGCCCTGGCCCTGCCTTAAGCTGTGACTGAGGACACACGGATGCTTAGGGCTTGCTGGATAGTCAAGCTGAATCTGTGAGCTCTAAGTTCAGTGAGAGACTATGTCTCAAAAAATAAGGTGGAGGCTGGAGAGATGGCTTAGTGGTTAAGGCAGTTGCCTGTGAAGCCTAAGGACCCTGCTTCAACTCCCCAGAAGCCATGTAAACCAGATGCACATGGTGGTGCATGCCTCTGGAGTCGTTTGCAGTGACTAGAGGTCCTGGTGTGCCCATTGTCTCTCTCTCTCTATTTCTCTATTTCTCTCTTTCTGTGTAATAAGTAAATAAAACTTTAAAAGGTGAACTATAAAAAATAAGGTGGAAAACATTTTGGAAGACACCTGTTGTCCACTTCTCACTCCAAATGTGCACACACACACACACACACACACCCCTATGCACTTGAACACATATACATATACATGCATAACACACATGCAAAAATTCCCTGTGAGCCAAATAAACCTCTTCTTTATAAAGATTCGAAGCTTCAGATATTTTGTTATAGTAAGAAAAAGTGGACTAATCAACTCAGATCACCTGTTCACCAGCTGACCAGTGCTGTAGCCAGATTCTAGAAATATTTTTCATGTGGCAGAAATTTTACCTATAGTGGAAAGTGGAAGCAACTTGCTTATTTTTAAAATTTTATTATTATTTTTTTTGGTTTTCCGAGGTAGGGTCTCACTCTGGTCCAGGCTGACCTGTAATTAACTCTGTAGTCTCAGGGTGGCCTCAAACTCTCGGCAGATCCTCCTACCTCTGCCTCCCGAGTGCTGGGATTAAAGGTGTGTGCCACCACGCCCGGCGCAACTTCCTTATTTTGTTCACAGACAACAACCAAGTCAGCAAGATTGTGAAGCACGTCCTGGTTTCCAGCCTAATCATCATCAGGATTATCTCTAAACAATTGTTAATAATGTATCAGTGTTGTGTCAGAGTCCGACACTTTGAAAACTTGTCTATACTTTATTTTTAAATATTTTATTTATTTATTTATTTATTTATTTATTTATTTATCTATTTATTTGTTTATGAGAGGGATAGGGAAAGAGGCAAATAGATAGATAAAGAGAGAGAGAATGGGCACATCAGGAACTTTAGCTACTTGCAAATGAACTCCAGACATATGCACCACCTTGTACATCTGGCATACATGGGTACTGGGGAATCGAACCTCTGTCCTTAGGCTTTGCAGGCAAGCGCCTTAACTGCTGAGTCACTTCTCCAGCCCAACCTGTTTACACTTGACACGTGTAGAGCAGTGTGACTCCATAGACACTGAATAGTTCCAAGGAAGCCACTTGTCTGCCCCTTCCATAGACCTAGGGAAAAGTTCTAAAAATAACAGTTTCACAGAGATACAGTCCCCGTGTTATACAGTGCATCTATCTAGACTGTGGAATCCAGTGGCTTTCAGAGTATTCACAGAGTTATGCAGCCTTCCCCATAAGCCAATCCAAAACATTTTTCTCAGCCCACAAAGAAACCCCAAATCCATTAGCATTTATTTCCCTTTCCCCGATTCTCTGGCCCCAGGCACATGCTGGTGTACTTTCCACCTCTGTAGATTTCCTGCTCTGGACAGTTCCTGTCAGTGGAACCTCCGTGTGTGACCTTCAGCCCAGCTTCTTTACTGGCCATGTTGTTCTCAGGTTTGTGTGTGTGGTAGCACGTGTCAGCACCTCGCACCTCCTCCACGCCGACTAGTATCTCACTGTGCGTGTCACTGTGTCGCAGGTGACCTCTTAGACGGGCTTTCGTGTGGACAAGCTTCCGTTCCTCTTGGTCGTGAGACCCCTGAGAGTGGAATTGCTGCGTGGTGTGGCAACTCTGTATTTAGACTTTTGAACAACTGCCACACTTTTCCAAACCGGCTGTACCATTGCGTCCCCACCATCAGTGTGGGAGCTTTTGTAGGGTGCCCACGTCCTTGCCAGCACTCATTATCTATCTCACTGGTTGCAGACACCCTAGGGTGTGAAGTGGGATCCCACTGTGATTTTGATTTCTGTGATGAGGGTGACCATATGTCCATGAGCTTTCTCTCTACCTCTCTATCTGCCTCTCTCCCTCTCTTCTTTCTCTGCATGTCTTTGCATGTGCATCCGACGTTTTCCAGGCAGCCTTCAAATTCATAATGTTGCCGAGGCTGCCCTTGAATTTGAGATCCTCCTGCTCCACTTGCTAAGTGGACGGGTGACAGGCACTCTACCACCCCGACTTTGAACATTTTTGCTTGTGCTTGCTGACTTTTGACCTTGTTACAGTTGAAATATATGTTGGATAAGTATCTTCCAACACACACCTATCTTTACACACTTCAGCCTGAACTTTTTGTTTTTGTTTTTGTTTTCCCAGGTAGGGTTTCATTTTAGCCCAGGCTGACCTGGAATTCACTATGTAGTCTCAGGGTAGCCTCGAACTCATGACAATCTCCCTACTTCTGCCTCCCAAGTGTTGGGATTAAAGTCATGCACCACCACGCCCTGCTGAAGTATTTTTTCCTGTATCATTGATTTAAAAAATATATTGAGGACTGGAGAGGTTGCTCAGTGGTTAAGGAACTTGCCTGCATAGCCTAATGATCTGATAGCTTGGTAAAGCCAGGTGCACAAGGTGGCACACGCATCTGGAGTTTGTTTGCAGTGGCTAGAGGCCCTGGCACACCTATTCTTTCTCTCTGTCCCTCTCTGCTTGTAAACAAACAAACAAACAAACAAACAAACAAACAAACATACATAATAAAAAGTAAAATTTATTAAATGTATTAAATGACATTAGGTTATTTCATCTGGGTGAATATTAGAAATCATAAAAGCAAAAGCAATCTTCTTTTATTCTCTTCATTCAGAAAGCCAGGGAAAAGGTAACAATTTCCATCTTGCAACATTGTCCTAAATGCATTGTTAACGTGTGGATTGTTAATAGTTTTTTAAGATTTTATTTTTATTTATTTATTTATTTATTTGAGACAGAGAGAGAGAGAGAGAGAGAGTGAGAATGAGCACACCAGGGCCTCTAGCCACTGCAGATGTACTCCAGATGCATGTGCCACCATGTGCATCTGGCTAACATCAGTCCTGGAGAATCAATCTCCTTACTTCTGCCTCCCAAGTGTTGGGATTAAAGTCATGCACCACCACGCCCTGCTGAAGTATTTTTCCTGTATCATTGATTTAAAAATATATTGAGGACTGGAGAGGTTGCTCAGTGGTTAAGGAACTTGCCTGCATAGCCTAATGATCTGATAGCTTGGTAAAGCCAGGTGCACAAGGTGGCACACGCATCTGGAGTTTGTTTGCAGTGGCTAGAGGCCCTGGCACACCTATTCTTTCTCTCTGTCCCTCTCTGCTTGTAAACAAACAAACAAACAAACAAACATAATAAAAAGTAAAATTATATTTATTAAATGTATTAAATGACATTAGGTTATTTCATCTGGGTGAATATTAGAAATAATAAAAGCAAAAGCAATCTTCTTTTATTCTCTTCATTCAGAAAGCTAGGGAAAAGGTAACAATTTCCATCTTGCAACATTGTCCTAAATGCATTGTTAACGTGTGGATTGTTAATAGTTTTTTTAAGATTTTATTTTTATTTATTTATTTATTTATTTGAGACAGAGAGGAGAGAGAGAGAGAGAGAGTGAGAATGAGCACACCAGGGCCTCTAGCCACTGCAGATGTACTCCAGATGCATGTGCCACCATGTGCATCTGGCTAACATCAGTCCTGGAGAATCAAACCGGGGTCCTTAGGCTTCACAGGCATGTGCCTTAACCACTAAGCCATCTCCCTAGCCCAAGTATGGATTTTTTTTTTTTTTTTTGCGAGGTAGGGTCTCACTCTGGTCCAGGCTGACCTGGAATTAACTATGTAGTCTCAGGGTGGCATTGAACTCTCAGCGATCCTCCTACCTCTGCCTCCTGAGTGCTGGGATTAAAGGTGTGCGCCACCACGCCTGGCTTGGATTTTTTTTTGAATGTGTGTGGTGTGCATATTTGTTCTTTAATTTTTTAAATTTTATTTTATTTATTTATTTGAGAAAGAAAGAGAATGGGCACACCAGAGCCTCCAGCCACTGCAAACGAACTCCAGATGCAAGTACCACCTTCTCATCTGGCTTATGTAGGTACTGGGGAATTGAACCTGGGTCCTCTGGCTTTGCAGTCAAGTGCCTTAACTACTAAGCCATCTCTCCAGCCCAGTGGTGCACATGTTTGTATGTGTGATGCGTGTGTGTAGAGCCTTGGGTATTGTTCCCCAGGTGCTGCCCACTTTTTCTGACACAGAGTCTCTCATTGGCCTGCAGCTCACTGATTGGGCTACACTGACTAACCAGTGAGCCCCAGACACCCTCTGGTCTCTGTCTCCCCAGTACTGGGATTACAGGTGTGTGCCACCAAGCCTAGCATTTTGTTTTTGTTTTTCAAGGTAGGGTCTCACTCACCTGGAACTCACTATATAGTCTCAGGGTGGCCTTGAACTCATGACAATCCTCCTACCTCTGCCTCCCGAGTGCTTGGATTAAAGGCGTGTGCCACCATACTCAGCAAGCCCAGTTTTTAATTTTTTTTATTATGAATATACTTTGTACGGACGCATCATGTGTTAGTTACCATCATTTCCCTCCTCCCTGCCCCCATTCCGCCGAGGGCTCTCCTTGGTGGGGTTGCTGGCGTTCCCCATGGGGTTGTGGGTTATGAGAACAGCAGTCACTCATTGGGGAGGGGGACAGCCTGTTGGTAGGCAGCCTCTTGGTATGCCCCTTCTGTGGCTCTGGTAATATTTCTGCCCCCTCTTCCTCAAAACTCCCTGAGCCGTGGTGGGTGAGTTTTAAGTCTACTTCAGTGATGAGCTGTTAGGAGCCTCTGGATCTCTGCTTTGGTAGGTGTTGAGTGTCCTCAGGGTCTGTCTCCTTCACCCTGGTGCTGATTTTCAGGCTCGCCATGGAAGCAGCACTCTTGCTCATCTCCCCATTCCTCTGTGGATTCAGCTGGGGCTTGGCTGAAGTGCGAGGGGTGGTTTATCTCCTCGGGTCTCGCTACCTTCTGAAAAGGAAGAAGAGATTCTGCAGTGGAGAGTGAAGTCAGCCTAGGTTAAGTGGGATGAGCATTGTTGTTTTAGGGAGTTTTTGATTGCCATAGCCCTTCTTTTGGCCAAAGACGAGTGGGAACTTATCATTAGAGAGCATGATCTTGGTCTCCATAGGATTCTGACCTGGTTCCCAGTTCTGGACATGGGTTCCTTTCCACTGAGCAGATCTCTTAGCCAATCAAAATGCCATTGGTTACCCACCAAGGCTGTGTACCACCGCTGCACTGGTGTGACTTCTTGTCAGCCTGGTTGTTCCTGAGTAGCTTAGACCCCTGCTTGCTCACACCGTTGTTGGATATGTCCCCAGTAGCTCGTGTAGTGCTTTCCAGTACGAGGTGAAGCCCAGCATTTTGTTTAATTTTAGAGAGAATGAGAGCGTGAGAGAGAGACCTAGTGGGCACATGCGACCTTGCGCTCTCCTCACCTTTGTACATCTGGCTTACGTGGGATCTGGAGAGAGATCGAACCCAGGGCATTAGGCTTGGCAGGCAAGCACCTTAACTGCTAAGCCATCTATCCAGCCCAAAGCCCAGCATTTTTATGCTGCGGATTGAACACACGTCATCAGGCTTGCAAAGCAGGCACTTGACTGACTGAGCTGCCATCCCAGCCCCACAGCTGTTTTTCACACTAGGGATGGAGCCCAGGCCTCACACATGCAAGGCAAGTACTGTGCCCCTGAGCTAAGTGCCCAGCCTGCACATTCACAGCCCTTCCTGTTTTCCTGGCCCCGTTGGCCATCACGAACTGAGCCGGATCCTTTTTAATCCTTTTGAGCGTGGCCTTTCCATTTTTAATACTGGCATTTTAAAAATAAAAATCTTGTATGAGAGACAGAGTTAAATCCCAGAATTGCCTCAGTCAGAGGAGCCAGTTTTGCATGGATTTGAACCAACCTGTAACCCGAATCCTGCACATTTGCTATTAATAGCCCCAGGCCTGGTGAAGGGCACCTTCTGTCCACTAAGCCAGGCCCAGCCAGATCCTGCAACAGCCTGGCAGGCCACACTCATGAGGAGGAAATAGGACAGTGGTCTGTTTTGAGGTGCAGTAATTAAAATGACTCTGAGTTTCTCTTTGTCGTTTAGACTGCCTGGCATACCCAGTGCAGCTTGGCATCTCATGGGAAATGGAATGTTCTTCTCCAAGGATAGCTGGACAGAAGTTCCTGGAAGGAGCCAGCCACAGACTCATGGTGGAGAGTCTTGCAAGGAGGCATGAATGGATGAGTGAGTGAGTGAATGATGGAGAGGCAGAGACCAGTGGTCAAGCCGCATCCGTCCTCGGCCACGTTCTTTCTTCCCCAGCGGAAGCTACCTTCTGTCCCTCTTCAGCCTTCCTGGCAGCTCACTGGGGGTAGGTTGAGGAGGCCTGGGCAGGTGTGGCTCAGCCCAGGACAACTGCAGTGCCTCTTCCCTGTGTTGTGGTTTTGCCTCGGGCCACTGTGGTGAGAAGAGCTGAGGGAGTCCACCCCAGGGTAGATGGGAAGGAGACATGAGGAGACCAGTCTGTGTTTCCCCGGATGCTGGCATGACTGTGGGTGACCGTCCCTGCTGCCCTCTCATCTATGACCTCAGAAGAACCTGCTAGAAGAACACTGACCACTGCTTGAGGCTGACTGGGAATGGAGGGGTGGACCGATTGACCACTACTTGAGCCCAAGTGGGAATGGAGGGACAGGTGCACTGGATTCTGGGGCTGGCTCCATCTCGGGCAGACCATATGTCTTCTCTCTATAAAGTGTCCTGTAACCTTGAGACTCCACCCTGGGTGACCAGTCACCCAGCCCACACCTTGGTTATTTGTTTATGTTCTTAAGTGTCTGAAGAAAGCCAAGTAGAACCAAGAAAAATAAGAGTTCATTTTAAATGGCAGTAAAATGGAACATGGTGTGCTGAAGCTTCCTTCACTTCCACCTCGCCTCCCCAGAGCTACCCTTTGCCCGTGGGGGTGTATGGGGTGCGGGGGCCCCGAGTCCTTCATGCTCTCCTGGCTTGGCTTCTGGGCCCCATACTCCTCTGTTGCAGCGGACATGCAGGTAGGGAATTGGACCATGTCCATTCTTTGTGCCTCTGTTCTCATCTTTTTGATTTATTTATGAGAGAGTAAGAGAAAGAGACAGAGTGGAGAGAGAATGGGCTTGCCAGGGCCTCCAGCCACTGCAAACAAACTCCAGACACATGTACCACCTTGTGTGTCTGGCTTACGTGGGTACTGGGGAACCAAACCTGGGTCCTTAGGCTTTGCAGGCAAGTGCCTTAACCATTAAGCTGTCTCTGTAGCCCTTGTTTTTCTTTCTCTCCTTCTTTCTTTCTCTCCTTTCTTCCTTCCTTCCTTCTTCCTTCTCCTTTCCTTACCTTTCCTTCCCTTCTCCTTCCCACCTTCTCTCCTTCCTTCCTTCTTTCCTTCCTTCCTTCCTTCCTTCCTTCCTTTTTTTCTCTCTCCCTCTCTCTTCTCTTTCTTTCTTTCTTTCTTTCTTTCTTTCTTTCTTTTTTTTCTTTTTTCTCTTTCTTTCTTTCAGAGAGAGAATGAAAGAGGCAGAGAAAGAGAAAGAAAGAAAGAAAGAAAGAAAGAAAAAAGAAAGGAAGGAAGGAAGGAAGGAAAAGGTAGAGATAGCCACTGCAAATGAACTCCAGACACATGTGCTACCTTGTGCATCTGGTCTATGTGGGTCCTGGGAACTGAACCTGGGTCCTTAGGCTTCCCAGGCAAGTGCCTTAACCTCTAAGCCATCTCTCCAGTCCATCTTTTTTTTCTTAAAGGAAGTATTTTGGCTTACAGTTTGAAGTTACAGTCAGTCCATCATGGTGGGAGGGCATGACTACAGGGTTTGAGGCAGCTGGCCACACTGCATGCCCAGCCAGGCAGGCGAGTGCTGAGCTCAGCCAGCTCTCTTCTCATCTTCGTCATTCATCCCAGGACCCCAGCCCATGGGATGGTGCAGCCCATAGTGACAATGGCTCATCCTACCTCAGTGAATCTAATCTAGAAACTCCTTCACTGATAAGCCCGGAGACTTGTTCTCCTGGTGATCCCAAGACCCATGAAGTTGACAAGATTAACCATCACAGTTGGCAGTCTCCCTGGGCCCAAGGTGTGACCACCAGTCTTTCCATTGCTCTCCTGGGTCAAGGTTGTGAGTGTCCTGTCTTAGCTACAGTGGACACTGCATGACCCTGGCCTCATGATGAAAGTGCGGGCAGTACTCCTTTCCCTGACTGCAGAAGTCATCAGGTGTGTTCTGTGCATACTGCCCTCTCTCCTGAAAGCTCTGGGTATCATTTCTGTGTGTGCCAAGGTGACCGTAAGTCACCTTGTGCTATGTACTGTTGAGACAGGGGTCCCCTCTAACTCCAATGTGGCCTTGCCCTGTTTTTTCAAAAAATATTTGTATTTATTTATTTGTAAGGAAAGAGAGAGGGAGGGAGGGAGAGAGAAAGAAAGAGAGAGAGAATGGACATGCCAGGGCCTCTTGCCTCTGTGAGCCAACCCCAGATGCATGTGCCACTTGTGCATTTGGCTTTACGTGGATACTAGGGAATCGAACCCAGGCTCTCAGGTTTTGCAAGCAAGTGCTTTTAATAGCTGAGCTACCTTTCATGCCTGGCCTTGCCCTTTTGAAAATGACTGTTGTGTGTGCATGTGTATGACACATATTGTGTATAGGCACGTGTGTGCCACAGTGCACGTGTCAAGGTCTGAGGGCCACTGTGGGTGTTTGCCCTCTCCTTCCATCTTGATTGAGGCAGGGTTTTCCTTGTTGCTTGGGCTGTGGCACAGGTACCAGTCTAGCTGGCCCACCTCCCATTGCTGTAGGCATGTTGGGGTCACAGACATGTGTGTCATTTTGCATCTACTTTTACATGGGTGCTGGGGAATTGAACTCAGGCTGGCAGGCTTGCAAACAAGCTTAGCCATCTCCTCAGCCCCGTTGCTCACTGGTTTTGGGGGCCCTTTGTATTGATGGCTGAACTTGCTCTTTTTTAAAAAATATTTTTATTATTTATTTATTTATTTATTTGAGAGTGAGAGAGATACAGAGATAGGCAGGTAGAGAGAGAGAGAGAGAGAATGGGTGCACCAGGGCCTCCAGCCACTGCAAATAAACTCCAGATGCGTGCGTACCCCCTTGTGCATCTGGCTTACATGGGTCCTGGGGAGTCGAACCTGGGTCCTTTGGCTTGCAGGCAAACGCCTTAACTGCTAAGCCATCTCTCCAGCCCTGAACTTGCACTTATCTACCTGCCAGTCTGTCAGAATGTCTCACTTGTCTCTGTCCAAATGACATTGAGTCGCCCATTCTGTGTGTTGGTGCCTGTCGGAACACACACAGCTGTGCAGGAACATCCGTGTGGAGCCTGCCACCTTTATTGTCAAGAAATCCACGTGCATCCTCCACAGCTAAGATGCTGCACATCATGGACAGGCCATCGCTGGGTGTGATTTGAAATGCTGCAGGGTGTGCGTGGAAAGGGACAGTGAAGTCAGAGGTGCTAACGTGAAAATAGGCGGCTTAGAGACTTCCTGCCTGCCACCTGCCCTTCATGCTGGGACCTTAGTTGAAGCGCACATTTTCTTGCTGTAAAGGAAATCCAGGTGTGTATGTATACTGTGTGTACGGTGGGTATACACAGGCATGCACATGACATAGGAAGACCTTGGCCTTCAGGGAACGTTCACACTTACTTTGGTGTCTATACAGGATTTGAGATTTATTCCCATGCCACTCTTTTCTTTTAAAAAAATTTTTTTTATTTATTTGCCATAGAGAAAGAGAGCCAGAGAATGGGCACATCAGTGCCTCCAACTGCTGCAAATGAACTCCAGATGCATGAGCCACTTTGTACATCTGGCTTTATGTGGATACTGAGGAATTGAACCCTGGCTTGTTAGGCTTAACTGCCGGGCCACCTCTCCAGCCTCCACGCCACTCTTCACACCAGGATAAGAACTGAGTTAACCATCTAGAAAGATAACAACTTGTCTTCACCCACAGGCTTTCTGGTCGTGTATTATTTTTTGCATGCGTCTATGTGTGTGCATATATGTGTCGATGCACGTGTGTGAGTGGATGTGTGTGTGTGTGTGTGTGTGTGTGCATGCATATTGGCCAGAAGTTGACTCTGAGATCTTCCTTAGTTGCTCTCCAGCCTTGTTCTGTGAGGCAGGATTTGGCTCTGAACCTGTGTCAATAAGAGATGGGGCAAGGCCGTAGAGAGTTTTGAAGAGAACAGAGCGTACAGCAGCTCCCACTCCTGGTGCTCTGTCCTGTGCCGTATTTGGGGGAAGACAGTAAGCCAGTGGCTAAATCATTGTGTTAAAGGATTAGCTTCTAAGAAGAAATTAAAGAGGGGGCGGGGTACTGATGCTGGGAAGGGTTGCAGCTTTAAGCAGGGCTGCTCAGGGCTCACCACGGGCTTGATGTGTTAGCTGAGGTCTGCGAAATAGCAAGAGGGAGAGGCCAGTGGCCCCGGCAGGTTCGAAGACCCAGAGTTCCTGGGAGTGTTCGGAGGAGTAGAGGGGAGGCCGTTATCAAATCTTATCTTAGGGAAGTATTTACTTCAATCTTGAGTAGATCACACCACAGGAAGTAGATTCAATTGATTCCAGGTGCACGTAGGTGAGGAAGGACAGGTAGGGGATTCACCCCTGTGAGTGTCAGGGGGACAGGCAGCTGAGACACTGATGGTGTGGTGGTGGTGGGATTAGTGTGGGGGGGGGTGCTCAGAACAGCCTGTCACTGGGAACATCCTTTCATGTGAATCTTGTCACTTTAATGTCACACCTGCTCATCAACTACTTCTGCTGCCTTTTGTGTCTGGGGTAGGGGTGGAACGGGATTTCAGGCCTGCATAAACTGACCCCCCAAGGGATTTAAGGACTTAGTTGGACAGACCCTGTGAAAAGTGGAATGGTATGCTTCAGCTTATTGTATTTGTTAAACTCTTTACTGTGGCGTCATTTTAGTTTTATAGAAAAGTTGCAGAGAGGGAGAGAGTCCAGAGTTCCCATCACCCGTGACCCCGCTTCCCCTGGTGTTAACATCTCCTGTAACCGTTGACCTCAGCTTTGCAGGGGTAATGAATAGGCGTGTGGGCTGGAGACATGGCTCACTGGTTAAGTGTGTGTTTTGCACTAGCATGAGGGCCTGAGGGATCCTGAAATCTCCAGATCCCATGTGAATAGCTAGGCCTAGCTATGCACTGTAACCTAGTTCCACAAAGGGGAGCAGAGACCAGGCACTCACCCGGCCTTGTGACAAACAGCAAGCTCTGGTGTCAGGAAGAGACTGTGGCTCGATTCAGATCAGGAGGAAGAGCCGGCCACCACTGTGCTCCCGCCACTGCAGGCACATGTGTCCATCCCCCTCCCCCCAACTGCAGGATACCGTAAGGGCACATACACACGCATACATCACACACATATCACATTACATACACACAGACAGACAAGCAAAAGAAAAAAAGTGATGGGTGTGTGTGCACATATACATACAACTATGCACATTCCCACAAATACATCCCTGTACGCATACCTACACACCCCCAAACATGTGCATGAACATCTATATCCATGCACACAGGCACACATTCTCGTGCACACACACACACATACACACGCCATACCCACATGTGTACACATACACACAGTGGCAGAGTGGGGGGCAGTCAGCCTGGCTCCTACAACCCCTCTGAAAGCCCATGGCACTCATGCCTCGTGGGTACAGCATGGACTGCGGCAGAGGGGAGGGCAGGCAGGAGCCTGTGATCCAAAGCAAGAGATAAGGCGGGGACCGTCAGCTGTCTGGAGAGCTCTGAGGATCATGTGAACTCAGTGCCACTTGAACTTTATTTAGGAGAAGATTGGCCCGAGAAGCTTAATATAGACATCCCAGCGATCATGTGAGAATTCCATTCTGCTCAAGTACAAACACAGGAACTCAGGAATGTTTGCTTTTGTACATGCCATGTTAACGCATCTCCCCTCTTTCCCATCTACTTCATGAACCAGAGGACTAACAATAAACACCAGTTGATTAATTTGTGAGTCAGAACCAACAAACCCATCCATCCACCCATTTACCCATCTGTCCATTCATCATCCATCCATCCACTTACTCATCCATCCATCCATCCGTCTGTCCATCCAATCCATCCATCCATCCACCCATCCATCCACCCATTTATCCATCCATCCATCCATCTGTCCATCCAATCCATCCATCCATCCACCCATTTACCCATCCATCCATCCATTCATCATCCATCTGTCCACTTACCCATCCATCCATCCACTTACTCATCCATCCATTTATCCATCCATCCATCCGTCCGTCCATCCATCCACCCATTTACCCATCCATCCATCTATCCATTCATCATCCATCTGTCCACTTACCCATCCATTCACTTACTCATCCGTCCATCCATCCACCCATCCATCCATCCATCCATCCATCCATCCACCCATTTACCCATCCATCCATCCATCCATCCATCCACTTACTCATCCATCCATTTATCCATCCATCCGTCCGTCCATCCATCCATCCACCCATTTACCCATCCATCCATCTATCCATTCATCATCCATCTGTCCATTTACCCATCCATCCACTTACTCATCTGTCCATCCATCCATCCACCCATCCATCCATCCATCCATCCACCCACCCATTTACCCATCCATCCATCTATCCATTCATCATCCATCTGTCCACTTATCCATCCATCCATCCATCCATCCATCCATCCATCCATCCGTTCTTCTGCTTGTTTTTCAGCCTTGCTCAGTAGTGTTTTCCTTTGGAAGTGTCCCAGGAAGAAGGGGATATTGAATTCAAATGATGACAGACAGCCCTTGGCATTAACTCTGGGGCTTAGGAGGGAAGCCACACCCTTTGAGGATGCTGCTGACGCCATCCTTCCAGAATGCAGCTGACTCTGGAAGCACTGAACAGCTGCTCAGCGGGAGGAAGGAGGAGGCATGGTGGAGAGGGATCCCACTTATGGGATCCTGCAGTGGACGAGGCTAGGCAGTGGACAAGTCATTCAACTTTTGGGATGTTCACTTCCCAGTGGTAGAGGTAGGACTTTCTGGAATCAGGAATAGAATGATCCATTTATCTTTTCTGTGGGCTATTGGTGTTATGACGAAATGCCAACAAAATGCCCAGTGCTTTTAATTCCATTTGGCTAAGAATAGACTTTAAAAAATTAAACATGTGTGTGTAGAGAGTATATGTGGTGTGAGGTAGGATGTGTGTAGATGTGTGCATGCGTGAGTGCGTGCATGTGGAGGCCAGAGGAGAACTTTGGTGTTCTCCTGTTTTTGCTCATCTGTCTGTTTCCTCGAGATGGGGTCTCTCACTCAATCCAGAGCTGCCATCTTCACTGTTTCATATATATGTATATCAAGGAGAGAGGGAGAGAGAGAGAGAGGGAGAGAGAGAGAGAGAGAGAGAGCATATCAATGAGAGAGAGGAAGTGGTCGTCCCAGGGCCTCTTGCCATTGTAAATGAACTCCAGATGCATGCACCACTTTGTGCATCTGACTTTACATAGGTACTGGGGAATTGAAGCTGGGTGTCAGGCTTTGTGAACCATCTCTCCAGCTCAAGGTTAATTTTCCCTTCCCTTCCCTTCCCTTCCCTTCCCTTCCCTTCCCTTCCCTTCCCTTCCCTTCCCCTTCCTTCATTTTTTCCCTCCCTTCCTCTTCCTTTTCTTCCTTCCTCCCTCCCTCCCTCCCTCCCTTCCTTCCTTCCTTCCTTCCTTTCTTCCTTCCTTCCTTCTCCCCTCTCTCTCTTTCTACCTACATACCTATCTATCTTTCTTGTTTTTTTGAGTCAGGGACTCACCCTAGCCCAGGGTGGCCTAGAACTCACAATTATTCTCCTACCTCAGCCTCCCAATTGCTGGGATTAAAAGCAGATACCACCATGCCTAGCCTCACTATTTCTTAATTTTATTTATTAACTTAATTATTTATTATTTACTTATTATTACTTATTTTACCTATTATTTATTTGTAAGGAAGACAGAGAGGTATATGGTATATTAGCTATCTATATGGGAGCTGTGGGATTGAACTCCGTTGTTCTCACGCCCTGTCAGTTCCTTACGCTTTCGCAGCAAGCACTCTTATCCCCAGCCCCAATTTTTTCTTTTTGAGGCAATCCCAACATACTAGCCTTTTTATTTTTATTTCTTTTTAATGAGAGATGCAGAAGGAGAAGGAGTGAGAGAGACACAGACAGAATTGGTGCACCAGGGCCTCTAGCCACTGTAATTGAACTTCAGATGTGTGTGCCACCTTGTGTGCACGTGTGACCTTGCGCACGCATCACCTTGTGCATCTGGCTTACATGGGATCTGGGGAGTCGAACATGGGTCCTTAGGCTTCATAGGCAAGTGCCTTAACTGCTAAGCCATCTCTCTAGCCCCAGCCCCAGGTTTTTTTTTTTTTTTTTTGGTTTTCAAGTTAGGGTCTCACTCTGGCTCAGGCTGACCTGGAATTCACTATGTAGTCTCAGGGTGGCCTCGAACTCTCGGCGATCCTCCTACCTCTGCCTCCTGAGTGCTAGGATTAAAGGTGTGTGCCACCACGCCCGGTCCAGCCCCAGTTTTTAAGAAGAAAATTTGAATGTATGTTTTCTTTTTATTCTATCAAGGCCAACTTCAGGAAAATAAAGTTTATATTCAGTCATGCTTTTAGCGTTAAAAGAAAGTGCTCATCCCGAGGCCATTCTGTTTAACCATCTAGAAACTCTGAACTAGCTTAAATACAGTGCAATTATCCCGTTGAGCCTCCGAGGAACCTTGGTGTTTGAACAGCAGCACTTCCGGTGCTTGCTTATTTTTGTGGTTTTTTCCCTTCCTTCTCGCCAACCACACACCCTACTTATTTGTGAACTGTGGGTTGTGTCAGCGTTGTCTGTGCCTTAAAACCGGGTACTTTGCTGTTGAGGAAGAGTTGACCAGAGCCAGGACTAGAACAAAGGCGGCTCAGTGTGATGCAGAAGATAATTTTCCTCAGTGGAGGTTTCTCATGGGAAAGCCGTGCCTTGCAGTCCCGTGTCTCCTGCTTGGCTGGATGTCCCTCTGTCCCTTCTGAGAAAATATCTGTCCTTCAGGTTGGATGGAGGGGGTGTGCAACACATGTTCACCTGGAGAACGTTACTCCCTGTACCACCTTGGGAGATGGGGACTTCCTTCCTTCCTTCCTTCCTTCCTTCCTTCCTTCCTTCCTTCCTTCCTCCCTCCCTCCCTCCCACCTTCCCTCCCTCCCTCCCTTCTCTTTCAATATCTGCCATTCATCTATCTGTAATATATTATCTATCTCTCTACCATCTGGCTACCTACCTATTATCTATATCTATGCTCTGTCATCTGTCTCTATCAGTTTATCATCTATCCATCCATATGCCCATCTGTTTCTCATCTGTTTCTTATGTATCTGTCACCCATTCACCTATAATCTTCTTTTATCTACCTATGATACATCCATCCATCTGTAATCTATCATCTATCCAACACCCATTCACCCATACTCCAGACAAGATCAGGCACATTCAGGCTGGTGTGGCTGTAGACCCATTCACCTGTACTCCATATCTATCCATCCATCCATCCATCCATCATCTGTCTACTATCTATCTATCTATCTATCTATCTATCTATCTATCTATCTATCTATCTGTCATCTATCTTTCTATCATCTATCTTTCTTTCTTTCTATCTATCTATCTATCTATCTATCTATCTATCTATCTATCTATCATCTGTCTAATCTGTCATCGTCTATCTATTTTGGAGAGAGGGTCCCACAGCATAGTCTAGGCCGGCCTCAAACTCATGAATCCTCCTGCCTCAGCCTCCCAGGGTGCTCAGATTACAGTTGTGTGCCACCACACCCAGCTTCCTTGGTTTATAGATGTGTAAGATACGTTTTAACGGTGTAAGAAACCCAACCAAGGTCACTGTCGTAGTGAGTAATGAGGTCAAGCAAATTATTTTTCAGTCCAAATCTGTCCCACCCTCTGTTGTAAATAAAGTTTTATGGGAACACAGCCACACCTTTAGTTTAATGAATTGTCTGTAGCTAAACACATGGACCTCCCAGCTAAGCTTCTTATATCCAAAGAGTTTTGAGAAATAGTAAACCCTTAGTGGTTTTTTTTTGTATGTGTGTATGTGTGCTTGTCGTTGTTGTTTTCGAGGTAGGGTTTCACTTTAGCCCAGACTGACCTGGAGTTCATTACGTAGTCTCAGGCTGGTCTCAAACTCATGGCAATCCTCCTGTTTCTGTCTCCTGAGTGCTGGGATTTAAAAAATGCATGTGCCACCATACCTGGCTTGTTTTTGACAGCTAGGTTTTGGTGTGTTTTGTTACCTAAATGTCCCAAGACCCATGTGAGATAAGTCCCCAGGTAGACCTTCTGGGCTTCTGGACCATGCCAGAATGTGAGCCCTCGCTCAGACCGTCTCATGCCACATCCGAAGAAGTGAGATGAACTTTTGAACTCGTTGTCTGCCTTACCCAGAAGTAGTTCCTAAGAACTAGAAAACATCGTCAACTGGGGCCTGGGGGCCAACTTGGGATTCTAGTATAATAGACACTGAATGAAGACTGTTGCTTTTTAAAAAAGGAATAATTTTTATTTATTTGAAGGTGTGAGGAGGGAGAGAGAGAAAGGGTGAGGGGAGACTGAATGGGTGCACCAGGGCCTCTTGTCACTGCAAATGAACTCCAACTGCATGCACCACTTTGTGCAACTGGCTTTACCTGGGTGCTGGAGAATCAAACCAGGACCATCAGGCTTTGCAAGCAAGTACCTTTAACTGCTGAGCCATCTCCCGAGCCTGAGTGTGGCCTTGTTATGAACTGATCATGGAAACACATTTATGATAAGTGTTTTAGGAAACTTAAGGAATGTTTCCTACAAAACCATACTTAAAATATTTGTGCTAAACTTCCTGGAAATGAAAAGCTTTTCTGAACATGATTCATGCGTGAATTTTGTGCAAAGATATTAAGGGTGTATTTTTAGTGGGCTAAGTAGCTATCCTCTTATTAAGAGTTGTGTTGGGCAAAGGCCATTCTACCTGGTGGGGTTTGGTTTTGAACAGATGCCCCCAGATTGTGGAAGCAATGGGGCAACTCTTACTTATTTTTGTTGATTTATTTATTTACTTTTATTATTTATTTATTTTTAGTTTTTCAAGGTAGGGTTTCACTCTAGCCCAGGCCGACCTGGAATTCACTATGTAGTCTCAGAGTGGCCTTGAACTCACGGCGATCATCCGACCTCTGCCTCCCGAGTGCTGGGATTAAAGGCGTGCGCTACCATGCCTGGCTTATTTTTGTTGATTTATTTGCAAAACCTCCACTTTGTGCATTTGGCTTTACATGGGTATGGAGGAATTGAACTGAGCCATCTCTCCAGCCCAAGTTTTGTTTTGTTTTGTTTTGTTTTGTTTTGTTTTGTTTTGTTTTGTTTTGTTGAGATAGGGTCTCATTCTAGCCCCTGCTGACCTGGAACTGGAATTCACAAAGTATTCTCAGGCTGGCTTCCAACTCACAGCAATCCGTCTACCTCTGCTTTCTGAGTACTGTGATTAAAGGTGTGTGCCACCAAACCTGGCCAAATCTTGATTTTTGATGGGGATTTTATTTTTCCTCTGTGTGTGGTGCTGGGGGTTGCACCCAGGACCTTGTACAGGCTAAGCAAGTACTCTACTGAGTTCTGTCCCCAGCCCTAAATTTTTGAAGGCCTTCTAGTGAATGAAGAAGTTGAAAGCTCAGTGGATTCCCTGAAGCAGGGGCAGGGGTGGGACTTCCTGCTGCCTGGGGGCACCGCTGCTTTGAGCACTCTCTGGCTTGGGCGTGACTCAGTCTGCCCTGCTCTCCTGTTCCAGACCATTCTGGTTCCTCTTTCCACTTCCTCTCTGGCTGTAGTCTTTAGGCTTTGTGCTTGCCTGCTCCCTGTCTGCTTGCCTAGGGCAATCTTGCAGATTGAAAGTATGTGATGGAGGCCCCCTGGTCACTGTCCACTGTCCACTTGTGCCTCCGAGGCTGTTTTCATCACTTCCCTGGCAACAGCTGCTCATTTCAATGAGCAAGGCTGGTTGGGTGCCCTTTTTTGGCCTCGACCTTGGTTTTCTGGGTGTTCTTGTGCACATGTTCCCGGCTTCTGCCCTTAACCTCACACATGCCTGATGATCTGTACGCAGTTTTGAGTTGTCTCGAGGGATATTTTAGATGATCGGCCACACGTGGGTGAGCACACGGAGCTGCCATTTCCATTTCTCTGCAGATACCTTTGAAAGGGAGATGGGAAGCATTAGGGAGGAACTAGACAGGATTGAAGGCTAACATTTCTCTTTCTGCCTTCCTGTCTAACTGCCTCCCCCAGGGCTACTTACCGCCCTCTCACTTTGACAGTCCCCTGTGGAGAATTTCTTCTTTGCCCTCTGTGAAGGCCAATGTTTTATTTTATTTTATTTTTTGCATTTTTCAATGAGAGAGCGAGAGCAGGGGAGCGAGAGAGAGAGAGAGAGAGAGAGAGAGAGAGAGAGAGAGAGAGAGAATTGGCATGTCAGGGCCTCCAGCCACTGTAATTGAACTCCAGACGCTTGCGCCACCTAGTGGGCACGTGCGACCTTGTGCTTGCCTCACCTTGTGTGCCTGGCTTCCATGGGATCTAGAGAGTTGAACCTGGGTCCTTAGGCTTCTCAGGCAAATGCCTTAACTGTTAAGCCATCTCTCCAGACCCAGTCTTTTACTTTTTTAATGCAAGAATGTGTGTGTGTGTGTGCAAGTTCATGTGTGTGTGGGTGTATGGGAATGCATATGTGTGCATGTGGATGTGAGAGGCCAACCTCAGATGTCATCTTCAGGGAACACCATCCATCTTTTTAGAGACAGGGTCTCTCTTTGGTCTGGAGTTCACCAATTAAGCTAGGCCAGCTGGACAGTGTGCCCCTCCCCCCCCAGTTTCTGCCTCTGCAGTGCTGGAATGACAGGCACACACCACCAGTGCCCAGCCTCATCCGGTGCGTTCTAGGGATTGCACGCAGCTGCTCATGCTTGCAAGGCAGGCAAACCCTTTACCAACTAAGTCATCTCCCTAGGCCTGTGAAGTTTAACCTTGATGGACAACTTGATGGGATCTAGAATCACCCGAGAAACAGATCTCTGAGCATGTCTGTGAGGAAGCTTCTAGACTAAATTGAATGAGCTGGAAAGATGCACCCTAAATGTGGGCAGTACTATTCCATGATCAGGTTTTGCACTGAATAGAAAGGAGGAAGTGATCTGAGCACCAGCACTCACCGCTCTGCCCCCTGACAGTGGTGAGCACATGTGACCAGCTGCCTCGAGCTCCTGCCAACCACACCTTCCCCTCACGATGGACCTTGAATTGTGAGCTAAAGTCAGCCTTTCCTCTGTTACATTGTTTTTGTCAGGTATTTTGTCACAGCAATGAGAAGTGGAACTAATACGCAACAGACTGGTTTAAGAACAGACTCTAACACTTCCTGTGGACCACAGAAGACCCAGTTGCCTCTCTGGAACTGTTTAGAATAGATCTGAAAGGGCTGGAGAGATGGCTTAGTGGTTAAGGCACATGCCTATAAAGCCTAAGGACCCAGGCTTGATTCTCCAGGTCCCATGTAAGCCAGATGCACATGGTGGCACATGCATCTGGAGTTCGTTTACAGTGGCTAGAGGCCATGGTGTGCCCATTCCCTCTCTCTGTTAAATAAATAAATACATACATAAATAAATAAATCGTTAAGAATAGATCCCAAGACTATAGTTTCCCACACTTGTGCCAAAGTATGACGTGCAGTGTAATTTGTCTAAAGAACCAGTCCTTTAAGGGGTTTATGTATCAATGATGGTCACGTACATTCTAGTGACAAGAACACCGTATGTGTTCTCACTTGATCCTACACTGAAGTCCGAGTAGTGACAACCCCGGTTTCCATAGCTGCACAATGTGTTTGGAAAAACACAAGACCGTGACATCACTGTAGTTGAGGGATTCAAGGGCGGATATGAAAATGGAAACAAAACTTCAGACAAATAGGGCTTCAGAATAAAAACTTCTAGTCCCCTTGGGTATTTGGGTAAAACTCCTCCTTACCTCGTCTTGTCTTTAAGCTCTGAAGTTGAGCCTGAAGCAATCTTTTAAAAAAAAAAATTTTTTTATTTTATTTATTTGAGGGATAGAATGGGTGTGCCAGGGCCTCTAGCCACTGTAAACAAACTTCAGGTGCATGTAACACTTTGTGTATCTGGCTTACGTGGGCACTGGGGAATCAAACCTGGGTCCTTTGGCTTTGCAGGCAAGAGC
The DNA here is from genome assembly GCA_036365145.1 of Orientallactaga sibirica. Lineage (NCBI taxonomy): Eukaryota > Metazoa > Chordata > Mammalia > Rodentia > Dipodidae > Orientallactaga > Orientallactaga sibirica. The sequence continues at coordinate 8,505,179 of JAEOAD010000009.1, forward strand.
TTTAATCATTAAGCCATCTCTCCAACCCTGAAAGCAATCTTGATTGACGGTCATTTGATTCTGTCACTCAGGAAACCCCTCAAATGTTTCCAACTCGTGTTTCCAAATGTGACAGGTGAGTCAGTGAGCATCCAGTGCGGTGACTGTGAAGCCAGGACCTGCTGTGGTGTCCTCCTCAGGTGGCTTTTTCTGCACCCATTGAGTTTTACTGTCTTCCCCCCACCCAGGGCCCAACAGTGACCTCCACAGGTAGAAGTCTTTAGTCTGGTTTTCCCATCTAAAAGCAAGCATGGACGTTTGCATAATGCTTGATGGTAGATAAGTGCTGGAGCAGTCGTGGACTGTGGCTGGGGAGATAGCTCGCTTGGTAAAGTGCTTGCCTTGCAAGTATCAATCCCCAGCACCCATATGAAATGAGCCAGGCGTGGTGACATGTGTTTGTAATTCCAGCATGAGGAGGTGGAGATAGGAGGATCTCTGGAGCTCACTGGTGAGTGAGTTCCAGGCCAATGAGAGACCTTGTCTCAAAGGATGTGGGTGGTGTTCCCAGGGACAACCCCCAAGGTGTCCTCTTACAGATTTTCACAAACTTAGGTGCCCAGATGATGGGGCATGAATGAAGCAAAGAAGATTTATTGAAAGAGATGGAAGACCCCAAAGTGTCAAGGCACGCACGCTTAAGATTTCAGCCGGAACCTAAAGAAGAAAAAGGTGGGCGGGGGGAGTTATACTTTTGAGTTAGAACTCAGAAAAGCCGGCAGGCTCAGAGGTGGGTTTGGGGTTGTGAACATATGCATCAAGGGAGGGGCTTCCGGAGGTTTAAGTACATGATCTTAATAGGGGATGAGTATTCTAGAATCCCATCTCCTTAGCATGATGATAGCTGAGAGGTGATCTCTTGACCAGGTGATGGACAGGCCCAGTTGGATTAACTCTTAAGGGAGGGGACCATAATCTTATGTTTTGGGTTGCTTAGAATGTCATGACCCTGCCCAGGGCAAGAGGTAAAACTCAAATTAGTTTTCTTCCAACAAAAGCTTACTTTTATCCCCCTTTCCTTCCTTCTTCCCTCCTTCCCTCCCTCCCTCCCTTCCTTCCTTTCCTTGAATTCATGGCAGCCATCCCCCTTCCTCTGCCTCCCCAAGTGCTGGGATTAAAGACATGCACCACCACGCCCTACTTCATCCTCCTTTTCATAGGGTATTTTAAGTCCTATGCAGGAGCAATTGTGATGATACGTGTCACTCTGGCCTCCACATGCACACTCATACACACGCGTGCGCGCGCGCACACACACACACACACAAATGTGCACAAAATGAACATCAGAGTCTGCGTTTCTTCATCAGTCAGGGTGTTTTCTCAGAGTGGCGATATGGCACTGTCATTTAATCAAGCATGTACTCGGTGCTCCGAGTCCTGCTTTCTCTACTTTGGCGGGTTACCTCACTTATTCCTTACGGCACCCCAACTGTGAGGTGCTGTTACTACTTCCCACCGTGAGAAGACCGGTTCTTGGTGGTTCAGGGACTTACTTGCCAAGCACTTCAGTGACTTATGTTGACTGTGGAGTAGAAGCGCTTGCAGGAAGTGCGTGTGTGGTCTTGCGTCTGCCAAATGAACTCCGGTCATGTTCAGGCTGTTTGAAAGGTGTGGGAGGGTAGATGATGTAAGGTGACTCAGCCCTGGCCAGGTGAGGGCTCCATTGCTGTGTAGGAGGCCAGCCAAGGACCTAATGAGGGGGTAACGGGCCTGCCGGGTGTCATGCTGTGGGTGGGGAAGGGGTGCCTGAAATGATGAAATTCCACTGGGCAGATGGTTTAGTTACTTAAGCACGTGTCTCATTGCGTGGAATGCCAAATACTCCATAGCAGGCTGTGACCTGCAGTTTTCCCACTGACCCTATGCTGAGCACCTTTTCTTAGTCACTGGAGGTCTCTGCATTGGCACTGGACATTTGCTGATGTGTTATTCAGACGGATCGTGCCTTATTTAATTGAAATCATATTGAATGTTTCCACTTTTCTTTTTTAGTTATTTAATTTTTAATATTTATTTGCTAGCAGACAGACACAGAAAGAGAGAGAGGGAGAAGAGAGGCAGAGCGAGAGAAAATGAGTGTGTCACAGCCTCCAACCACTGCAAACAAACTCCAGATGCGTGCACCACTTTGTGCATCTGGCTTCACGTGGGTACTAGAAAACTGAACCTGGGCTGAGCCATCAGGTTTCCCAAGTAAGCGCCTTAAGCGTCAAGAAGCCCTGGCACGCCCATCCTCTCTCTCTTTCTTTCTCCCTTTCTTTCTCTCTTGCTCTCCCTCTCTTGCAAATAAAGAAGTAAAATTATTAAAATGTGTGTGTGTGTGTCCAGGGCCTCTTGCCTTCACAAATACAGGTTGTGTCCGGTTTACGTGGATCACTTGGGCTTTGAACGTCAGTGCTGTTAACTGCCGAGCCATCTTCTTGAAGTCTCTCTTAAACTCACATGAAGGCTAAGAAGAAAAATAGTTAAATCTGTGTACATGGCTATGATTTTTCTTTAAAAAAAAAAAAAAGGAAGATGTGGAGGTTTTCTTTCTTTTTCTTTCCAGGCTGACCTGGAATTCACTCTGTATTTTCATGCTCACCTCGAACTCACAGTGATCCTCCTGCCTCTGCCTCCTTGAGTGCTGGGATTAAAGGCGTGTGCCACCACGCCTGGCAAGATTTTTTTTTCTAGATACAGTTGTGTGTAGTGCGTGGTATGTAGGTTGTGCGTGCATTTTTTGTGTGTAGCTGTGTGTGCCAGCTGTGCACATGTGTGGAGGTCAGAGAACCCTGGGTGTGTCCTGTTCTGTTGCCCTTCCGCCTCGCTGAACCTACCACTGGCAGTTTTGGTTGACTAGTGAGCCCCAGCAATCTTCTTTTCTCCACTTTTGCCCCCCCCAGCACTAGGGTTACATTTATGCACACCCACGACAGGCTTTTTTGTGGTGTTGTTGTTTGAGGTAGATTCCCACTCTAACTCGGGCTGAGCTAGAACTCACTCTGATTTTTTAAAAATAGTTTATTTTATTTTAGAGATAGAAAAAGCGAGACAGAGAGAGAGAGAGAGAATTGGCATGCCAAGGCCTCAGCCACTGAAACCAAACTCCAGACGCTTGCGCCACCTAGTGGGCATGGGCGACCCTGCACTTGCCTCAACTTTGTGTGTCTGGCTTACGTGGGATCTGGAGAGTCGAACATGAGTCCTTAGGCTTCACAGGCAAAGTGCCTTAACTGCTAAGCTACTCTCCAACCCTGGAACTCACCCTTTAGTCCCAGGCTGGCCTGGAACTCACAGCGATCCTCCTACTTCTGCCTCCTAAGTGCTAGGATTAAAGATGTGCACCACCTGATAGGCTGCAATTAATGAATTAATTAAATTTATTTATGAGAGCAAAAGAGGCAGATAAAGACAGAATGGGTGCACCAGGGCATCCAGCAACTGCAAACGAACTCCAGAAGCATGCACCACCTCGTGCATCTGTCTTACGTGGATTCTGGGGAATTGAACCTGGGTCCTTTGGCTTTGCAGGCAAGCGCCTTAACCACTAAGCCATCTCTCCAGCCCAGTGTTACACTATTTATGTTCCAATATTTTGTTCTAAGCATTTTCAAATCCATATACGTGGTAAGAATGCAATGAACCATGTTGATGTTCTCTCCATAAACTCAGCATATTTGCCACAGGCTGTGGTTTTAAGCAGGTTTGAGTTTGACACCAGCAGCAAATTTCTTCCAGTCTCAATATCCCCATCTGCGACTGGAAGAGGGTGGTGCTTCATTGTCCCCCAGTGGCTGTGGTTTGGGGCCAGCACTCTGAGAGCAGCGCCCCCACGTGGCAGAGTGCGGTCACTGCAGAGTTCACAAGGTTGGTAATGTGCTTGTTTCTGGCGGAGTCACTGTGATTTTTTTTAAGTATTACGATTTCTGGGTGCAGTAAAAGCAGGACCTGAGGAAGGAGGACTCTTGGACTTCTAGACCTGATCTCTTTCTTCTCCATCCTCCCACCCTTATTCCACTCTCCTGGGTCTCCTTGCTGGAGTTTCTAGACTACCTTTATTCTGGATGGTGACGTTTGACCACTGTTCTTCAGGGCTAGACAGGCTCAGGTATTAATTCAAGCTTGTCCTTGGAGCTCAGGTGAGGCCTCCCAGGCCAGCCTCCTGGATCTTGGCTTGCTCTCACCTCCAGGGATGCTGAGCCCACTCAAAGCAGCTGCACCAGCTGTGTGGGCTCTGGGCGTCCCCAGCGAGGACCTTTGGCCCTTCTCAAACTTTTCCTCTTCAGAGCCACAGAGCTTCCAGCTGGGCATCTCAGGTGCCCATTGCGCCAGCAGACAGGGCTGTGATGTGGAGTGAGCTTATTGCTCCTGCTCCCTCCCTCCCAGGCTCTGGTCAGTTCTAGAATTTCTCCTGGGGTCCTGCAGGCTCTGCTTGGGACTTGCAGTGGGAACCGGCTCCTTACTACTGTGACTGCCCCCCTCCTGCTGCTGCCCGCCAGGCTGGCTTTGTGCCCCTTGGCTAGCAGGATTAAGTAGCCAAGGGCCACTGTTTGTCTTTCACTGCTTGCCTGCCAGCCCGATGGGCTGAGGAAGCCCCGCATGGGTGGGTCACCATGGCCTGTTGCTTAAGCTGACCTGGAGCTTTGCCTCCCAGCATGTGGGGGAAGGTCAACAGCAGGGTCTGAATGTCCTGCCCCGATTTTAGGGGATCTCTCAAGTGACACATGTCTTCACTAGGCCAGGTGCAGCTCATCTCACGAAACTTACTTTGTTCTGGAAGGTGCTCGAAAGTTCCACTGTGGATGAAAGAGGAGAGGCAGGCTGTCACAGGCTCTGCGGCCAGCCTCACCCTGGTCTCCTGCAGCAGGAGAGGGAGCTATTTATGGCGCTTAAAAAAAATCCACTGCCGCCAGCTAGAAGAGCGAGCTGGGACTGTTATGTAAGGCTGTGAGACTGGAGGTAGCTCTGGTCTCATTTTTTTTTTTTTTCTTTCTCCCTGATTCTGGGAGACAGCAGCATGGCTCGTTCCTCTGGGCTGCAGCAGATTTATTTTCAGACACGGGGATTGGTCACAAGACGGCGGCTTTCATTCATGAGGCCTGGGTTGATTAAATAGAACTGCTGTACCCTCGTCAGCCTTTCCAGACTCAGTACATGTCTTGGTGGGATTGCTTCCACCCTAGGCAAGGTTCAGAAAAGAAGAGAGGGCTGGGAATCAAGTCGGACCACCGTCATTTTAATGGGAGCTTCTTTAAATGATGTGGATTTTCTTATTAGTTGGGGAGCCAGAGAAAGGCAAGATCTTAAAAGTGGCATGGAGCCCAGTGTGTCAGGAGTGTTGACTCCAGGCCAGAGTGGGCTATGTAGTGAGACCCTATTTCAGGAAAAGAAACTATGGCATTGATGTCATGTGTGTGTATTTCATATGTGTGTATTTCATGTGTGTGTATTTCATGTGTATATTTCATGTGTGTGTGTTTCAAGTGTATATTTCATATGTGTGTATTTTTTGTGTAATTTCATGTGTGTCAGCACATAGGGAAGGAGAGCAAGAGCACAGCCACCACACACAGCTGCCTGTCCACATACAGGGTTGTCCAAAGTCCTCCTAGTGGAATTTGTAGTGGTGGCGGCTCCTTGTCCCCAGCTGTCCTGGTTTCTCCTTTCAAGGGGCCCCTGGAGACGCTCATAGCAGTTCACAAGAAACGCTGACAGTGACCTTGAGACCAGCCTAACCCTCTTTTCTATGCCTTGGTTTCCCTGACACTGTTTCAACTTTTTGCTTTTGGTTTTTTTTTTTTTTTTTTTAAAAATATTTTATTATTTATTTATTTGAGAGAGAGATACAGAAATAGGCAGGGAGGAGAGAGAGAGAGAGAGAGAGAGAGAGAGAGAGAGAGAGAGAGAATGGGTGCGCCAGGGCCTCCAGCCACTGCAAACGAACTCCAGATGCATGCACCCCCTTGTGCATCTGGATTACGTGGGTCCTGGAGAATCGAGCCTCGAACCGGGGTCCTTAGACTTCATAGGCAAGAGTTTAACCGCTAAGCCATCTCTCCAGCCCCTGGTTTTTTGAGGTAGAGACTCACTGTAGCCCAGGCTGACCTGTAATCCCAGGCTAGCTTCGAACTCACAGCCGTCCTCCTACCTCTGCCTCCCGGGTGCTGGGATTAAAGATGTGAACCACTATGCCCAGCCTTTATGTTTCTTTTCTTTTCCTTTCCTTTCCTTTCCTTTCCTTTCCTTTCCTTTCCTTTCCTTTCCTTTCCTTTCCTTTCCTTTCCTTTTCTTTTCTTTTCTTTTCTTTTCTTTTCTTTTCTTGGCAGAGTCTTCCGTATGTATATCTCAGGCTGACCTGGAACTCACCCTGTATCCCAAGCTGGTCTCCAACTCACAATCCTCCTGTCTCAGCTTCTTGAGGTCTGGGTTGACAGGCCCATGCCATTGTACCTGCCAGCCACTTGCTGTGGGCTCCTCCCCCATCTTTCTCATTCAGTGGTGGTCACACTCACAGGTGCTCCTCCTCACCTTTGTGGCATGGTGTCTTAGCACTAGCTGAATCTTTCCAGTAACTAGAAACACTTCCTAGTTCTCCACCTGCCGTGACCTGAGATAACCGTTCAGCAAGTCACTTGACCTTGCTCCGGCCTTTCCCACCCTGCTTCACATGATGAGCACCTTCTGCAGAGCTCCAGCCACAATTGTTTTATGAGCAGGACATTGGCATCACGTGTGAGCTGCGTGGTGTGTCCCAGGTAGTGTGAGTGTTCCTCAAGGCAAGGTGGTTTCTTCTTACCCACCTTGCTCTTTCCCCTACCTGGCACCCTTGCTGCAAACCTGCCACTCATCAGCCGCCCCTGCCCCATTGTTCAACTTTGACATGACCGTTCCCTGCTCAGCCACTTGTGCAGCTACTTAGCCAGCCAGCCTGGAGTGAGAGGAGTGCCAGGAAGGTCACACGAGGTAAGAGAGTGATAAGGTGGATGAATAGGGGACGCCTAGACATGGCTGACCATTAGCTGGTCACCGTCCGTTGTGTCCCTGGAAGTCTGGAGTCCACTCTGGGCTGGCTGGGGTGCACATGCTTCTTCCATGGACAGGTGTGATCCTCAGGGGCTGGGAGGGGTGTGTGTGTGCAGAGAGGTCTTCACTAAGCTCCTTTGTTCTGTTCGAAGAGTCTTTTTGTTTGTTTGTTTTTTTTTTTTTTTGAGAGAGAGAGACACACAGATAGAGAATGGGTGTGCCATCCGCCTCTCAGCCGCTGTGAATGAACTCCAGATGTGCGCCCCCTTGTGGGCTAGTGTGGCATTGTGCCCTTGCATCACTTTTTGCATCTGGCTGAACATGGGACCTGGAGAATTGAACCGGCATTCTTAGGCTTCGCAGGCGCCTTAATTGCTAAGCCGTCTATCTCTCCAGCCCTGTTTTTGTGTTTTTTTAGGTAGGGTTTTGCTCTAGCCCAGGCTAACCTGGAATTACCCTCAGGGTGACCTCGAACTCACAGTGATCTTCCTACCTCTGCCTCCCAAATGCTGGGATTAAAGTTGTGTGCCACCACACCCAGCTCTGAGGGGTCATTTTAAGAGATAGTGGACAGGGGGCTGGGAAGATGGCTCAGTAGGTAAAGCTCTTGCTGGCTGGCTAGTCTTGCTAAATCAGTGAGCTCCAGGTTCAGTGAGGGACCCTGTCTCAAAGAGTAAAGTGGAGAGCAACAGAGGATGCATCTTATGTTGACCTCTGGCCTCTCCCCCTCCACACACACACACACACACACACACACACACACGTGCACGTGCACGTGTATATCCAAGTATATACCATGCACAAACACATGAGCATCCACACAAGATGGAGTGCAGAGGAAGGAGACGTGAGCTCCAGGGTCCCTCAGTGTGCTTGGCTTGGCTTTCCATCAGACCGTGAGCTCCTTGAAGCTCAGTCAGAGCTGCAGCCTCCTCAGAGCCTTTCATAAGGAGGTGCAAACCCTTGGTAAGTTATTTAGTCTCCCGGCACTGCTTCCTGCCCTGTGAAAAGCAAATACTGGGGCTGGAGGAATGGCTCAGCAGTTAAGTTGTTTGCCTGCAAAGCCAAAGGACCCAAGTTTGATTCCCCAGGACCCATGTAAGCCAGATGCACAAGTGGGCACATGCGTCTGGAGTTTGTTTGCAGTGGCTGGAAGCCCTGGTGTGCCGTTCTCTCTCTATATATCTGCATTTCTGTATCTCAGTCTCTCTTTCTGTCTCTAAAATAAATAAATAAATAATATATATTACAAAAAAAAAAAAAAGGAAATACTGAGGTTACTGTGTAGGTTATTTTTATTTTTTTGGTTTTTCGAGGTAGGGTCTCACTCTAGCCCAAACTGACCTGGAACTCACTGTGTAGTCTCAGGGTCGCCTTGAACTCATGGTGATCCTCCTACCTGTGCCTCCTGAGTGCTGGGATTAAAGGCGTGCGCCACCACGCCCGGCTACTGTGTAGGTTATGAGCCTTAAACAAGGCCGCGTGTGTAACACGCTAAGCACAGTGCCAGGCTGCAGCTCACCTTACAGTTCCAGGAGTGCTGGAGCCATCTTCACTTCCAAACAGCGCCCATTGTCCTCGTCACTTTCTTTCTTCTTTTTTTAAAAATTATATAAGTATTTTTAAATTTATTTATTAGAGATGGAGAGAGGGAGAGAAAGAGTGAGAATGCTCATGCTAGGGCCTCTAGACACTGCATACAAACTCCAGATTCATGAGCCCCCTTGTGCACCCCTTGTGGGATCTGGAGAATTGAACCTGGATCCTTAGGCTTCACAGGCATGCATCTTAACCACTAAGCCATCCCTCCAGCAGACCTTGTCACTTTCTAAGCAGTTGGCTCCCAGAAATAGCTGTAGGACGGTCAGAGAAAGAACTGGCCTGAGAATGGAGAGACCCCAGTGCGAGCCCCATTGTCAGTGGTAGGTGGGACCCTAAAGCATGTGTGTCTGAGGATTTCCCACCCTTCTTAGGACCCTTCTCAGGGAAAGCGAGGTCCTTGACTACACGGCAGGAAAGAGTTTCAGGACAAGCCAGAGTGAAGCTAAGTTGGTGAGTTTATTAAGCAGAGATAAGAGACGGCATACACATCAGACCCGAGAGAGAAAAAGAAGGAGCCGCGGAGATGGCTCATCAGTTAAAGATGCTTACAGAGCCGGGCGTGGTGGCGCATGCCTTTAATCCCAGCACTCGGGAGGCAGAGGTAAGAGGATCACCGTGAGTTCAAGGCCACCCTGAGACTACATAGTTAATTCTAGGTCAGCCTGGGCCAGAGTGAGACCCTACCTCGAAAAACCAAAAAAATAAATAAATAAATAAATAAAATAAATAAAAAAGCTTACAGAGAGCCCGCCAGCCTAGGTTCAGTTCCCTAGCCACCCATGTAAAGCCAGATGGACATTCATCTGCAACAGCAAGAGACCCTCCCCCTCCACATGCACAAAGAAATAAAATAAAAATTAACAAAAAAAAATTAAAAAGAAAGAGGGAGAGGGGAGGAGGGGGAAATACAGTACACGCACACCCACCCAAGACATGGGTGTGGGCATCTTAGGGTTAGGAAGGGAGCGTGCTCGGGAGTCTTTACAAAGGCTGTATACAACCCTGTGACCACCTTCTCAGTTACATTGCTCAAAGGATGTCATTTACAACAAGGCTTACAGATTAAGCAAAAGTTTAAAATTAAGCAAAAAAAAAAAAAAAATTCCAAGCAGTTTACTTATTTCTCTCAAAGAGTCTCTCTGTGGACATGAAACTGTCAAGTGGTTTAGAAGATGGGATTTGGGGATGAAGTAGAAGCGTTAACACAGTTAAACTCAAGGTCACTTTCGGGTCCAAAGTCAGCGTCCCTTGCTGTGTCTGAGGTTCTTGCTGGAGAGGTCTTAGGAAGACAGGCGCTATCTCTGCGGGCAGTTTTGGCTTTGTCCGTTGAGAGGAGGCTTCATGATCCTCAGTCAGGGGCTCCTCTCCCTCCCCGTGTCAGGAGCACTTCTCCTGTCTTTCTATCCTGCCTCAGCTTGAGGAGTGAGTGGCCTTGCGCAGGAGCCTTAGAAGGATCTGGGAGGTCAGCTTTCATTCCAGAGGCCTGGGTTCCCTTAGGACGGCTCATGGTCTGCAGGCTAGCCAGCCTTCCCAGGGTCTCGTTCCTAATATAGAAATGAGTGTTGGAAACATGCTTTGTACACACTCAGCTGCCTGATGCTTAGCCCTGGGGCGGGTCTGAGTCTGTTGAGTGTCTCGTGTTTCCCTGATAGGCCTCTTCCTCTCGTGACAGAGAGAGAGAGAGAGAGAGAGAGAGAGAGAGAGAGAGAGAGGTTTCCGAAGCTGACCCAGAGCTGCAGCATCAGATCTAAACGACCCTCCTCTGGGCCTGGGTGGCTGTGAGGCCATTGAGTTGTCTTTCCTGAGGCTCAGGGTATCATGGGAATGGCTTAGGTGTGTTCAGAGCCAGAGGCCCCAATGGGAGTCCAAAGTCCGCCTCTCAAGGTTGCGGTCCCCTGGTGTTCAGTCAAGCAGGGACTCAGCTCTGCTATGAAGTGGCTTTGAGATGAGTTAGGGTCATCAGTCACTTGACCTTACTTAAGGAGATGACCCAAGTGGCCCCCATGTGATGACATGAACCCTTGAAAACAGAAAAGGAGGTAGAAGTGGGGGCTGGAAGGACCTGGTAAAGGGGTGCTGGGGAGGTTCCAGCCATGACGGGGTTCTGTAGCCATGGCCACCTCCGAGAGGTGGGGCCATGTGGAGAGGACTGGAGAGAGGCCGCGAGGAGACTGGAAAGTCTGAGAACACAGGAACACAGGCTGCCCTGCAGACAGCCCAGGGGACAGGCCTGAAATCTTACTTCAGCAGGAACTGGACTCGGCCAACAAGCCCAGGAAGCGTGGCTACCAGGTCCCCAGGAGGAGAACCCTGCATTACCAGTCGCCTTTTTTCATTGCTGTGCCACATACCTGACCAGGGCAGCGTCAGGAAAGAGGAGTCTGGGCTCACAGCTTGAGGATGCAGTCCTTCATGGCGGAGGAAGACGGGTGGTGGGAGCGTGAGGCCGCTGGTCACACGGCACGTGCCATCAGGAAGCGAGAGAGGGGTGACCAGTGCTCCTCTTTACAGTCGGCCGGGACCCCCGCCCGTGGTGTGAGTCTTCCCTCTTCAGTTAGTTCTTTCTGGAAACACCCTCATAGATACACCCAGAGGTGTGTTTCCTTGGCGATTCTAAATCCAGTCAAATGAACGGTGACAGTAACCAGCACACTGCCTGATGCTTTGACTAGAGCCTGGTGAGACCCATGTTGTGGGACTTGAGTTGGGAAATGAATGTGACCAGTAGCCAGTAGTTGTGGTTTTGTTTTGTTTTGTTTTGTTTTGTTTTGTTTTGTTTTGTTTTAATCTGCAATAGATGCCTGGTGCCATCCTGACGAATGTGCCTCCTTGTGAGCACTAGCCGTGTGCTTGGACCTGTTTGTTCAGAACTGCTGACTAAAGTCGCAGTCTCCAGGCACATCAGATGCCTCTCTCCTCTTCTGCCCAGCAAAAGAAAACCTTTAATGGTCAAGCTGGTTGAGGGGGGCATGGCATGGACCCCAGCACGAGCTTCTCCTTGTCACCTGAGGAACCTCCACATTGGAACACTGATTCAGGCTTCCTCTCTCCAGCCCTCTGGCTTCATGATGGAAGGAACCCCTTTTGTAGCCCTTAGAGGACAGTTGCTCAGAATCTGTTGCCTAAAGTCACCTCCAGTTGTGGAGTAGGGGGGACAGTGCCTGCTCACTGCAATCAGGAGAAAGAGCAGTGTGGACAGCAGGCCGAGGCTCTCCACAGACTTCTCCACCCTCTTTTTTTTTTTTTTTAATTTGAGAGTGATAGAGAGCTGCAGAGAGAGAGAGAAGGAGAGAGAATGGGCGCACCAGCAGCCTTTCAGCTGCTATGAATGAATTCTAGATGCATGCGCCCCCTTGTGGGTAAGTGCAGCATTGCACCCTTGTGTCACTGCGTCTGGCTAAACGTGGGACTTGGAGAATCTAACGGGAGTTCTTAGGCTTCGCAGGCAGGCGCCTGAACCTCTAAGCCATCTCTCCAGCCCCTCCACCCTCTTTTGCAGCTCCTGGAGTGGGAGGCTGCAGATGTGGGGTCTGAGGGCCAGAGAAGCCAGACTATGTCCTCAATGTCGCCCAGCCCTTTATACTTAACGTTCCCAGACACAGAGATCGTGGCTGTTCTGGAGAGAGAGAGAAACTTTAGGGACTTCCGCTGTGTGTTTTGGCAGCCTAGCAGCAAAGAAGAAACTTGCACATCCATCACTGACTGCCCGGCAGGGGGGCAAGGGAGGGGGGAGAATCTTTTAAAAAAAATGTACCAGGAGCTGGAGAGACCCCTCAGCGGTTAAGGTGCTTTCCTGCAGTCTAACGACCCCCATGCATCTGGAGTTTGTTTGCAGTGGCTGGAGGCCCTAGCACACTCATTCTCTCTCCCTGACATTCTCTACTGGCAAATAATAAACAAATATAATATTTTAAAAAATGAATCAGGGGCTGGAGAGATGGCTTAGTGGTTAAGGTGCTGCCTGAAAAACCTAACAGCCTGAGTTTCCTCAGTACTCACATGGAGCCAGATGTACAAAGTGGTGCATGTGTCTGGAGTACATTTGCAGTGGCTGGAGGCCCTGGCATGCCCATTCTCTCCCTCTCTGTTTCGTTTCTTCTCTTCTCTTCTCTTCTCTTCTCTTCTCTTCTCTTCTCTTCTCTTCTCTTCTCTTCTTTCTCTTCTCTTCACTTCTCTTCCTTCCCTCCTCTCCTCTCTGTTGGGGTCCCCCAAGGCCAGCTCAGGAGGGACAATAGGGTCTCTGCCGAATTGGGGTGAGCAGCGCGGAGTCACGACACAGACTCCGGGAGTTGGGTGAAAGTGGAGCGAGAATCCACAAACTCGTTTATTCAGGAAGTGCACATGGGTTTTAAGGGGCTGTTAATCCTTGTATGGGGTGGTCCCCTCTTGGTGACCAATGACAACTTGTCTCTGGACAGAACATCTCGTAGTAGGCTTCTCGCGAGCATGGGGCTGTAACTGTTGTCACATCACGCCTGCGCAAAACGCCATTTTAACAGAAGCCACTTCCTGTTGTCTTTTGCCATGCGGTCTGGCTAGGACCAGGCCTGTATTGTGCCATACACCTCTCCTCCTTGTTTTTCCTCTCTCTGCTTATAAATAAATAAAATTTACAAAATTAACCATTGTGTGTGTGTGTGTCTCTCTGTGTGTGTGTGTGTTTGCCTTTGGTACCAGAGAACACACAAAGATGTCAAAGGACAGCTTCGAGGTGTCTGTGCTCCACTTTCTTTGAGACAGGGCCTCTTTGCCACCACAAACTAACTGCCAGACTGCAAACAAACGTCAGACTAGCTGCCCCGACAGCTTCAGAGTCTCCTGGGCTCTACCTCTCGTTGTTGTAGGCATGTTGGGGTCACAGACACACACGCCTCCTTGCATCTGGCTTCATGTGAGCACTGAGCAATCAAATCCGGGTCAGCAAGCTTTGCAATCAGATGCTTTTTAACTGCTGAGTCATCTCCCCAGCCCAAAGGACTGCAGTCTTTTGTTTTGTTTTGTTTTGTTTTGTTTTGTTTTGTTTTGTTTTGTTTTGAGGTAGGGTCTCACTCTAGCCCAGGTTGACCTGGAATTCACTATATAGTCTCAGGATGGCCTCTAACTCACAGCGATCTGCTTTTTAAGTGCTGGGATTAAAGGTGTGCGCCACCATACCCAGCAGGGCTCGAATCTTTGAGTGGAGCAGAGGAGTGAGGCAGGGGACCTGGGCCCAGCGCCTGGCACCAGGCACGGCATTTGCTCTGTTAAGCCTCCCCCGGTACTCTCTCCCACTCAGCTCTCTGGTACCTCTTTGAGAAAATGACCAGGTTGCAGAATTTCTCACTCCTCTGCTGGGAAGAATTCTGCCTTCCTGCTGTCCCCAGGCTGCATCCAGCAAACCCAACAGAGCCGCTTTCATCCCGGGCTGTCCACTCAAGTCTGTCCTACGCCCTGTTTGTTTCCTCTGTCTGAAAGAAGCCTTTGGCTTGGTGTGCTGGGGCTTGCTGGGGCTAGCGAGCATCCAGGGTACAGGCTACTTGGCTCTTGAGTCTGATCTGTACAAGCCTCAGGAAGGCCTGTATACATCCAGGGCAGGGAGGCGGGAGGCACTGCAAGGCGCACAGTGCCTCCCATGTGTCTCCGTTGAGTGGGTACCTCCACTGCTGGCTCTGTGACCTTTGCAAAGTTACTGGCTCTCTCTGAATGTTCTTGTCTCAACTATTTTTTTTTTTTTTTTTTTTTGAGGTAGGTGTCCCTCTAGTCCAGGCTGACCTGGAATCCACTATGTAGTCTCAGATTGGCCTTGAATTCACAGTGATCCCCCTACCCAAGGCTCCTGAGTGCTAGGAATAAAGGTATGCACCACCACACCTGGCTCAACTATTTTTTAAAAATATTTTATTTATTTATTTATTTATTTTATTATTTGAGAAAGAGGGAGAAGAAGGATAAGGAGGGAAAAAGAGAGAGAGAGGGAGGGAGAGAGAGAATGGGCGCACCTGTGCCTATAGCCACTGCAAACAAACTCCAGATGCATGTACCACTGTGTGCATCTGGTTTATGTGGGTACTGGGGAATCAAGCCTGAGTCCCTAGACTTCACAGGCCAGTACCTTAACTGCTAAGCTATCTCTCCAGCACTCAACTATTTTTTTTAAATACTTATTTATTTGAGAGAGAGAGAGAGAGAGAGAGGCAGACAGAGAGAGATAGTATGGGTGCTCCAGGGCCTTCTGCCATTGCAAACAAACTACAGACATGCACCACTTTGTGCCTCTTGCTTTATGTCAGTACTGGGGAGTCGAGCCCGGGCTGTCAGACTTTGCAAGCAAGCGCCTTTAACTGCTGAGCCATCTCTCCATCCCTTTCCTCAACTATTAAGTGGGGTTGGTGACATTTTCAGCCAAGAGGGGTGATAATGCCAGGCGGTAGTGGGTGGTACCAGTTAGAGCTTCCACAGTGCCAGTGACCATGGCCAGTGCACCCTGTGAGCTCAATGCTGGCTGGTGGAGGGAGTTTTATAAATGTGCACCCCATACTAGTGTTCAAAATTGTGCTGTGCTGGGGCCATGCAAGGCCCGACTTCTCTTAGGCTATCTATGAGTAATTCTGAGGAGGGTGACTAACTTGTGAGTTGGCTGTGTGCATAGTAGCACGGTGCTGGGAGCTTCTGGCACAGGGATGTCAGTCATCTCTTCGCTGCCTTAGAGGTGTGGGCATGACTGGGCCACAGAGGACTGCAAGGCTCGGCGATCTGCATGGGCATGCCTCATGTCTCAGCAGCTGGGAAGCCCAGCACTCCTTTCTTCTCCTCTCTACAGATGATGTGGGGGTGGGGGGGACAGTGTTGGGGCCTTCATACTGCACAGCCTCTGGCCTCCTTTTCTTGTGTGTCCGATTGGAAGCCTGGCTCTGATTGCTTGTTTCTGATGTTTGAGGTCTTAGAGATCTTAAACTATCAGGAGAAGGTTTAGCATGGGGGCAGGGGAGACGGCTCAGCCGTTAAGAGTGCTGTGCAAGACTGAGGGACTGTCTGGGCGTGGTGGTGCATGCTTTTAATCCCAGCAGAGGTAGGAGGGTTGCTGTGAGTTCAAGGCCACCCTGAGACTACATAGTGAATTCCAGGTCAGCCTGGGCTAGATTGAGACCCTATCTTGAAAAACAAAAAAGCAAAAACCTGGGCTGGAGAAATGGCTTAGCAGTTAAGGCACGTGTCTGCAAAGCCAAAGGACCTAGGTTGGATTCCCCAGGACCCACATAAGCCAGATGCACAAGGTGGCACATGCGTCTGGAGTTTGTTTGCAGTGGCTGGAGGCCCTGGCCCACCCATTCCGTCTCTATCTGTCTCTCTTAATCTCTGATTCTTTCTCTCTCTCAAATAAATAAATAAATAAATAAACAAACTTCCTTGAAGAAAGAAAGAAAGAAAGAAAGAAAGAGAAAGAAAGAAAGAGAAATAAAGAGAGAAAGAAAATAAAGAATGAGGGACTGAATTGAGTGCCCAGCACCCATGTAAAAAGAAGCTGGCTGTAGGGCTTGGGAGATAGTTCCCTGATTAAAAGTGGTGGCTTTCAAGTTTGCTGGCTCAAGTTTGACTCCCCAGCACTCACGTAAAGCTGGATGAAAATGGCTCACAATGCACCACTCCCGTGGGAGGCAGAGCCCAGAGAGTCAGGCTGGCTGGCGCAGCGCATGTGCCACAGAGGTGGGGGCGGGGAGGGGAAGGGGGGGACAAGAGAGACCCTGTCTCCAGCAGGAAGGAAGGAGGCAGTGAACACCCCGAGGTTACACACAATGGGCGCATCAGGGCCTCCAGCCCTTGCAAATGAACTCCAGATGCATGCCCCATCTTGTGCCTGGTGTCATTTTTCTATTCCTTAAAGAAAAAGTTTTTGCTGGGCTGGAGAGATGGCTTAGGGGTTAAGGCGCCTGCCTCCTAAGCCTAAGAACACCGGTTCCAATCTCCAGCGGTTCCAATCTCCAGCGGTTCCAATCTCCAGGTCCCACGTTTAGCCAGATGTAAAGTGACGCAAGGGCGCAATGCCGCACTTGACTACAAGGGGGCGCACACATCTGGATTTCGTTCACAGCAGCTTAGAGACTGCTGGCGCACCCATCTCTGTCTGTCTTCCTCTCTGTCTCTTTCAAAAAAAAGAGAAAGTTTTTGCTTATGTGTGTGTTGTGTATGCACATGTGCATGCATGTTTGCTGGGGGCATGTGTTGGGGGAGTATGTGGGCACATGTGTGCACATGCATATGGAGGCCAGAGACCACTTTGGGTGCTGTTCCTCAGGTCCTCAGGAACACCTTTCACCTTTTTTTTTTTTTTTTTTTTTTTTTTTTTTTTTTTTTTGTGAGATATGCTCTCACCAGCCCAGGCTGACCTGGAATTCACTATATCATCTCAGAGTGGCCTTGAACTCATGATGATCCTCCTACCTCTGCCTCCTGAGGGCTGGGATTAAAATGTGCACCACCATACCCAGCTTTTTTTTTTTTTTTTTTTTTTTTTGTGGTTACCATCTACCTATTTTTTTTTTAGGCAAGCCCAACAGACTGGCCTTTTTTCTTTATGTGAGATAGTGAGAGTGAGATTGAAAGTGCGCATGTGTGCGTGCATGTGAAAGAGAAAGAGAATTGGCATGCTAGAACCTCCAACCACTGTAACTCCAGACAAATGTGCCACCTTGTGCGCATGTGCATCTGGCTTATGTGGGCTCTGAAGAGTCGAATGTGGATCCTTATGCTTCACAGGCAGGCGCCTTAACCATGAAGCTATCTCTGCAGCCCCCATCCACCTGGCCTGGAATTCACTGATTCAGCTGGACTGGCTAGCCAGCACGCCTCCGGGATCCTTCTGTCTTTGCCTTCCCAGGCTTGGGAGTACCAGTGCGTACCACCATGCCAGCTGTGGATTGAGACTCAGGTCTCCATGCCCATGGAGCCATCGTGGTTTATCTGTTTGTTAGTGCCGTCCCACGACCATTTCAGTGCATATGCAAGGCCATGTGCCCTGTGTTAGTCTGGACCCAGGCCTGCTCCGTCTCTGCCGTCCTCTTGTAGGAATTGAAGCTCGCATGACAACAGCTGTCCTGACTTGAGGGAGAACACGTCTTAGAATCTGAGACCTGGGCTCACATCACCTCACTTTCTTTTTTAAAAAGTATTTAATTTAAGTTATTTATTTGAGAGAGAAAGGGATAGAGAGAGAAGGAGGGAGGGAGAAAGAGAAAGAGAGAGAGAATGGGTGCACCAGGGTTCTGCCACTGCAAATGAACTCCAGATGCATGAGCCACCTAGTATATCTGGCTTTACATGGGAATTGAACCTGGGTCCTTAGGCTTTGCAGGCAAGTGCCTTAACGGCTGAGCCATCTCTCCAGCCCACATCATGTTGCTTTGTAAACATTCTGTAATGGTACCTTTCTCTCTGGTCTGTTTTGCAGATTTCCTGTGAGCCACCCCTGCTGGTGTGCCGAATTTACTGGGGGCCATCTGCCCGACTGCCCCCGACTCTGGCAGCGGGGCCCTCGATGGCAGTGGGCATTTTCCCCTGAAACCTGTCAAGCTGGACGCCACAGCTCTGCACGACGACACCTTGGCCACCTCCGCGCCCCCCTCAGAGGCTTGCAACCATGCAGTCCTAGCCTGCAGCCCGGGCATCCCCGAAGAGCACTACGTGAGCGAGGCTGTGGAAGATGCTCCCGGCTACAGAGGGTACCGGGATGCCTGCACCATCACCGGTATGGGGGAGGAGCGGGCTTTGTCCTGCTAGGAATGGAGAGGGAGGGGACTTCATTACAAAGACTGGAGAAGGGATGTAGCCACAGGAGCGGTGGAGCGGTCCGTAAGACCCCCACAGTGTAAGAGTCTGATCTTCAGGACCAGGGACCTCCCATCCAGAGCCTGCTTTGCCAGTCAGTCATTCGGTGGCTCTGGTCAGTCAGTGACCCCCTGGGATGGTAGATAGCACAGAGAGCATTGATTGTCCCATTGTAGTTTAATATGCTTCGGTCCCCTTTTCTTCTCCTTGGGGTTTGGTCTCTTCAGACTGGGGCGAATGTAATGGAAGTGACATGTGCATCATTTCGGGTAGTAGAAATAGTAGCACAGGCCATGTGTGCCCTTGGTACACCATCGTGGTTTGCAGAGCTGGCTCTCACAGTCCTGCCGTCCAGTGCCCAGGGAGCTGGAGAAGCAGTGACTCGCCCACTAGGGACTTCTCTTTGTACCACAGCTCTTTCTTGTTTGTCTTCCCTGGGAAATTGTGTGACATGTCCTCAGAGCCAGCGACAAGAGAGGGATGTAGGTGGACATGGTGTGCGGTGATGTGTAGATGCAACAGCGACTGATACTGTAAGGCTTAAGTGCAGTTCATTCATGTGAACTTTGTCCCGGTTTTCATTTTCTCTCTCTCCATTTTTTTTTTTTTTTTTTTGGGTAGGGTTTTCCTCTACCCCAGTCTGCAGGCTGACCTGGAATTCACTGAGTAGTCCCAGGCTGGCCTCACACCCATAGTGAGCCTCCTACCTCTGACTGCTGGGATTAAAGGCACACACCACCATGCTGGGCTCATTTTTTTTTTTTTTTAAATTTTGTTTTGTTTTTGCTTTTGTGCTATTTGAAATATTGTCCCAAGACACTTTACATACACACACATTTGCTTGTGGTATCTTCTCAGTGCTGTGACCAGGTGAGCACTGGGGACTTTCTGTGTGTTAGGGATTGCCTGGTTCAGCTGGCACAGAGCATGCCTGGGTGCCCAGTGGGTCCAGGTACCTTCCCTCCCTGCTGGTCCCTGCATATCTTCTTCCCTTTTCCCTGCAGTGGGTGCACATGCTCCTCCACACTTGTGCACTGGGTCTGTTGCAGTCAGGTTCGCATTGCTGGCAGAAATAACCGGACCAAGAGCAGCTTGAGGGAAAAAAAAAGGGTTTATTTTGGCTTATATACTCGGAGGGAAGCTCCAAGATGGCAGGGGAAAATGAGGGCATGAGCAGAGGGTAGACATCACTTCCTAGCCAACATCAGGTGGACAATAGGAACAGGAGAGTGTGCCAGACACTGGCATGGGGACACTGGCTATAATACCCATAAGCCCGTTCCTAACAATACACTGCCTCCAGGAGGTGTTAATTCCCAAATTGCCATCAGCTGGGAAGTTAGCATTCAGAACACCCAAGTTTATGGGGACACTTGAATCAAACCACCACATTCCACTCCAGAACCCCATAAACTGATAACCATGCATGATAGACAATACAATGCATTCAGTCCAACTTTCAAAGTCCCCATTTTTTTTTAATCAATCCTAATGATGTTCAAACATCCCCATAATCCAAGGTCTTTTAACTGAGCCATAATGCCAAAAAAAATACCCCCAAAACCCATAATAGCATAGAATAAACATCCATACTGCAAAAGATGGCATTGGGCATGGCAAAGAAATATTCAGCCAATACAAGATTTAAAACAACAAGGGCAAACATCAAACTCTGTAGCTTCAAGTCCAATGACTCTAGTCAGTGACAAATCTCCAAGTCTGATAATTCTAACCAGCAACAAGTCTCTAGAGTTCCAATTCCACCCCTTCAGCTTGGCTACTCACAGTCCTGGAAAACTTCATCTGGGGCCAGCAGCTCTCCTTGGCAGCCATCTTGTGGTCCTGGCATCTCCACTGAGTCTCCACTGCAACCCATGGTTCATCCTCACGGCTCCATCTGGTCTCCATGCAGGCATCCAGCAAACCTGCTACACACTGCCCATGGCCATTTCCAAAATATAAGACCATATTGAAAATTCAATGACCCTCTCTTTCCTGCATTTCTTATACTCCACAATACCAGGTAGAGTGCCAATTTGTTAATCCAGGGGAATAAAGCAGACTTTGAAGAACAGGACACTCCTTGAGCACTCAGGCCCCTTCAAAAGAGCTTACATTCTTCCTGTTGTCCCAGTGTAGGTCAGCTGGCCCAATCTCAAAGGTTGTAATCTCTCATATAATTGCAGCTGAATGGGCAGAAGTTTCAGCCTAAAGTTTCCATTCTGTGCCATATCCTTCTGTACACACCAGTACATTTCTATGTAATGCAACCCTGCACAACTTCTCAGGACACGGGCATAACAACAAGCCTCTCACACAAACTGCTTCCAGCCCAATCCAGGCAAAGCTCTTTCTCACCCTCACAAGCCAAACCTCACAGTCCATAGTTCTTACTGCATTCAGGTCTTTCAACTCTGACCAGAATAGTCCATCAAGCTGTACTTACAGCACTGTAAGGCATCTCTTAGGCCAAGGTTTCAAATCCTTCCACATTCCTCTGGAAAATCAGCTCCAAAAGACCAAAGCCACACAGTCAGGGGTCTAGCAGCAATCCCATTCCTTGGTACTATTACTGTTGCAGTCAGGTTCACAATGCTGGCAGAAATCACCTCACCAAGAGCAGCTTGAAGGAAAAAAAAGGGCTTATTTTGGCTTATAACTTGGGGGAAGCTCCATGATGGCAGGGGAAATCTCCCCCTTCCTAGGGACAGTTGCACAGGATCCCATTTTCCTCCCACACCAAGACCGCGTCTCAGCTCCTCAGCACGCTTATCCCAGTTGCCTTGAGTCAGCTTTAGAATCCAAAGACAGGAGGTTTCAATCTTCCCACAGCCTTCCGAGTCCTCTCACCCGACCTCGAAGGGTTTAAGATGGGGGCTCCCTGGACTTCTCTGAGCCATCTCCCGTGTGCCACCTGCACTCCACGTCTCTTGAGTCCCCAAGCACACTGGGCACATCCAGCTCCAGGGTCCTTGCCTCTGCTTCAAATGTGGTGACCTCCACTTTTTATGTCCATGTGGCATTGTTGGGACCCCTTCTGAGGACTGGCCACTGTTGCATTCAGGTTCTCATTCCTGGTAGAAATCACCCGACCAAGAGCAGCTTGTAGGAAAAAAGGCTTTATTTTGGCTTAGAGACTCGAGGGGGAAGCTCCATGATGGCAGGGGAAAATGATGGCGTGAGCAGAGGGTGGACATCACCCCCTGACCAACATCAGGTGGACGACAGGACCAGGAGAGTGTGCCAAACACTGGCAAGGGGAAGCTGGCTATAATACCCATAAGCCCGTCCCCAACTATACACCGCCTCCAGGAGGCGTTAATTCCCAAATCTCCATCAGCTGGGGAACCTTGCATCCAGAATACCTAAGTTTATGGGGGACACCTGAATCAAACCACCACAGCCACCCTGAATCTTCTCTTCCTTGTTTGATACTTTATTTCCACTGCTGCCCCTTGCCCCCAGGCTTGGCCATCCTCTGAATTCCTGTCTATGGCATTTTGTCTCAAACTCACAGGCAAGGGCTATGATGACTTGACTAGAGCCAGCTTGTGGCCATGCTCAGGGAGTGGCTGTTGGTGAATAAGTCTGTGTCGTTTGATGACAACCCTGTAAAGTGGGGTACCGTTACACCCTTTCTGCAGGAATTATAAATCACAAAAGATGAAATTAGGAAATTTGCATAAAAATGTATGGAATTGGAAAAGTATTATATTAAGTGAGGTAATCAAAGCTCAGAGTTGCATGTTCTCTCTTATCTGTGAATCCTTTTAGTTTATTTTTTTAAATTATTTTTATTTGTCTGGGTGTGGTGGTGTAAGCCTTAACCCCAGCACTTGGGAGGCCAAGGTAGGAGGATCCAGGCCAGCCTGGAGACTACCTGGTTTAGAGTAAGACCCTAGATTGAAAAACAAAAACAAACAAACAAACAAACAAAACAAACAAAAAAAAAAACCAATGTTTTATTTAAATTTATTTTAGAGAGAGAATGGGTATACCAGGGCCTCTTGCCAGTCCAAATGAACTTCAGAGGTGCATCTGGCTTCATGTGGGTGCTGAGGAATCAAACCCGGGCCACCAGGCTTCGCAAGCAAGCGCCTTTAACTGCTGAACTGTCTCTGCAGCTCGGGATCCTAACTTCTAATGCTTGCATGTATGTAAATATGTAAACAAAGGAGTGTGAAGCTGAGTGTGTGCTATGATTCCAGATAAGAGGGGAGCATGAAGTGAAGAGAAGGGGGAGAAGGCAAAAGGAAACATGTACTAGCAGAGCAGAAAGGTTCAGTTGGGGGGAATGAAAATAAAAATATTTGTTTGCTCTTTGCTGGGGTGCATAATAAAATTACACACACACATAAATATTAATTAATTAATTAATTAATTAATTAATTTAGGGAGAGGGGAAGGCTCAGTAGTTAAAGGTGCCTGCTGGCCCAGGTTCAATTCCTCAGCACCCATGTAAAGCCACACAGAGAGCGGTAAACACAAAGTGGTACATGTGTCTGCCGTTTGCTTATAGTGCAAGAGATCCTGGCGTGTACAGATAAATAAGCTTATAAAAATGTTTTAGAACTTCGACTACAGCCCTGTGTCATGAGTAGGGGGCGTGGCATCAGGTCTGTGTCCCATGCAGGGGGGTGGTATCCCGCCTGTGGGACTGTGGGACTGTGTTATCTGCTGTGTGGGAAGGCTGGCAGGCTGGGGACTTGGACCGGAGGTGGGAGTTGTCTGTATAGCACAGTTGGGACAGGTCAAGCTGGGAACACAGGTGACACTGAGCACCGTTCCCTTCGTGCTTCAGGAGGGGAAGGACCAGGAGGAGGAAACAACGCTCCACCTGCATCTCGTTTGTCCAGACTTGCAGGCTGGGAGTTCAGCCGTGTCTGTGCCAAGGAAATCCAGGAACGCCGGCTTGTTAAACGAGTTTCACTTTCTCACAACGTGACCACGGAGGGCAGCGTAATGGCAGAGCGCAAGGCTCCCAAGCCCGAGGCTCTTTGCTGGGGTGCCTGTGGCAAGCCCCAGAGGACTGAGAGAAACAGACCTCAACACTGCCATGCCCAGCAGTGAGTGGCCTGGTACAGAGCAGTGGGTGTGGGGAGCACGCACATTAAAGGAGCTGGGCAGGCAGACCCCTCCGCCCTGCGTGGATCATAGTCATCCCAGGGGTTTATATAAAAGACAAAAGTGTTTTCTGGGAGACCTTGAATACTGGGACTCCTGGAGCTTTGCCAAACTC
The DNA here is from genome assembly GCA_036365145.1 of Orientallactaga sibirica. Lineage (NCBI taxonomy): Eukaryota > Metazoa > Chordata > Mammalia > Rodentia > Dipodidae > Orientallactaga > Orientallactaga sibirica. Next base: position 8,528,868 of record JAEOAD010000009.1, read on the forward strand.
AGTCCTGGGACACTGCCCGGCATCCCGCCTCTGATAAATACACTCCACCCCCACTTCCCAGGGAGCCCTGGAATGAACAGTGGGTTCATTGTTCCATTCTAAATTTTAGGCAAAGCTAACTGCCCTTCACAAAGCCTTCTCTCCCTGGACCCCCCTCCTTCCCAACCCAGAGAGGTGTCATGTTTTGGGTGCGTCATTTTCTGTTTGGGGTGGTTTAACGAGATGAGGTGATATGGTTCTTGGGCCCTGGAGTTACGTAACATAGTGTGAGAGGGCAGAGCGTACCCTCAGCTTCGCCTCAACAAGCAAACTCGGAGTACTGCCTAGGAAGGTGCAGATCGTGCCGTGCCCAGGCCCGGCTCCCATGGAAGGTTCCTTTCCTCTCTGAGTGGTCTGTGGTCTCTCTCTGACCCATGGCCTTGGTCTTGGAGCTGGGGCAGCCCTCGAGCAGGGTGCAGTCTCCACCGGGACTCTGCTGTCGCCAGCTTGCTGGGACAAACTCTTGTGGTAAGTGTGCTGGCTGGGTGCATGTGCTGTTGGTTGGCAGAGCAGAGGGCCGCCAGTTCTCTCCTGTTGCTGCTCCTAGGTAGCGTGCTGGGGAAACCGCTATGTTGAATGGCTGGCAGGCAGAGTGGAGGGGCTCAGAGGGGCTGCTGCCTCCACCTCCCCATGCCCTTGCTTGGGCTCAGAGACCTGGGATACCTGGGGGAGGGCTGCGGGCCTGGCTGAGGCCAAGCCCCCCCATACACACTGACTTATTTGCCTACACTGTTCTCTGCAAGTGCTAAGCTGGGTCTCTAAGACCACCTTTGCTGTTCGTCTCTGCCAGTTCTCCGATCTTTCTTTTCTTCTGCTTTTTCTTTCCTCTTTTTCCTTCCTTCCTTCCTTCCTTCCTTCCTTCCTTCCTTCCTTCCTTCCTTCTTCCCTCCCTCCCTCCCTCCTCCCTTCCTTCCTTCTTCTCTTCCCCTTCCTTCCTCTTTTCCTTCCCCTTCTTTCCTTCCTTCCTTCCTTCCTTCCTTTCTTCCTCCCTTCCTTCCTTCCCTCCCTCCCTCCCTCCCTCCTCCCCTTCCCCTCCTCCCTCCCCTTCCTTCCTTCCTTCCTTCCTTCCTTCCTTCCTTCCTTCCTTCCTTCCTTCCTCCCTCCCCTCCCTCCCTCCCTCCCTCCTCTCCCTCCCTCTCTTCCTTCCTTCTCTTTCTCTTGTCCTCCCTCCATCCCTCCCTCCCTCATTCATGCTAGGGAAGTGTTCTGTCTGTGCGGTATCCCCAGACTCTCTTTACTTTGTATTTTAGGATGGGGGTCTCACTAAGCTGCCCAGCCTAGATCTACTCTGTGGCCCAAGCAGGCTTTGACGTTGCTTATTATCCTCCTGCCTCAGCCTTCCAGATTTAATGTGTTGTTTTTTAAATCTCATTTCTTAGAGCCTGCTCTGCTGTCCCAGGCCAGCAAAGCATTTTTCAAATGTGAAGAGCAGAACTAGACAGCTCTCCCCTCCCTCCCTTCTCCTTCCCTCCTTCCCCCACTTTCTTGTGCCCTCTTTACCCAGCCCTTGGCCTGTAACTGCGGTCCCACCCAGGGATGAGAGCTTTATGGTCGGCCTGCTCTGGCTTGTCTGTCGCTCTTGAGATGGGCTGACGTTTCTTCTCACTGAGGCCGAGCAGATCCTGAGTCTGAAGACGGGATGACCCATCTGGCATCTGTCCCATATGTACTCTGCTTTTGGCCATCTGCCCCCAAACCCAGTGCGTTCCTGAGAGGTGTGAGCTCCTCCCGTCTGGTTCTTCCAGTGAGACATTTAAGTCTTCCTGCTCAAGCCTAAGAACTTCTAAGCCCACATCATCCCACCGGCGCCCCAGGGCATTCTGGGTCAGCTTCTTGCTGAAGCTTATGTTAGGTCGGGGGTTCTTGCTCCTCTGAGCCCAGAAATGGGCACAGTTGTATGTGAGTGGTTGTGAGCTCTGGAAACCCAGAGAGAATGCTTCAGGGAAGGGAAGCTCATGGCCTGTCTGCAGTGGGTCTTCAGCAGACGTCATTGGAAATTTTCCTTTCTTGGCACTAAATTAAGTCATCAAACTTGATGTCTCGCCCTCTGTAAACTTGTTCAAATAAAGCATGGGATTCTACATTTCATTAATTTAACCTAATAAACTCTGGTCAGTATGGTATCTTAACGAATTGACAAATTATAATCAAAATAGTGCTAATTTGGCTAGGAATGAAAAATAGGAAAGAATTGACAGTGAGATATCTTTTTGTTGACAGAAGAGAAGCTATGACTCGGAGCTTGGGGCATCACAAGTATTTGCGAAGTTGGTAAATTGGAAGCACTTTCTAGTCTCTGCTCCCCCATAGGATCCCCCTGGCTTATAAAGCAGGTGGTGGGTCTTTGTAAAGGAGAGAAGGAAATATTCTGAGCCCTCTGCTACTGTGTAGCACTAAAGTCGAATGTGGGCAGAAACATTGGCACACTCAACTGCCCTTGTAAAGTGACTCTGGGGCACCAGCTTCTTTTCTGTTCCTCGCCCTCAGGTTTAGAGGTAGGATGTTTACCACAGTGTTTTTTTGTTTGTTTGTTTTTTTTAAATTGTTTCTGGGCTGGAGAGATGGCTTAGCAGTTAGGCGCTTGCCTGTGAAGCCTACGGACCCAGATTTGATTCCCCAGTACCCACATAAGCCAGATGCACATGTTGGTGCATGGGTCTGGAGTTCAATTGCAGTGGCCGGAGATCCTGGATTGGTCATTTTCTCTCAAGTAAATAAATAAATAAATATAAAGAATATTTTAAAAATTGTTCCTATTATTATGAACTTCACAGTATGAGCATATTGCATATTGGTCCTATTCCTGTCAGATCATATCATATCAGATTACCCCTGCCCCCATTCCACTGAGGGGCCTTTTCAGTGGGGTTGCTGGTATTCACAGTAAGTCTTAGTGGGGGAGACAGTGTCTTAGGATGCACCTTTCCACTCTTACACTCTTTTTGCCCCCTTTTCTGCACTGTTCTCTGAGCTTTGGAGGGCATGTTGCACATCTACTTTAGATACACAAGGTTTAAAAAAAATTTTTTTTTATTTGAGAGAGAGAGAAAGAAAGAGAGAAATAGAGAATGAGAATTTATGGGTACACTAGGACCTCTTCCCACTGCAAACGAACTCCAGATGCATGCACCACTTTGCGTGTCTGGCTGTGCATGGATACTAGGGAATCAAACCCCATCTGGCAGGCTTTGCAAGCAAGTGCCTTTAACAGCTGAGCCATCTCTCCAGTCTCCACACAGGATTATGTATTTATTTATTGGTTTTCAAGGTAGGGTCTTACTCTAACCCAGGCTGACCTGGAATTCACTATGTTGTTTCAGGCTGGCCTTGAACTCACAGTGATTCCCCTACCTCTGTTTCCCGAATGCTGGGATTAAAGATGTGCCCCACCAAGCCTTTCAGGGTTATTTATTTATTTATTTAAAAATATTTCTTTATTTATGAGAGCAAGAGAGAAAATGGGCGTGCCAGGACCTTTTGCCACAGCAAATGAACTCCAGTCATGTGCCACTTTGTGCATCTGCTTTACGTGGGGGTATGAATTGAATCCCAGACTGCCAGGCATTGCAAACAAACACCTATAACTGCTTAGCCATCTCTGTAGCCCACGTATGGGGGTTTTAACCTAAGACTCTTGACGTGTAATTGGGGCCATTGTTCGCAACACCTGACATATCTTTATCTTCTTCTTACTTGGTCTTAGTTTTGCATATGAAACAAATTTGAGTTTTTGTATGTTCACACACGTGTGTGTAGACAGACATGCATGCCCAGTGTGCACTCATGCCAGAGGAAAACACTGGTAACCTCCTCTCTTGCTCTTCCACTTGCCTTCTTGAGATGGAGTCTCTCACTGGACCTGGAGCTGCTGTTTGCGGTCAGACCGGCTGACCAGGGAGCCCCAGTGATTCTCCCTTCTCCACACCCCGCAGGACTGGGGTTCCAGCATGTATGGCCATGCCTGGCTATTTATGTGGGTACTGGAGCATCCAAGTCAGGACAGATGAGGCCCTCTGTGGCCCTCATGCAAATACTCATTGAGTCAGCTCCCCAGCCCGACACGAGGTTTGAACATGTCCTGGTGGATCACCTCGGAGAGCTACGGTGTTTTACAGTCTTAACCACCCCCAGCCATTTTGGGAGACAATCCAGTAATAAGTCATGAAGGAGGAAAACATGTAATAGCGTGGGCTTCGGCCCTCAGATTCCCGTGCTTCTTGCTTAGCTGGGGTGCTGTTGGGTCTGGACTTGGGGTTGACGGAGGGAGGGTGCCAGATGCACCGCCGTCAGGAGTGAGCAATCCACAATGTGAGCCGGTGGAGATGACAGTGACTGAGCCTCAGAAATCACGGAGTCACTTCCTTCATATCCTGTGACCAGCATAGGGACATCTCACAGGCAGGGAAGGGCCCAGGGGCCTCTCAGAAGCCTACAGTCACACAGCATGGCAACCCTAGGAAGTGTGTCTCATCACATCCACATACAGAGAAGGAAACTGATGCATAGAATGCATTAGTGACCCATGCAATGCCACACAAGGTTGTGCAGGAGCCAGGCTCTCATCCAGAAACACAGGGGAAAAAGAGAAAGTTCTGTCCACATGAGCCCTCACACTCAGTGTTCTTTATCCCTCCCCCTGGCAGCTCACGTGGGTATTTTCTATCTCTTCTTTTTTCTTTTTTTTTCTTTTCTTTTCTTTTCTTTTTCTTTTTTTTTTTTTTTGAAGAGTCTTGCTCTAGCCCAGGCTGATCTGGAATTCACTATGTATGTAGTCTCAGGGTTGCCTCCTAAGTGCTGGGATTAAAGGCATGCACCCCCACACCCAGCTTCTCTTTCTTTTACAAAGAATGTGATTCACCAAACTGCCTTCCTGATTCCTTGAAGTCTGAAACATTTTGCTCTGTTTTCGCCTGTCTCTGTGGAAGCATAAAGATGTGTTTCTGCACTAACCAGCCCTGCTTCCCAGTGCCGAGGCCAGGTGACCTCACATAGAAAGTGAGCAGGAGAGAAAGTGCAGCAGGTTCAAGGTGCACCTTGGTGTTTCCACCCGCCTTCCAGAAGATTCCTAGCCCCTTCCCTTTCCTCCTCCAGTCAAATCTCACCTCTTGTGTATCTTTCTAAACATATTCCTCGTGTGTGTATGCACGCATACACACATATCTTTGTACAAGTGGGGACCTGCAGCAAACACGTCTCTGCCTTCCCTACTCAGCTATCCATCCTGGAGAACTTCCTTCAACAGCCCAGCACGCATTCGTGACCTGTTTCTCAGATCCAAAAGCCACTGGATTTAATTCATTCCATCCTGATAGATGTGGACATCACTTCCAGAGTTTTGTAGCAGTGTCCTGCAGGGCTGGGGGAACCCACGTTCCCACACATTCCAGCTAGTGTGTGCGTGTCACTGCCTGGCATCAGACTGTTGTGTCAGGGAGGTCATGTTTGGCATGCCATTCAGGTAACAGGGGCATTTGTGGGCTCACACCAAAGACACCCCAGGAATCAGCAAGCATTTTGCTCCTTGCCAACTGTGTAAGTGACTTTTCTAATTGCTGTGACAAAATACCTGGCAAAAGCAACTTAGTTTGAGGGCACAGTCCGTCATGGTGGGAAAGGTCGTGGGAGCATGAGGTGGCTGGTCCCATTGTGACCGTAGTCAGGAAGCAGAGAGAGGTGAATGGTGGTGCTTGGCTCACTTCATCCTTTAAAAAAATATTTTATTTATTTATTTGCAAGGAAGGAGAGAGAGAGAGAATGAATGGGTACACCAGGACCTAACAGCCATTGCAAACAAACTCCAGATGTATGCACTACTTTGTGTATCTGGCTTTACATGGGTACTGGGGGATTGAATCTGGGTCGTTAGGCTTTGCAGGCAAGTGCCTTAACCATTGAGCACCACTTCCTCCTTTTTGTTCAGTCTGGGACCCTCGGTTTGTGGGATGGTGCCACCCACATTCAAAGTGGGTCTTTGCTGCTCTGTTAAGCTCTCTGGAAACACTCACAATCCTGCTCAGATGTGTCTCCTAGGTAGTTCTAAATCCAGTCTTGTAGCTCACGGAATCTTATTTTGTGATCCTTTCTGTGTGTGCTGGTTGACCATCTTTTTTTTTAAAAAATATTTTATTTGTTTATTTACGAGAGAGAGAAAGAGAGAGAATAGGCACACCAAGGCCTCTAGCCACTGCAAACAAACCCCAGATGCATGCACCATTTGGTGCATCTGGCTCGCCCTGAGTACTGGGGAATTGAACCTGGGGCATTAGGCATTTCAAGCAAGCACCTTAACCTCAGAGACATCGCTCCAGCCCTGGATGACCATCTTTTAGGATTTCCTAGTGTCATTTTTCCCCTAGGGATGGGACTAGAATCTAGGACTTCAACCATGCTGAGCAAGTGCTTTTACCAATGAGCTACACCCCCAGCGCTGAGATGGTTGGCTTTCCTGTGATGTGAGACTGCAACAGATACTTCATAACAGTCTCCATTTCCAGCTCACAGCGTGGCTGCTTAGTTCTAAGTAGGACCCTTGTTCTTTGTGCCTTTGCTTCATTGTAGAGAGGGGCTCGGAGTCCTGCCTCGGGGATCTCCTTCAGTGAGTTCCTGTAGAGTGTATGCAGAGAGCTCGGGATGTGGCTGGTATTTAATTTATCTGTTTCTTTCTTTGCACGTGTATGTGTGTGTGGCGAGGGGATGTATGTGAGCTTGTATGTGTGCAGGAGTGTGTGTGCATCGGTTCATGTGTATGTGGAGGCCAGAGGATGATGGAGGCCGGGATCCAACCTCAGGCTTCCTGCTACCGGGCAGGCACTGTGCTCCGCGAGCATCTCTCCAGCCCTCAATTCGCTTCGTTCTTGTTGCCACAGCCTGTTTATTGAGCTCTATCACCTGCCCACCTGTCTGCCTTCCTACCTGTCTATCTGCCTGCCTGTTTATTGACTCTGTCATTTGTCTGCTGCCCACCAACTTGTCTGTTTATCCACCTTTCCCTGTTTGGCCTGGAGGGAAGCCTTGGCCAAGCAGCTGGGCTGCTGGGGCAGTGAGTAGGGCCTGGCTGCAGGCTAAGTCAGCACCCTTTGCAGCCTCTCCCAGGCTCCGGTCCTGGCTCCTTGCCTTCACGCTGTCTCTAGCTGGGTCTCCTGGGCCACCTGCAGGGAGGTGTTCTGGACGCTTCTTTAGGAGACTTGCCGCTCCTCCAGAATCGCTCCTCTGCATGACTTTCCCCTCGCCTTGCCTTCCCTCACTCTTCCTCCCTCTGGAGACTCTTTTCTTCTTGTGTCCTGCTGGGACCTGCCTGTTCCCAGACAGGCTATTGGGAATGGTGGGGTTAGGCCCCAGGCCTCCCTTCCCCTTCCCTGTGCTCCTCCCTACCTCTTTTCCAACTCCTCCTTCTCCACCTCTTCTTCTCTCTTTCTTTCTCCTTTTTCTTTCCTGAAGATAAGATGTCTCTATACATAGCCCCGCCTCATCATCTTCTTCTTCTCTCTCCCTTTTCCTTTCTGAACATACACGCTCTCTCATGTAGTCAGAGTCACTGTCCTCCTCCTCTTCTCTCTCCTTCTCTCTCTCCTTTGTCTTTCTGAAGATGGGACCTCTCTATATACTGACCGAGTCATTCTCCTCCCCCTCCTCCTCCTCTTCTCTTTCTCTCCTTTTTCTTTTCTGAAGATAATATCTCTCTCTCTCTCTCTGTAGCCCAGGCTATCCTTTCCTAACTCCCGACATCAGGAGTGCCGGGATGACCATGTGGGTAAGCCACTGAACTTGACTCCTTCTGTTTTGCTTCTTTGTCCATCAAATAATAGGCTTGTGGGTGAAGCCAGGGCATCTTCTTGAGAAAACACACACTCCTCTAAGCTCTGTAGAAGGCTCAGGCCATTTTCCCCGGGGGGCTGCCGAGTGCCCATGTCCTTGTCAGGACCGAGGGGCTAACTAAATCACTTCCTTTGCTTAGTGTGACTTTATTTGACATCACATGGACACACTTGACCGCATGCATCTTCACAGTTCATTGACAGGCACCTATTCTCCATTAGAATGTCTTCATAGACCTTCAACATGTGACTTGTGCTTGAACAAGCTGTGAATGGATTGTGGGTGTGTTCCGCATCTCTGCATCACTTGAAGTGGTTATTTCCAAGATTCTTCTCATCATATTTGTCTAAATATTATGTTTTCCATCCGTGACTTTTTGTCCATGTACATAGTGTATTTTTGTAGGAAAGGAAGGAAGGAGTGGAGGGAAGAAAGGTCTTAGTTCAGGGGTGCTGGGACTGGAACTGAGGGCCTGGCAAGCACTCTACCAATGAGCCACATCCCTAGCCCAATGTCTTGCTTCCTGATGGTTGCAAAGCTGAAGGCTGGGAAGTTACCTTTTCACTGCTGTGACAGAAGACCTGACAAAACCAACTTGTTCTGGCTCACAGTTCCAGGTCACAGTCCATCGTGCAGGGAAGGCATGGTGGCAGGAGCTCAAGGCAGCTGCTCACACTGTATCCCAGGTCAGGAAGCAGAGAGTGATGAACGCTGTGGCTCAGATGGCTCTCATTTTATGCAGTCCAGGACCCAGCCCGTGAGATGGTGCTGCCCACATTTCAGGTGGATCATCCCCCCCTGAATTAACCCAGTCAAGGTGATCCCTCAGGCTCACCTGTCCTCGTCTGTAGTGGTCTGTATTGATTGACAGCGTGACAGAGCCCAGAATCAATGAGGACAGGTGAGATTGCGGACAAGGCCCCGTCTACAGTCCCTCCTCGAGTCCCCAGGCTGCAGAGAACCAGAGCCGCGTGGAGGCTGTCCCCAGTGTCCTGTCTCTTCTGGTAGGGATTCACTTCTTGCTGTCAACACCATGGTTTTCAATTTATCTGTTCACTATATAAACTTAAAAAAAAATATGTTTGTTTGTTTGTTTGTTTATTTATTTATTTATTTATTTATTTATTTATTTATTTATGAGAGAGAAAGAGAGAGGGAGAGAATGGGTGCACCAGGGCCTCCAGCCACTGCAAATGAACTCCAGATGCATGCACCCCCTTGTGCATCTGGCTTACGTGGGTCCTGGAGAATTGAACCTGGGTCCTTTGGCTTCGCAGGCAAACTCCTTAACCACTAAGCCATCCTCCAGCCCTGAACTTTTTTTTTTCCAGTGCTGAAAACATCCTTGCCATCCATCTCTCATCTTGTGGGTTTGAACTCCATGGCTCAGAGCTATTTATAACAACGGTTTCTCCTTTTTTTTTTTTTAAATATATTTAATTTAATTTATTTATTTATTTGAGAGAGAGGGAGATACAGAAGTAGGCAGGGAGAGAGAGAGAGAGAGAGAGAGAGAGAGAGGGAGAGAATGGGTGCACCAGGGCCTCCAGCCACTGCAAACGAACTCCAGATGCATGCACCCCCTTGTGCATCTGGCTGACGTGGGTCCTGGAGAATTGAGCCTCGAACCAGGGTCCTTAGGCTCCACAGGCAAGTGTTTAACCGCTAAGCCATCTCTCCAGCCCTGGTTTCTCCTTTTTATTCCTATTGTTGTTTCTTAGTTTTTAGTTTGGGCGTGTATGTGTGCGGGTAGACTGGAGCAGGGGCAAGTGTTTGCTGGGAAGCCTTCTGTGTGCTTGAAACCCCCCCATGATTGGCATTTGGCCACCGGGTCGAGGCTGCATCACCACCTAGTGGTTAGGCAAGGCACATGCAGCAGAAAGCTGCCTGCCTGCCTACAGAGGCTGGAGCATTCTACGTTGGCACTTTTACAAGTGCTTTTTGGAAGGGTGTCAGCTGTGGGGTGGGCCTATAGAATCTTTCCACCCACCCTTCTGCTTGTCCCTCAGCCTTTCTCCTCTCAAGCTGCTGGAGCCATTTCTGGAAGGCTGTCCTGTAAGGGGGTGTGTGACTAAAGCCAGGTGGCCTCATGTTTCTTGCTTACACTCCTCATGAGCAGATGTCCATACCATGGCCTCTCTGACTCTCGGTGGTGGTATGACTTTCAATGGCAGGTGCTGCTGTGGCTCTGACATTTATTCCTTGTTCCTAGTCCGGAGTCTCCTTAGGAGCCACTGGGCTTCCTTTGGGGTCTGCTCCACTCTCCTGTCCTTTGGGAATTTGGGTCAGAGGGGGCGTGGCTATCAAGGGATCTGGCCTTTCTCCTGGATGCAGAAGACACCCCCAGCCACATAAACACCCTCAAAGCCGCTGGTGGGACATGGAGAAGCCATGTCTGGTTTTGCCTGGGACAGAGTCGCAGGAGCATAACGCTACCTGGTCCATAGGGAACCTCACAGAGGCACAGAGAGGGTGAGGAGAGGAGGGAGGACTGTGACAGTGCACAGCAGGTTCTGAAGTAACAAGCCTTAAATGACAGGTGTACAGGTGACTTTCAGGAAAGGGCTCCCAGGGACAGCCAACTCTGAACCCTTTGCTTTTCTCAGTCCTTCTGGCCCATAAACGCTTGGGAAGGGCAGTGCTTGTGTGAGGAGGGGGTGTGGCAGGACATGGCTCCAGTGGCCTTGAACAGGACTTGGCATACTTCTGCAGAGGTCAGAAAGCAAAACATTTCAGATCAACAAGCCAGGCACTCTCCGCCGCTATACAGCACAGAAACAGGGCTGGGTCGTGGGCAGAAACCACAGGACGTGTAGAGAGCTGCTGGGCTTCGGGAGCAGCCGCTGTGGAAGGTGGCAGCGTCACTTTTCTGGCGGAGTCACGCTGACCTCCAGGCCCATGTGTCTGTCTCCCGGGATCTGCCCAAGGGTCACGGGGGTGGGGGGGGTCACACAGCGCCCTTCTGGTTGTTGGTTTTGGATTTGCCTCACAGAGGTAGGCTCTATAGCCATGCATTTCATCCACAGAGCGTCTAGATGAGGGGTTTTTGGTGCACTTCCCGTTGGTCATCCTCACAATGTTAGACCATTTTGGTCACCCCCAAAAGAAACTGCATATCCTTAGTTGTCCCCCTTAATCTGCCTGCAGGGGAGCTAAAACTTGGTGTTTAAAGTTCTCAGAAACCTCTCATTTGTTTTGTATTGTGCTGTTGTTGTTGTTGTTGTTGTTTTGAGGCAGGGTCTCACTCAGCCCAGGCTGACCTGAAGCTCACTGTGTAGTCCCAGGCTGACCTCCAACTCACAGCAAGCCTTCTACCTCTGTATTCGTGTGTGTGTGTGTGTGTGTACATGTGTGTGGTGCGCATGTGTGTGTGTACCTGTGTGTGTACCTGTGTGTACCTGTGTGCGCATGCATGTGTGTGTGTGTGTGTGCGTGTTGTGTGCATGTGTGTGTGCTGTGCATGTGTGTACGTGTGTGTACATGTGTGTGTGTACATGTGTGTGTGGTGCGCATGCATGTGTGTATGTGTGTGTGGTGTGCATGTGTGTGTACACGTGTGTGCACATGCGTGTTTGTGTGCGTGCGTGTGTGTGCTGTGCATGTGTGTACGTGTGTGTGTACATGTGTAGTGTGCATGTGTGTGTGGTGCGCATGTGTGTATGTGTGTACATGTGTGTGTGGTGCGCATGCATGCATGTGTGCCCATGTGGAGGCCAGAGGAGAACCTTTGGTGTTGTTCCGCAGCTGCTCCCTTCACCGTTTTGAGACGTGGTCTCTCATTGGCCCAGAGCTTGTCGATAGGCTACCAATGAGCTCCAGGGAACCTGTCTCTACCCACTCAGTGCTGGGACTAAAGGAGGCATGGGCCACCATGCTTGGCCGCAGTTTTCTTTTTCTTTCTTTTCTTTTCTCTCTTTCTTTCTTTCTTTCTTTCTTTCTTTCTTTCTTTCTTTCTTTCTCTCTTTCTTTCTTTCTTGGAGGCAGACACAGAGAGAGATAGAGAGGGAGAGGAAGACAAATAGAGATGGGAGCGCCAGCAGCCTCTTAGCGCTGTGAACGAACTCCAGATACATGCACCCCCTTGTGGGCAAGTGTGGCATTGCGCCCTTGCGTCACTTTGCTTCTGGCTAAACATGGGACCTGGAGATTGGGACCGGTGTTCTTAAGCTTAGCAGGCAGGTGTCTTAACCGCTAAGCCATCTCTCCAGCCCCAGTTTTCTTTTTATAGTCCTGTGTGCCCATGTGTACTTTGTGTGTATGCATAGGGCTTGCACATATGTGTGCAGCAGTGTCATGCACACATGTGCAGAGGCCAAAGGAGAATGACAAAGGTCTTCCTCTATTACTCATCTGCTTTTTTTTTGTTTTTGAGGTAGGGTCTTCACTCTGGCCCAGGCTGACCTGGAACTCACTCTGTAGTCCTAGGCTGGCCTCAAACTCATGGCAATTCTCCTACTTCAAGGTAGCACCACCCCGCCCGGCTCTGCCTGTTTTCGAGAGATGGAGTCTCTCACTGAACCTGCTGTTTACAGTCAGACTGGCTGAGCAGTGATTCTCCCGTCTCCACCCCTTCCATGCTGCCTCACATAGGATTGGGGTTACAGGCATGTGGCCATGCCCAGATATTTACATGGGTCCTGGGGGAATCGAACTCAAGCTGACAGGCCCTCATGCTTGTGGCAGGTGTTTTTATCTGCTGAGCCATCTCCCCAGCCCCCTGACAAGCTCATTCCCATGCAGAGCAGAGGGAGGGTCCTTCTGTAGACACTGGGCCTGGATCCAACCCTCCTGCGGAGTGACAGTGGCGCCTGAGAGATGACTTGAAACCCTCCCTTCCTGACGACTTCCTACCTGCTCCGCAGCAGGCTCTCCTCTGGCTCTGTGATTTGTGTCCACGTGGGCACTGACCTGACACCTAGTTCTGGGAGCATGAGTTTGTTCTGTGGATCTGTTTTGTTTAACGGCCCATGGTTGAGTGTAGGGAGCTTTTAATATCCAGATGATCTCACTTGGTGTTTTGAAACTGTAGCCATTGTTCATCTATAAGCAGAATTTCCTGTCCAGGAAATAATTTTAGGCGAACAATAAAGCAGACGAACAGCGGAGGCACCGTGTTGACAGGCACAGTCAGTCGGTCGGTCGGTCGGTCGGTCGGTCGGTGCAGTGGTTTCCCAAAGCCCAGTTCTATTAATAAGATAAAGCCTTCCAGGGTTGCCCTGAGCTCCACCTGAGCACATGCCCCTTGATGCTGACGGACTTGGACTCACATTGTTCCAGCCAGAGCTCAGACTGGGGAGAGGAACACGGAGAAGGGTGTGGGCCTCAATGCTGGCAGATGCCCAGGGTGCCTATTTTTATTTTTTAGCTAGGGTCTCATGTAGCTCTGGCTGGTCTTGAACGCACTATGTGGCCCAGGGTGATCTCCTTGAACTCCTGGTCTCCTGCCTCCACATCCCGAGTGCTGGGATTAAAGGCGTGCACCACCTCACCTGGTTTGTGAGGTGGACTGGGATCAAACCCTGGGCTTCTTGCATGCTAGGCAAACACCGTCCACAGACCCACATCTCCAGCCCTTCCCAGGCTATTTTGAAAACTGGAAGTTTTACCAAAGACATCAGATCTTAAATGTTTTTGGACAGCAGAAAGAGGGATGAGTGAAAAGAGCGACAGTAAGGACATCTGACGTCCTTCTCTGGCCTCCGCGTGCCTGCAAGTCCATCTGTACACACGTGTGCTTACACCGCACACACATGCAACCTGACACACACTACACACACACACACACGAAAGTGTGAGCCATCTACAGAAGCCCTCTACTGACCACAAGACCTATATCAAAGGGCATGCAATATTAAAAAGAAACAGAAAATAATACAAATAAGAAAATGCAGATTTTTATGATAAATAAGACATAAAAGCAAGATCCTATGGTTGGGTGTCAAATTAACAGAACTTTAGAGGTTTCTTAAGACTGTGTAGTGTGGTCACAGTGCCAGTGAAGAACGGCACTCTGTGGAGTTCATGGGCATCGCTCCGACCTGAGCATGTGGCTGGCCATCAGGCCCTGGTCCATGAAAAGCTATAGTTCATTGTTGGCCGCGAAGCAGGAACGTTTTACGGCTGGCTTTGGCCTGGGGCTTCCTGAGCAGGTGGTCCTGGAGAGGTTACTGTGTCTGGGATCTGAGGTCAAAGGTCAGCTGCAGGAACAGAGCAACATGGCAGGCAGGCAGCCCAGAGTGAGTAGAGCCTCAGAGCAGGGGAAAGGGCATTGCCCTGAGTGTGAGATGGTAACTGTGTGCATGTGTGTGCACACACATATCCACATGTGCGCATCTTTTGTCTCGGGGCAAGGTGGACCAGGGTTGAAAGGGACCGGCTGAGCAGTGAGCGCACACTGGCTGCCATGTGCCCAGGTCTGGTGGACCCAGCGGGCAGCTCCCTTAGCAGAAGGGCAGCTTGAGTCAAATCTTCAATGTGGCTGGAACTGGAATGCAAGTTTTTAGGTACTCCTTTGTTTCTTTTTATTTTTGTTTGCATGCGTATACATGTATGTGTATATGCATGCTTCTGTTTGTGTCAAGGTGTGTGTGTGTGTGTGTGTGTGTGTGTGTGTGTGTGTGTGTGTGTGTTTAGAGGCCAGAGGACAACCTTGAGTGTCACCTTCAGGAACTCCACTCACTTCCTTTCAGACAGGGTCTCTCATTGGCCTGAAGCTCTCTAGTTAGGCTAGACTGGCTGGCCAGTGGGCCCCAGGGATCCCCCTGTGTCCGCTTCCCGGCATGAAGATCACAGGCCTACGCCCCCATGTCTGCCATGGCGATCAAACTCAGGTCCTCTTGCTTATAAAGACAGGCACTTTCCTGACCAAACTGTCTTCCTTAGCCCTTGTTTCTTGATTCTTTGTCTCTGAAAACAAGAATGAGGATGGGGGAAGAGAATAGACGGGAACATAATCAGAAGTCAAGGAGAACTAACTGCCCAGACTGTCTGAGTGGACCCCGCCCCTCCCAGACTGTCTGAGTGGACCCCGCCCCTCCCGTCACTGCCATTAAAAAATGCGTAACTCAATGGACATTTCAAGCTCGGGCTGCGCGTTTGTTGGGAAGGTGCTCTGTCCTGGTTGAGTTGGGAGAACATACGAATGCCGGATGCTGACAGAGCCTTGTGGGTCCAGTGGGCTCTTTGGCCCGTGTCGTTATTGCTGACGCGTTGTGGTGGCTCTTGGGGTGACACAGCCAAGAACGCAAACAAGGAGCACGTGGCATGCCAGGCCGGCTTTTGGTGTGGGCCTGTTTGGTTTTGTTTTCACAGTTTTCACACTTTTGGAGGCTTTCTTTTTCCAGGAGACTTGTCCCTGGTGGCTGTGGCTCTGAAGGCACTTTCCCACACTAGGAGGTACTAGTGTTGCCAGGGAGCACCCGCCCCATGGTGTGCCAGGACACCAAGGAATTCCAGGAATCTCATGCCACCCTCCACTCTGTTCTTAATGAAGAACGCTGGTTTTGTTTGAATAAACTCTGCTCTATTTAGTTTTTACATAATCATAGCAACAAGCGATGGCATTTTTTTGATGCTCCTTTTTAATTTTTTTTTGAGACAAAAATCTCATTACATAGCCCAGGCTTGTGATCCTCCTGCCTCAACACTCCAAATGCTGGGATTATAGGGGCACACCACCATGCCTGGCTAACTGTGTCACTTTTCAAAACATATTATAAAGAGTGCTGGTGCTCCCCAGAGCCACGCCTGTCTCCACATGATTTGGAAAAATTAACCTGTTAGGGAAATGTAATCCAAGCTTTTACAAATTTCTTTTTTTTTTTAAGAATGCATTTAAGATATTTATTTATTTATTAGAGACAGAGTGAGAGAGAGAGAGAGAGGGACAATGGGCATGCCAGGGCCATCAGCCACTGCAAACGAACTCGAGATGCATGTGCCACCATATGCATCTGGCTTACATGGGATCTGGAGAATCAAACCTGGGTCCTTAGACTTTGTAGGCGTGTGCCTTAACTGCTAATCCATCTCTCCACCCAAGTTTTAAAAATTTCTTTAGAATCTGAGCATACCATATATTTTGTTAATATTTATATTTATAATTTATTTGCAAGGAGAGAGAGAGAATGGATGCATCGGGTCTCCTGCCACTGTAACTAAACTGCAGACACATGCACCACTCTGTGCATCTAGCTTTATGTGAGTGCTGGGGAATCCAACCTGGGCCACCAGGCTTTGCAGGCAAGCACGTTTAACTACAGAGCCATTTCTCCAGCCCAGAATATTTTAAAAATATTTTTGTTTATTTATGTATTTATTTATTTATTTTTGAGAGAAAGAATGAGCACACCAGAAGTGGTGCCTAAGAGCCTGAGTGAGTAAGATCCAAACAATGGGGCCATGTGTCCTCGGAATCACCTTTAGTTTTGATTTCAAAAGGTCTCTTAAGTAATCCGTCAGAGCAAGGGTGACTGTCCAAGCAAGGAGACTAAAAAAAAAAAAACCCTAGCTTCACTGAGGTATTATTTACACACCATAATGTCCTACCCGTTGTGAGTGTAGAATTCAGTGATTTTGGGGGTCAGTTTATGGCGTTGTGCCGCTGTGAATGTGGCTGTCCATTTTCATTTCCATGGGCAGTATGTACTTTGTCTTAGGTCTTGAGTTCCTAGTATGGTTGTTTGTTTCATTAGGGTCATTCTATTAGTGAGTATTGGCATTTCACAGGCACCTTTAGATAGGGATGCTGGTCTTTTTGTTTGTTTGTTTGTTTGTTTTTTTTTTTTTTTTGAGGTAAGGTCTCGCTTTAGCCCAAGCTGACCTGGAATTCACTCTGTAGTCTCAGGGTGGCCTCAAACTCATGACAATCCTCCTACCTCTGCCCAGGGATGCTTTTTAAAGTTCTGTTAAAGTACACAAACATTGGTCACAGAACCTTTTCCAAGCGTATCATGGGAGCCATTTGTGCATTCTAAACTCTGTACACACATCAATCACCATCTGCTTCCCCGAAGGGACGCCTCCTCCCTCCCATTAGAGTTCCTGTCTTTTCTCCTTAGCCTCCCGGGATCCTCACTGCTCTCCATCTCGGTGAGTTAACTTACCTTGGACCTCATAGAAATATAGAAATGGATTCATACAGTTTGTGGTCTTTGTGGCTGGCTCCTTCAACTCAGCATTTTTTTTGTGTATGTGTGATTCCATTCACATTGCAGCTTGTATCAGCACCATATTCTTTTTAAAAAATATTTTTATTTATTTATTTATTTGCAAGTTAGAGATAGAGAGGAGAAAAAGAGTATGAATGGGTGCACCAGGTCCTCCAGCCACTGCAAGCGAACTCCAGATGCATGCGCCACTTTGCATCTGGCTTTACGTGGGTACTGGGGAATTGAACCTGGGTTGTTAGGCTTTGCAGGCAAGTGCCTTAATTGCCGAGCCATCTCTCCAGCCCCCACATTCTTTTTTTCATAGCTGAACAATATTCCATAGTTTGGGGTTACCATCTTTCCTTCATCAGTTCATAAGTCTGCAGACATTTGCCTTTCTTCTTTCATCTCACATGAATCATGCGGCTGTGTTTGTTTACAGCGTCTCTTAGCAACTGTTTCAGTCCTGTGTGTGTACAACCACGAGTAGAATTGCTGGGATGTGTGGCAGCTCTCACTTACTGAGAGCCTTGTTAGACACCTGTGCTGGTGGCAGAGGGTGGCATTAACAAGTGGACTGGAGTGACAGGCCTGATCACACTGCTCTGGGCAAACCGAGGCAAGAGGACATTCTTGTCCAGCCCAACAGCTGCCCTTTCTGGTGTTAGTCACTGTCTGATGGCGGATTCGATTTTTCCTTCATGTGTGTCTGAACACCGTGGGCATGTCATGTATTCTTTATTTGTTTATTTGTGTGCATGTGTGTGTGTGTTCCTGTGTGTGAGTGCAGGTGTGTGCATGCCACAGAGCATGGGTAGAGGTCAAAGGACAATCGTTAGGTTAGTCTTCTGTCTGTCCGTCCACCCCGTCCAAGGCAGGATGTACCTTTCTGAAGTCTTGTTGTCTTGCTGCTTCTTGCTGCGTTTGTCACCAGCTTCCTGAAACTTCCTCTGTTTCTGCCTCCCATCTGCCATCAGCATTGCATGCAGGGATTGCAGAAGCCCTACACAGCTTTTTACATGGGCTCTGGGCATCTGACTCAGGTGCTCCAGCTGGGTGCTGAACACTTTATCCAGCAGGACATATCTCTAATCCACATGTTTATAATTTTTAAAAATATGATATGTAAGCCGGGCGTGGTGGTGCACGCCTTTAATCCCAGCACTCGGGAGGCAGAGGTAGGAGGATTGCCGAGAGTTCGAGGCCACCCTGAGACTACATAGTTAATTCCAAGTCAGCCTGGACTAGAGTGAGACCCTACCTTGAAAAACCAATATATATTATTTGAGAGAAGAGAGGAACTTCTGGTAAACATTTCAGGCTTTGTACTATATCCTCCTCTGCAATCTTTGCATCACCACCATCGTGCGTTCGGTATCTTGATGTGGGTAAAAAGTCACGCAGTCAAGCATTGCCTGTAATAGGGTTGCATACAGAGAAATGCATCGCCAGCTGTTTGCGTCACTGTGTGGGCATCATAGTGTCCCTGTCCAAACTAAGGCGGCTATGACGTCATGGGCCTGGGACCATCTGCTCTGTGGGTTTCTGTGCACACCCATGGGAGCCACACTTCCAAGGAGCCTGGCCATTGCTCTGGGCACTTCGAAGCTGCCATGGCAGGCTCTCTCCTTCCTCCACTTGTTCTTCTTGCTTGCTCTTGTTGCACCAGACCTGCATGCCCACGTGAACTTTGCCACATTCAGTTGCCCAAGACTGCCCTTTAGCCTCGCAATGGAGACCGCGTTTCTAAATGTGACTGAGTGAGTGGGCCGGCTGTCTCTGCTCAGCCACTCAGTTGAGGTATGTACTGTGGGAGCCTGTGTGTACGTGTGTGTTTGTGTGTGTGTGTGGGCATGCACACGCATGGGTGGGGGTGGGAGTGACTGATGAGGTATCAATCCAGTATTGACATTGGTCTAGCCATTGGTCCTTTTCTTAATATAGAGCTCTTCCTCCAGTGATCATTAAAGCCACAGTCCTCTCGAGAATTCCAGAGTCATTCTGTCTGTCCCTCTGAGGCTTAGCTTTGTTGGTCTTTTGTTTCCGACTTGCTGGCTGGCCTCTCTGTTCATCTTTCCCTGTTTTCTAAAGCTGCCCCGTATGCCCACAGCCAGTGTTCCCCTCTTCAATGGGGAGCCCCAGGCACCGAGGAGCTGAGTGTGTCAGGTACAGCTGCTGGATTAAGGGAGGGAAGAGAGTTGGGGACTGTGCTGGGCAGGTGGGGCCTGAGTCAGTACCCCGAGGCTCTGAAGCCTTGGTCTCCCTTTTGTCTGTCAGGACCTTGTGAACCCAGCTTGTTAGAAGGGCTTCCAAGCCCCACATGCCCCCCTGCCCTTTTGTGAGAGCAAGCGAGGCATACTCACTGGGCAGCGTGGCACAAGACCAGCAAAGCTGTGCTGAGGTTTCCTGGTTGGTGGGCTGGGTTCTGGAAGCTGCTGGAACCATCAGGTCTGGAGCCCCCTGCCTAGTGGTGGTGAGAGGGGGTGTGTGGATCAGGTGCAGGTTGATCTGCTGGTTTGCTGTGGGGTGTCACAGCCCCATCCTCACCCCAGCCGTGCTCTCTCCCACTGACGTCAGTTACGGGGTCAGCGGGTTTTCTCTAGGAGTCTCTGTAATCTGTGAAGTCACAACTTCTGTGGTGTAGAAGGCAAACACTAATGGCCTAGGTGTGGTGAAGCAGATCTGTATGCTGACTCAGGAAGTGGAGAGGGCAAAGGTTATGTGTTCCAGGCCAGCCTGTGCTACATTAAAAAAAAAGCCTGTCTCAACAAAGGGAAATAAATTACTAAGACCGAGTTCTGAACTAGGGCGATGCCTCAGACAGTAAGGGGCTTGCTGTGGAAGCATGAGAACCTGAATTCAGACCCCTAGTGCCCGTGTGAAGTGCTGGGCGTGGTGACGTGCCTGGAATCCTAACACTGAGGAGGCGGAGACGGGACAGTCCCCAGGGCTTGCTGGCTGGCTAGTCTAGCCCAGGCATGGAGCTCCAGGATCAGCAAGGGACCCTGTCTCAAAGAGTAACGTGGAGAGAGACTGAGGAAGACCGTGCTGTTCTCCACATGCATGTGCACACATGTACTGACACACATACACACTTGAGTTCCCTGAAGTGTAAACTGCATGATCCCATGACAGAAATGTTCTATGTCACTTGTCAGCTGCCAGTTACAAAGCACCACGTGTGTCTCCTGCACCAATGTACCTTCTGTGTGTATTTGAGTCTGTGCCCTTTAATCCTTATAGTTTCAAGAAATGGAATCATGTCCAAGTGTGTACAGGTGGTCTGGAAGTGGTGGAGCACGTGAGGATTCTTTCAAGGCCTTGGCACTTGGCTACAGTTTGCAGTCACTGCCAAGGGGGATGGATCAGTCGAGAGGGCCGCCACCTCCAGCCAGAAATTTGAGGGCTTGGACCTGGGGCCAGGCTTGCTCCTCATTCACCACTCTAATGGCTGAGGGGACACTTGGTAGGTGAAAAATGGAGTGGAGTGGTGGCAGGAAGGGGTGGGAGTAGATGGGCCTCTGCTGTGCGGCCCTGGTTGAGGAGTGGTGACTCTTTTCTCCTGGTTTGGAAGCTTTAATGGAGTCCAAATGTTCTCCTGAGGCCCACAGCAAGGATCAAGGGTGGGGAAAACCAGCATGGGTGCTGACCTACGTGATATGAATGTTACATTTGGCCCTAGGGTGCTTAAAAAATTCTAAACTACTGTCTGGCATTTCGAAATCGGATTTCAGGTGAAAATTCAGATCTCAGGCCCCTTGACAGAAGTCATCCGCTCGAGGACCAGCTTGCTTCCTTGTGTGGCAAGGAAGAGCTGTGTGGTGGCATTCCCCGGAAGCAGCTCTTGCAATGGGTCACCCTTGCAGCGGGTGCTCAGAGAAATTCAGGGTGGGAGGAGCCCGTCGTCCTCCCTCAGATGCTCTGCAGATAAAGAAACTGCATGGGGGAGCTGGGGAGATGGCTTGGCGATTAAGGTGCATGCCTGTGAAGCTTAAGGACCCAGGTTCGATTCCCCAGAACCCACATCAGCCAGCTGCACAAGATGGCACATACATCTGGAGTTCGTTTGCAATGGCTAGAGGCCCTGGTGTGCCCATTCTCTCTCTCTCTCTCTCTGCCTATTTCTCATAAATAAATAAATAAATAATAGAAACAGCATCAGGTTTATATATAGGTGGGGAGGGAGTCACGGGCGAAGTGTAGGCAGGACATGGAGGATGGAGTCCTTTTCTTCTCCCCATGACTACTCATCACCAACCAGCAGGGGGCAGCGTGGTGCTAGCTGCCTCTTCCTCTCCCATCTCGGCTCCCTCTGTTTTGGCCAGTGTGTTTTCTTACTAAGCAAGGCTTCCTCCTTCTCCCGTCCTTCTTTTCTCCTTCCCCTCGCCCTGCCCTGTTATTTCCCCACGTCTGCAGAATGGCCCGTGGCACCATCGGAGGCGGCCACTGCCCAGAGCAATTAAAGCGCTCTGCAGCAGTGAAGAGCTGTGACCCAGGGAAGCTGACTTCTGAAGTCTGGTTCTTGGCTTTGAGCAAAGCATTGTCTCGGGCACCTCATGGGTCACCTTGGCACACTGCATACCCCCAGGTGGAGGAGCCCCTCAGAGCCCTCAGGGTGTGGATCTGGCCTGAGTCAGTGTAATGGACAGAGCCCCAGGGTGCCCAGCTGCTCCAGCACCCCACCCCGCTCACACCCCCACAGGCAGCTCTGGAGGAAGTGCTTATCTTGGAAAGGGGGTCTGTCCAAACCGAATGCCTCGAAGAAAACCTGGGAAGGGGTTACACTTCTGCTCCCAAGTTGGTGCCCTGAGAGTGGCGGGCACTGGCTTGGCATTTGCCAAGGACTTGTAATTCCTTTTGGTGAGTTTCTCCTGCCTGGACAAAGTCGTAGGGACAAAGTCGTAGGGTGATGCCAAGAGAGACATGAAGTGATCTGGTCACTAGGTGGCTGCACCTTGTCCATCCTGAGTCAGCAGGTGAGGCCCACACCCTCACTGCCTGTGTTCCTTTTGTCCCATCCAGGCAAGTTGTTCCCAAGGACTGGGATGGATGCAGGGGTGGGTGATTACCCAACCTTGGACTTTGATGTGTGTGTTTTTTTTTTTTTTTAATTTTTTCTTTTCCCATGAGGCACATAGGAGTCCCCCTGAGCCTCTGGTCCTGTGGCCAAGGTCAAAGAGAGCTCCTGGGCTGCCTCCACAGGCCTCTTCTCTGCTCTAAATCTCGAGGCCTTGAAGGCAGCTGAAAACTTGCTGACCTTTCTCTGGCTGGCCACGTTACCTAAGGATCAAACATGCCGGCTTTTGAGAAGCATTTTGGCCCAGCCTCAACTTTATCTCACCAGCGTCCTCAGTTTCAAGGAAAGTGATATCCCTTGGGCCCCGGGACCCGCACTGTAAGTAGCTTGACCTTCAGCCTCAGAAACATGGAAGCACAGTCACGCCTCAGCGGCCGAGTGGCTGCCAGCATGCCCTCAAGTGATGTGTTATTCTTAGAAGGAATTTTTCTTCCCTAGACTCAGTTCCCTACCCTGCCATCACACAGCAAGGAGACACCAGAGGATGCCAGCCTGTCGTGTGGGTGTGCCATGTGGGCATGTGTTGGTCCCCTGCCTATCCTCCTGAGGACAGACTGGCACTGCCTTTTTAAGCTGCTGTGGAATGCTGGTCTGCTGTATCAAATCCGTGTTTAGCCAAGAGACGCCACCGACATGAAGCAGCCCTCTTGACCCCCTGTCCCCTCTGTCAGATGGCGGCTCACTCTCTTCTTTTTATTCTGTATGGGACCCTAGCCTGTGAAATGGTACCACCCACATTCCGGATGGGTCTTCCTTCCTTAGTAAAACCTCTCTGGAAAATGTTCTTTTTTAAAAAACTTTTTATTTTTTATTATTTTCTTGGAGAGAGACACACAGAGAGAGACACACAGAGAGAGAGACAGAGAGAGAGACAGAGAGTAATGGGAAGACAGAGATGGGCACGAGAGCAGTGTCTCAGCTGCTGCGAACGAAACCCAGATGTGTGCGCCCCCTTGTGGTCAAGTGCGGCATTGCGCCCTGGCGTCACTTTGCATCTGGCTAAACGTGGGACCTGGAGATTGGAACCAGTGTTTTTAGGATTAGGAGGCAGGCGCCTTAACCCCTAAGCCATCTCTCCAGCCCTGGAAAATGTTCTTACAGACAGGCCCAGAGGTGTGTTCCCATGGCGATTATAAATTCTATCAGCCCAGTGTGGTGAGATGCACACCTTTAATCCCAGCACTTGGGAGGCAGAGGTAGGAGGATCGCCACGAGTTCAAAGCCAGCCTGAGGCCACCCTGAGACTACAGAGTGAATTCCAGATCAGCCTGGGCTTACAGCGAGACCCTCCATAGAAAAACCAACCAAACAAACAACAACAAAAAAAAGAATTCAGTCAAACTGAGGAAAATTAATCAGAACAGATGGCGAGCTCCCTCATAGAAGGCCACAAAAGCAGCCCCTTCCCACCCTTTTTAATGAAGCCGTGCACGACAACATGACAGGCGTAATCAGGACACAGGTGATCTGACCCTGCAGACCTCTCTACTCCAGTGCTGACTGCTCAGCGGGGAAATAGAGAAGGAGCTGAGTTAATGTGATGGATTTCTGACCTCAGCCTATTTCCCAGAAAGCCGTGATGCAGTCTTGGGAGCCCCAGGGACTCATCAAAGTGCTGGGGAAAAGGTTAACATCAGACGGTGAGGACATCCAGGATTTTATTTTTAAATTTTTTATTTATTTGTAAAGAGAGAGAGAAAGAGTATGAGAATATGTCACCAGGTCCTAGTGCCACTGCAAACAAACTCCAGACACATGAGCCACTTTGTGCACCTGGCTTTTTGTGGGTTCTGGGGCCTTCTGGCTTTACCAGCAAGTGCCTTTAACTACCGGGCCATCTCTCCAGTTCACATTCAGGATTATATTTTTCACTTTATGGTAGTCACTCAGTCCTAGAGGGGATCTGCATCTGAACGTAGGGGCTTCTCTGCCTAATGTGGGAAACACCACGGCAAACAGCCTGGCATCCCACAGCCGGCAAAACCAGACCAAACTTGCTGTGGCCCTGTGCAAAGGTCTGCAGGACATTCATGGCCGAACTCTTCCAGACACGATTTCTCCTTTCTTCTCATTTCTCACCAGCAACTAAGCACCATCCCAAACGGTCAGAACAGGCCCGACGTGAGCCAGTACGTCCTCTTCTCACTATGAGGTGAAGAGTCAGTTTGACAGAGCTCACCTCTGGGAGAGGCCACCTAGCCACAGCAGGGCCTCCATCCCAATACGCCATGATTCATCTCTCTCTGCCTCCTAACTCCCATCTCCATGCCTTCCCGCTATGGCGAGCTGTGTCCCCTTAAACCATGAGCCACCCCTAAGTTGCTTCTTGTCAAAGATTTGGTTAGATAAACAAGAAAAGTAGTGAATGCACCATCCCAGGTTTCTTCGTGCCTTAGTGAATGGAGGGCAGCTGTGTGTGGAAGATGCGTCGCCCGCAAGATGAGTCAGCTGTTGCAGTGCTCAGAAGAGACTTCGTAAGCATAGGAAGAGAGTTTCTAACAGAATGCTGCATGAAGGGTGGGAGAGATGACTCAGTGCTTAAAGGTGCGGGCTTAAAAGGCCTCTTGGCCTGGGTTTGATTCCCTGGTGCCCATGTAAAGCCAGGCTCACGAAGAGGCACATGTGTCTGGAGTTCATTTGCAATGGCAGGAGGCCCTGGAGTGCCCATTTCTCTCTCTCTCTCTCTCTTTCTCTTTGTTTTCCTTTTTCCCTCTCTCTCCCTCAAATAAATAAAAAAATATTTGTTTAAATTGTTGTATGATCCAGATACATAGGGCCCTTGACATTTATGACCTCACAGTGGGTTAAGGCGCCTGCCTCCTAAGCCTAAGAACGCTGGTTCCAATCTCCAGCAGTTCCAATCTCCAGGTCCCACGTTTAGCCAGATGCAAAGTGATGCAAGGGTGCAATGCCACACTTGACCACAAGGGGGCGCACACATCTGGATTTCGTTCACAGCAGTTGTCTTCCTCTCTCTCTCTCTCTCTCTCTCTCTCTCTGTGTGTGTGTCTCTCTCAAAAAAATAATAAAAAATAAAAAATGTTTTAACGCCTTTAATCCCAGCACTTTAGGAGGATTTGAGTTCGAGGCCACCCTGAAACTACATAGTTAATTCCAGGTTAGCCTGGACCACAGAAAAACCTTGAAAAACCAAAAAAAAAAAAAAAAAGTTTTAAAATATTTAATTTTATTTATTTATTTATTTGACAGAGAGAAAGAGGGGAGAGAGAGAGAGAGAATGGGTGTGCCAGGGCCTCCAGCTACTGCAAACGATTTCCAGATGCATGCACCACCTTGTGCATCTGGCTAACGTGGGTCCTGGGGAATTGAACCTGGATCCTTGGCTTTGCAGGCAAATACCTTAACCATTTAGCCATCTCTCCAGCCCTAAAAGAATGTTTTTCGGTGCTGTGTGAATATAGGAATACAGGAATTAATTCTGCTTGGAGTGGTCAAGGCCCCTGCATGTCAGGAGAAAGGCAGGCTTCCAACCATGCCTGGAAGGACCCACCCACTGGTGTGTTTAGACCCACACAGAAGGGAACACGCCACAACCATCAGGTTGTCCTCCCTCCTATGTCTTCTAGCCTCTGGTTGAAGGGATAGACGGAAGGAAAGAACTGTGGATGAGTGAACGGGTGGGCTTGTAAATTAAATGCAGGCCAGCTTCCAGGTGGTGGGATGGCTTACGTGGTAAGGGAGCAGCAGGGAGCATTTGGGCACAGTGGTTAAAGGGGAACTGGTTGTCTCATGTGGGGTGCTTAGGAGGACGGCTGCAGAGCGGGTCGGATGCAGGACTTGGAGGTTGAAGGCCTGAGAATTCAGGTTTTCTACTCAGATAGTGGGCACTCAACACTAGGAACAGACACCATGGAGGTCCTGGCAGTAAGCACACATGGTTCTGAGTTAAAAGCCTCGTGATCATGGGCACATGCTAATGGCGTGTGTTTAAAGTACAGCATCACAGTTCAGCGATGTGTGCAATATGTAATATCAGATCGGGGTAATTGCTTTATCCATCAAACATATACCATGTGTTTCACTGTGTTGGAAACCTTCCAAATCCTTTCTATTGGTTGTTTTGAATTATACAGTTAACTTCACTCACCCTGCTATCCATAGGACATTAGAAGTCGTGCTTCCTGGGGCTGGGTAGATAGCTCAGTGGGTAAGGGCACTTGCTGAATAAACACAAGGACCTGGGTTCAATCCCTTGCGCCCACATATATCTGTGACACAGTGCTGAGGGGAGCGGAGACAGGAGGGTCTGCTCGGTCCGTCCATCTAGCTGAAAAGCAGTGAGCTCAAGTTTCAGTGATTGACTCTTATCTCAGGAAGATGGAGGAGGAACCGGAAGTCCTGTGGCTGCATGCGTGCTCAAGGGTCCTGAGCATCTGCACATACATGCAGATACCACACACACACATACACACACACACACACACACACACACACGTAAATCAAAAGCTATGCTTCCTATCCAACCCTCACTCCACTCACCATCCTCTCTCTACCCCACTCCTCCCCCCATCATTCTAAGTCTTGAGAATGGAATTTAAGTTGGAAAAGACACCTGATAGGGTCGTGCCTCGCTTCCTCATGCTACAGACGAGTGGCTGGTGACAGGCCAGCAGCTGAGCTCCTAGCAGCGACAAACTCGCCATCGGGGCTGGGTTCACACTCCTTGGTCTTCTTCTCTCTAGACGTGTGCAACAGCACCAACCTCCCGGAAGTGGAGATCATCAGTCTTCTGGAGGAGCAGCTACCCCACTACAAGTTAAGAGCCGACACCATCTACGGTTATGACCACGACGACTGGCTGCACACGCCCCTCATCTCTCCAGACGCCAACATCGACCTCACCACCGAGCAAATCGAAGAGACTCTGAAATACTTCCGTGAGTTGTTGTTTTTCTAGGGGGGAAGGGGGATAGGGACCACGGCAGTGAGTGTACTGACCAGTGGCTTCCTAGTCATGGCCTCAGGGGAGGTCTGCTGCAGGTCATGGTGACCTGTGTCAGCCATCAGAGGAAGGGCAGCCAAAGAGATGTGGCCATAAATGTTGGCCCCATAAAGGGTCTCGTTTGTTCCGAATGAACAGTTGGGACCAAGGAGTTTCCTTTAACCAACTTCCTTTTAGCCACATGGAAGAACTTCACAATGCTCTCATTTCCCTTCCTTCCAAAGTACCCTGGGCGTCCTCAGAGGCTCCTCCCACTGGAAATAAGCCTGTAGAGCCAAATGCAGGGGCTGGGGAGGTGGCTCAGCAGGTAACAGCACTTTCTGAGCAAGCCCAAGGGCCTGATTCACCCTGCGACCCAGCCCCAGATAATCGGCTGGGGCCAGACAGCTGGGTGTGGCCATGCACACCTGCAATCCAGTCCTGTGTGCATCAGAGAACCGAGAACCCCTGGGGCTCGCTGGTCTGCTAGTCTGACTGAAAACTGCAGCTCCAGTTTAGAGAGGGACCATCAAGGAAACATGTGTATGAGCCACAGCGGAGGGCACCCCACATTCTCCTCTGGCCTCTGTGTGCACGCCCACACATGCACCGCACCACACCACGCATGCTACACACACAGAGACGCTTATCCAAATGAGATGCAGACAACTCATTTGTATGGATAGACACAGCAAGGCATATACGGGGGTTGACCATGTGTGAGAGCTCGCTTCGCTGGTATCTGAAGAGTCAAAGTGTTACTGCACCAGCCAGCATGCCAAGGTGTGGCAGTACACTCAGGGATGGCCAGGGCGTGGCACTGGGCACTGCAGATGAGGGTCATGATCTTAAGTTAATCTTTAATGTTGTCACTGATGTCTATACAAGAGGCCCCTACCCTTCCCCTCTCCTCCCCTCCCTTCCCTTCCCTTCCTTTCTCTTCCCCTCCCTCCCCTCCCCTCCTTTCCCTTCCCTTCCCTTCCCTCCTTACCTTTCCCTTCCCTTCCCTTACCTTCTTCCCTCCCTTCTCCCTTCTCTTCTCTCCTTCTCTTCTCTTCTCTTCTCTTCTCTTCTCTTCCCTTCCCTTCCCTTCCCTTCCCTTCCCTTCCCTTCCCTTCTTTTCCCTTCTCTTCCCTTCTCTCTTCTCTTCCCTTCCCTTCCCTTCCATTTTGTACTGTTGGGGTTTGAACCAAGAGTCATGCACACGCTAGACAAGTGCTCTATCACTTAGTTATATCCACAGCCCTTAAGGAATGACTTTATAGAAGCAGTTCCTCTCTTTTAATTTGCACGTGTGTGTGTGCGCGTGTGTGTAGGTGTGTCAGGACTCTTGCCACTGCAAATGAGCTTACACAGGTCGATTGGAAATTGAACCTGGGCCAGCAGGTTTTGCAAGCAAGTGTCTTTAAGTGCTGAGTCAGCTTCCCAGACCCCAGGTAGAAGAAGGTCTTCGTGAGTCACTTCTGTTTGCTCACTGCACTTGGACCAGCGAGCAGTCGTGGTCATGTGCATGGAGCACCGAGTCCAGAGTTACCTCCATTGTCACCGTGACTGTAGGAAGCCCACAGTAGAATTGATAACGGAATTATTTGTCAGAAAGTCTCTCATGTGACTTATTTTCCTGTGATTCTGCAAGACCCTGTCTTGCTGTCTCTGTCATGGGGGGGGGTGTCTCCTGGGTCCCTTTTTGCACAAGGGATTAATCCCTTGATTAATCCCTCATTGCCAGCATACTTCCAGCACCATTCATGGAGACACCGTTCAGTTTTCAGAAGATGTTCATAGATGTTGCCTCACTGGTCCCTATAAAACATTTACAGCTGGGTGGGGCTGGTTTGTTGTGTGGAATGTGGGTGGCCCAGCGCTTACCCCACAACACCAACCCCTTCTAAAGTCTGTCAGTGGACTGACATCAAGGTGGTAGCTTTTGTTTGCTTTTAGTTCAAAAACAAAGAAGAAAGAAAAATTCCAGCAGAGTTGGCAGTGGAGAATGAAGGAGTTAGCAGAGTTCAGGAATTTAACATAATACTGAAGGACATCAAGAAGTCTGTCCAGATCCTGCCCCGTGGCCCCGCCTCTGCCACTGCTACCTAGATAACCCCTGGGGAGCCTGGTACCTGGCTGGCTATCTGAAGAAAGGCATTCACTCCCTTCACATGTGCTCATCCTTCTCCCTCTTCCTACCCTGCCAACACAACCCCAGCCTTCGGAAGTAAACCAACCCCCTTGCCAGGTGCTCCACTGGCACCTCATTTCCAGAGTCCTACTGCTGACATGCAAAGTGTCCCTCTACAACTCACCTCCGATAAAGTCTAATTTCTTTGTCATAGAGATTCCTACTTGCCTCTAACATTTAAAAAAATGTTTTATGCTGGGTGTGGCGGTGCACGCCTTTAATCCCAGCACTCTGGAGGCACAGGTAAGAGGATCACTGTGAGTTCGAGGCCACCCTGCGACTACATAGTGAGTTCCAGGTCAGCCTGGACTAGAGTGAAACCCTACCTCGAAAAACCAAAACAAAACAAAACAAAATTTATTTTTATTCATTTATTTGAGAGAGAGATACAGAAATAGAAAGAGAGAGAGAGAGAGAATGGGTGCGCCAGGGCCTCCAGCCACTGCAAACGAACTCCAGATGGGTGCACCCCCTTGTATATCTGGCTTAAATGGGTCCTGGGGAATCAAACCTGGGTCCTTTGGCTTTGCAGGCAAGTGCCTTAACAGCTAAGCCATCTCTCCAGCCCATCTCTAACTTCTTTTAAACGGGAGACCATGACTCCTGGTAAAATGGGGAGAACTGATGTACCCTGAGCAGAGACGCTGAGTGTTGTCTGTTTCTGTCGCGTTTTCTCCCGTGCGTCCTGCGCTTAGAGCAGCGTATCGATCACCTTCTCATTGCCGGGACAACACACCCAACCAAAAACAGCTTGTGGAAGGAAAGGGCTTCTTCCTGGCTTACGGTTTTGAAAAGTTGCTTCACAGCAGGGGAAATTACAGCAGGGGAAGGAAGCTGGCTCACATCATCACACATCAGCAGCAGGGGGGGGCAGCTGGCACTGGCAAGGGGCGGGACTATAAAATCCCAAGCCCCTCCCCCCACAGTGATGCATCCCCTCCAGCAGGGCTCCACCTCGCAAAGGCTCCAGCACTTAGGGACTAATTATTGGACTTAATCACAAACACATGAAGCTACAGGGGACATTCCACATCCAAACTGCCGCAAAGTTGCTATTGGTTGAGTATCTATTAAGCGATGGGTCAAGCATGGGCTCTGAAATACAGGACCCTAACAGGACTCAAACACTGAAGTCCTGCAACAGCACCCCCGCCCCACATGACCCGGAGAGAACTTGGAGGTCTTGTGAACTTATATAGGAAACGAGGTTGACGCCATCACAGCTTCCATTCTCTTCCAATGATGTGCATCATCCACAGAGATAACACACCCAGGTGCTTGGTACCTGCAGCACTGGGTCACCGGTGGAAGTCATGGCTGTCTTCCCGTCGTGCAGCAGGGGGCATATCTGCCTCTCCTCACTGCTTGGAGATGGTACTTGCCATTCATAACACATTCATAAAGAAGTGCTTAGTTCAGAGCACAGACTTGTCTCAGGCCTGGGAACCTGAGAGAGAATGGGCACACCAGAGGCCTCTCAGCCGCTGTGATCAAACTCCAGACGCATGCGCCCCCTTGTGGACAAGTGTGGCATTGCGCCCTTGCCTCACTTTTGCATCTGGCTAAACGTGAGACCTGGAGATTTGAATGGTCATTCTTAGGCTTCGCAGGCAGAATCCTTAACCACTAAGCCACCTCTCCAGCCCTTTATTTTATCCTTTTCTTTCAAGGTAGGATCTTACTCTAGCCCAGGCTGACCTGGAATTCAATATGTCGTCTCAGGGTGGCCTCAAACTCACAGAGATCCTCCTACCTCTGCCTCCAGAGCTGGGATTAAAGGTGTGTGTCACCATGCCCAGCAGGATTTACTTTTATTTTAAGTCCTCAGACCTTTCTTCTGGGGAGCTCTCCATGAACCGTGCCACATGGGCAGAGTGGCAAGTGGAGGGCCCAGGTTACGGGTTGTGCTCTGTGCCCAGTGTCTTGTTTGTATTTTATATGTTTGTTTACACATATGTAACCCAGGCGACCTGTGACTCACTGTGCTGTGACTCACCAGGTTGCTGGGTCATTGTCTGCACCCAGTAGGGCAGCATCCCCATGGAGGGTGGAGGGGAGTGCAGGGCTCCCTCAGGGGAGAGCCCAGGAGAGCGTCTTGCTGTTGAGCATCCAGGGCAGACACAGCCTGGCTGTCAGGGTTGGGGACCAAACCCCGCTGCTTCCTGAGTGGACGAGCCTTGCTTTGCCTCCCTCCCTCCCCACAGGCTGGCAGGGAGGGGAGAGGAAGCTGTGAGTTTCCACCTTTCACTGGGGGTAATCTGAGCTTTTCTGAAAAAATTACAGCACTTCCCCAAGCCAGGTGGACTTTTAAGTCCTGACAAATCTGGGAAATGCAGAAAAAGAAAGCAACTGAATTGGTAAGTGTGGGACATTTGAGATTGGGTAGGAACAGGAAGCAAGAACAGCCCGTGAGGAGCACTTCCTGCGCACAGGCCCCGTGTCCTGTACTTTTGGAGCCTGTCTTCAACCTCAGCGACCTCTGGGTTGGATCTTCTTGCTTTCCTTGTGGTACAGCGCAGGACACCAAGGCTTAGAGAAGTTAGCAAGCTTCCCCAAAGTCACACACACAGCAAAGAGGGAGACTGACATTCAAACACAGCTTGACCCGACTCCATACCCTTACCCACTCTTTTTCAGAGTAGTTTTTTTATAAACAGAACACACACACACACACACACACACACACACACAAACTCTAAGAATGAGTCTGGGCTAGGGAGATAACTCGGTTGGTAAAATGCCTGCCTTGTAAGTGTGAACCTAAATTAGATCCTCAATACAGACAAAGAAGGTTGGGTGGGGGGGTGCACGTCTGTAATCCCAGAACTGGGGAGGATGAGGTGGGAGACTCCCTGAGGCTAGCCTAATCAGTGAGCTTGTAACAGGATGCTCAGGGTCAGGAAAGTCCTGGTCTAGGGAACGAATGAGAGATAAGAAGTCAGATCAGCTTGGATTTTTAGCAAGCGCAAACTTTCCTGTTTTTTACTTTCGGGGGGGGGGGTCCAGTCACCCTAACTGTACCCCTATCTCCAGCTCCAGGCCAGTGAGAGACCCTGTCCCAAAGGAGGTGAGTGACATTCCTGAGGATCACAGTTGTTCTCAGGCCTCCACACACATCATACACATGCACACGTGTGCACACGCACACACATACATAATTTTAAACAAGGAAGACTAAGGTTAACCTGGTAACATGTAAAAGAAAAAAACAAAACAAAATACCCCAAACCTCCATGTTAGGATATATAGATTGCTTATTTCTTTATGAAATATATGATTCAGCTTACAAAAAATTGATTGTCTTCGTGGCTCACAGTCCCGCCCCATGGGACACATAGCCAAATGCAACTTGATTTCATTGCCTCTCTTCTAGGGTCACAGTGCCCATGACCTCTCTAGTCTCCCTCCATTAAGCAGGCACCAGATGACAGGTCACTGTGTTGTCTGTTAGGTGCCTCTGACTCCTTGTTCGAGCTCCTTCCCGGGCCTCTTATGTAACTTCTGGTTGATGAGCACTGGTCCAAGGATCTCTCTGCTGTGTGCCACATGCACACGCTCTGCTGACCATGCCACCTCGGAGTTGACCAGGAGCAGTCTCTTTCATAAGGTTCCGAAGCAAACAAGTTTCAGGATATCGTTTCATGGTTTGCTTTTACCGTAAAGTGCTTTTAATGAAGCAGCCAGTCGATACGTAGTGACCGACAGGCATGTGTAATCCCCAGGCCTGGAGTCCCAGCCAAGGCTTTCTGACTAAGAGGGGAGCCACCATCTCCTGCAGCACCGATGTTCCTTGACTCAGCCCAAGGACTTTGCACTGGGCTGGACCAGCAGTGCAAGAAGCTGAGTTTTCAGCCTTACTTGGGGGAGGGGGTGGCCTGGAAGCTACTCTAAGCCAGCTTCCTTTACTGTTTTAAATTTCTAAGCTTAAATACCATGAACCAACAGTAACCATAACTACACAGGGATGCAGAGTCTGAGCTTCTGATGGGGGTGTGGGGCTGGGCAGGAGTCCTGTGCAGGTCCCTCCACACTTCAGCCCAGTGCCTAGAATCTGTCTGACCATGAAGTGGAGCTTGCAGGAATTCCCATCTTTTAAAAAAAATATTTCATTTTACTTTTTATTATTTATTCATTTGAGAGAGAGAGAGAGAGAGAGAGAGAGAATGGGTGCTCCAGGGCCTCCAGCCACTGCAAATGAACTCCAGACATCGAACCTGGGTCCTTTGGCTTTGCAGGCAAGCACCTTAACCACTAAGCCATCTCTCCAGCCCTTAAATATTTTTTTTAAAAAATCATTTTATTTTACTCTTATTTATTCATTTGAAAGAGAAACAGATAGAGAGAGAGAATGGGGAATTCCCATCTTTCTTGATCCATTGTGTTCCCATGGTCACAGACATGTGAGTGTGTGCAAAGATGGTTGCACAAATGTGTGTAAGAAACCGGAGTTTGTAGTTTACACCCATAGGCCTCGACCCAAAGAACTGGACTCTGCCCTGGCTACTGCACAAGTCCACTGGGCAGCTGGCTGTGACTTCAACAGTTATTTTGAGGCAATGTCTCACTGTGTATCCCAGCCTGGCCTGGAACTTATGGTCATTCTGCCCCAGCCTCTTGAGTGCTGGGTTGACAGGCATGAGCCATCACATCCAGCTGACGTGGGAGCTTAACCAGACTCCTCCCATTCCACACCACTCTACCTGGAGGCTCCCACCTGCACTTGTCCTGCCTGCCCCTTAAACAGGGTTGTCATAGTGACAAGCCTTCTGGCCGCTCTCCTGAATGGCTCCCTCCCACTCTCCAACGTCCCCTGCCATGTCTCTGGTGTTCTCCAGCCTTCCGTACAGTTCTTCCTCTGGCTCCCACATCAGCCGGCTCTTACCTGCAGCCCCTGAGCGTTCAATGTGGATGCTCCCAGCTGTACCCTGGGCACAGTCCCTCCCATGCACAGGGGACTGTGAGGTGCTGCTTACAATGCTGGAGTGTGTAGTGCTTTCCTTCTTGTCGCTGGGACAAATTGCCCAGCTGATGGAAGAGAAGGGTTTATTTCTGCGTTCAGTTTCAAGGGGACGTTTGATCGTGGCCAGGAAAGCGCAGCATAAGCAGACAGTCAGGCAGCCATCCCATCTGTGGAGCAGCAGGAAGAAGGCAGTCTGAGTACTGGGCTTGGAGCTGGGATGTGCTACCCTGAAGTCCGTCCCCAGCAACATGCCTCCTCCGCCTCCCAAAGGCCCCACAGCTTTCTCAGAGTGCCACCAGCTGGGGACCAACTATTCAAAATACATGAGCCTCTGGGGGATATTTCATTTAAACCACCACAAAGTGTCCAGCCTGCATCCCCATCCTCTCTCCCCCAGGCTGTGAGCACCAGCCACACACTGGGGACAACCTCAAGGGCTACACATGGTCTTCTCACATCCTCTCCCCAAAGTGAACGTCCTCTGCACGCACCTTTGTCTTGATAAACACGATACTGCTCACTTCCTTGCCCACACCCCGGGCCTTTAGCCATCTTGTTAATTCTTTCTTGAGACAGCATCTCATGTAGCCCAGGCTAGTCTCGAACCAGCCAAGGATGACCTTGAATTCCTGATTTTCCTGTCTTCTCCCCCCAAGTGCTGGGATTACAAGTTGGTTTTATGTGGTGGGATGGAACCCAGCTTTGGCTATGTTAATCAAGCATTCTACCACCTAAACCACATTTCCAGCCACATAATGCTAATTTTTTTTTTTCTGAGTATGTCCCAGGTCCCTCTTCTGGCCCTGCCACCATCTCATCCCTGTTCTCCCTGTTTCATTTTCTTGCGTTGTTTCCCATCCAATTGGGTTATGTGGCCCTGGATAAAATGTGAGTCTTCAGAGACCCCCGAGAGCTGGCTTTGTCCCTGTCTCCATCAGCCCCCTTGGCGCTCCTCCTGCACCACAGCAGCCATACGGGGCCTCAGCTCTTTAGTGCACCCCACTTTCAGGTGGGTGTCCTCCCTCCACCCCCGCACCTGCTTTTCTGTTCTTTACCTCCCAAGCTTTTCTGATGACCTGAGCCCATTCTCTAGAATCCACGTACGATGCCTGACATGGTGGCATGCGCATGTAATCCCAGCTCTGGGGAAGCAGAGACAGGCAGCTTCCCTGGGGTCTGCTTGCCAGTCACTCTAGCCTATGGCAAGCTCCATGCCAGTGAGAGACCCTATCTCCAAAAAAATAGATAGGCAGGATTCTCGAGGGATGACACCTAAGGTGGTTTTTTGGCTTGCACCTGTGAACACACATCACACATCTGCACATAAACACATATAAAAAAGATGGGGTGAGCCGGGCGTGGTGGCGCATGCCTTTAATCCCAGGACTTGGGAGGCAGAGGTAGGAGGATCACCATGAGTTCGAGGCCACCCTGAGACTACATAGTGAATTCCAGGTCAGCCTGAGCTAGAGTGAGACCCTACCTCGAAAAACCAAAAAGAAAAAAAAAAATATGGGGTGTTGGAGAGATGGCTCACTTGCTAAAGTACTTGCTGTTATAGCCTAAGGACCTGGCTTTGGGTGCTCATCCCTATGTCAAAGCCAGGTGTGATGGCACGCACCTATAATCCCACCCTGGAGAGGCAGACAGGAGGAACCCTGAGGTTTGGGGACTAACTAGAGCAGCTGAATTGGTGAAAGACCTCCAAAAAATAAGTTAGGAAGGCACCCAATGTCTACCTCTGCTCACCCCCCACACACCCTCACATATATATGCGTATACATGAACATGTATGCACACATGCACAACGCACACACACAAATAATAGAGTGGTAAACGTTTCTTTAAAAAGATCATAGAGCAAGGCGTGGTGGCGCACACATTCAATCCCAGCACTCTGGAGGCAGAGGTAGGAGGATTGCTGTGAGTTCAAGGCCACCCTGAGACTCCATAGTGAATTCCAGGTCAAAGTGAGCTAGAGCGACACCCTACTTTGAAAAAACTGGAAAAAAAATCATAGATTAAAAAAATAATATAGCATTTATTTCTGGTCACTAAAGTGTGCTGATTTAAAATTATTTGGAAAATAAAAACAAAAAAATGGATATGTTAGCAAAAGCCAATCTCTTTTTCTTTTGAGATTTTTCTGTTTTTGTTTTTGTTTTTGTTTTTCCTGCAAAAAATTTATTCTCTACTTGGAAACAGAATGTTTTTAAAATTAGTTTTATGTACCAACCATTTCCTTTGTCAGTAAAAATCTTTTTTCCTTTATTTTTGGTTTGCTTTGTTTTGAGATAGGGTGCCACTTTGTCGTTTAGGCCGGCCTTTGAGTCATGGGGATCCTCCTATCTCAGGCTCCTGAGTGCTTGGAGTATAGGCATGTACCGCAACACTTGGCAAACTTCTTGCAAAGCACAATTTTCACCATTGCTTCCTATTCTACCTCATGTTTTCCCCACCAGTAGCAGTTTAGGCTAGTCTGAATTTTCCCCTAATAACACATGGGTCATCGGCGTGAGGTTTTGTATACCTAAAACTTGTTTTCCTTTCAGATGCATGTCTAGAAATGGGTTTACTGTGCTTGAAGATGCCAGTCTGTCCAAGCCTCCTTAAACTGGATTACTGCTGACTCTCAGGCTAAATGTTCCCTTAAAGTAATGCAGTCAAAGTGGCTTGCTCTGGGCTTGTTTGTGTGGAGCTGTGGGGTTAATGGGAAGCCGCTGAGTCAAGTGCTCATGGTGAAGGGATGAGACACCATCCTGGCAGGAGGCGGAGCTCAGTAAACTCCTGGTGCTCCCCCCACCCAATCAGCATCAGTATTTGGATCTTGTGGGATGCCTGACTCTTTGGGCATGAAATTGTCCATTTCAGGTTCACCTTGAATTTCTGCTGGGTGGTGTGGGCATGGAGGTGGTGGACGTGAGTGGGAATGACCAGAGTGTCCCACATGTGTTTGCTGCATCCTGGGAACCCCGAGTCCTTTCAGGGCTCTCAGAATGGAAGGCTGCTCCTGTTCTCATTTTACTTTATCTACAAGATAGCAAGAGGGAGTGAATAGGCATGCCAGGGCCTCTTGCCATGCAAAAGAACTCCAGACGCATGTGCCAGTGTGGTTTCACGTGCGTACTGGGATATCGAACCCCTGGGCTGTCAGGCTTTGCAAGCAAGTGCCTTTAACCACTGAGCAATCCCCTCAGCGCCTGTCCTTATTTAAAAAATCAGAGATCCTCCCCTGGGTGCCCTGTGCTCAAAGCCACACAGGAAGGGTTAGCAGCATGGCTTAGCCCAGCATGGCCCGGCACCTTCTGTGACACGATGCCATCTCCTCAGGCTTGGGGTGCCTTTTCTTTATCTCTTCACTTGAAAAGGTCTCATGTGGACTTCTGTCATTGTTTTGAGCCAGAGTCTGCCTAAGTTCCCAGGCTAGTCTTAAATTCTCTTGTAGCCTAGCCTGGCCTTGAAATCATAAACTCTCTTGCCTCCACCTCCCAAGTTCTAAAATTTCAGGCCTGTGCCACCAATCCCATGTTTCATGTACTTTTGAGGTATTTAAATGCATAGGTTTTTCACCTCTAATTTGGGATCTTCTCATATTTAACCAAATCCTTTTGCTTCCAGACACCAGGCCAGACACTATTTATAAGGATTTTGCCCCAAACTACCAAATTTGGCCTTTCAAAGTCTGAACACATCCCAAGATTTTCTTTTTATTTTTTTGCATATCTCTCTGTGTGTGTGTGTGTGTGTGTGTGTGTGTGTGTGTGTGTGTGTGTGTGTAGTATGTGTTATGTGATGTGGTGTGGTACATGAATGTATGTTTGTAGATGTGCGTGCCCCATGTGCACTATGCTGAGGCCAGAGGAGACCATCAAGTGTCCGTCCTGCTCATCTGCATGTTTCCTTGAGACGGGATCTCACTCAACCCAGAGCTGCCTCCTTCCTTCCTTCCTTCCTTCCTTCCTTCCTTCCTTCCTTCCTTCCTTCCTTCCTTCCTTCCTCCCTCCCTTCCTCCCTCCCTCCCTCCCTCCCTCCCCCCTCCCCTCCCTCCCTCCCCTCCCTCTTTCTTTCTTTCTTTCTTTCTGTCTTTCTTTCTTTCTTTCTTTCTTTCTTTCTTTCTTTCTTTCTTTCTTTCTTTCTTATTTTTGGCAGGAGGCAGGATAGATTGGCTGACTAGCAAGCCCCAGAAATTCTCTGATCCCCACTCCTCCCAGGACTGGGGTCATAGTTGTGCCTGGCCATGCCCAGCTGTTTATGTGGGTGCCGGGAATTGGGTTTATGGCAGATCAGGCCCTTATGCTTGTACATCAAGCGCTCTTAACTGCTAACCCGTGTGCTCAGCTCCCTAAGATGCTCTGACAAGGTGCTTGAGAAAAGCCACCTTAGCTTTTTCCAAGTGGGTGCAAGTTGATGTTCACGAAGGAATGCTTGGGAAGGGGAACAGCAGGCAGTAGGTACTGGTCACTAAGGAGATACCTATCCGTGTGCACGGAAGGCCCCCTCTGGTGTGTATGTGTATGTGTAAGCACGGGTGGGGATATGGGGCACAACAGTACAGCACGTCATCTCTGGGAGCCTGGTCGAGTTGGGTGGAGCAGCCAATCCCTGAGGCGATGTCACTGACGTGTGGACACCTCTGCTAACAGTGAGGTGTCTGCTTCCCAGAGGCTCTCAGAAAGGCATTGAAACACACACACACACACACACACACACACGCATGCACACGCTGATGCCAAAATGCACACATGATGCACGTGTTTCTTTATTTCTTTTTATTTTATTTGGTTTTTCAAGATAGGGGTTTCACTAGTCCAGGCTGACCTGGAATTCACTCTGTAGTCTTAGGGTGGCCTCGACACACAGTGATCCTCCTACTTCTGCCTCCCAAGTGCTGGGATTAAAGGAGTACGCCACCACGCCTGGCTCTATGAATGTGTTTCTAAATAGTGGCCATGGGTTCTGTCATGTGGGTGATGTTGCGCTTCCTTCCTGCCATGTGGCTTGCCACAGGTGAGGAGCTGTGAGAACCCAGCACCTTCTGTCCCGCTCCTTCCTCCCGGGAGCACCTCTCCCCTAGGCCCACCTTCCTCCTCTGGAGCTGATGCAGAGACCTGCAGGATCCAAGGTGGGCACAGGGTGGCCCTGTGCAGTCAACTTCCCATGCATTAGCCTCCTACCCGAGGGCCTGGGTGCTGGCACTGGGGGGATCGAGAATTGAGGTGCCCTTTGGGAGGTGATGAAGAATGGTGAACAGCCTCGTGCTTGAGCCCAGCCAGTCCTCACACCTACGGACATCACACCTTGTGGTCCGGGGCTCATTGTCATTTTATTTATTTATTTATTTATTTATTTATTTATTTAATAGTTTACTTATTTATTTATTAGAGAGAGGGAGAGAGGGAGGGAGGAGGGAAGATGGGAGATAGAGAAAAAATAATGTGCCAGGGTCTCCAGCCACTTCAAAAGAACTCCAGACACATGAGCCACCTTGTGCATCTGGCTTACGTGGGTCCTGGGAAATCAAACCTGGGTCCTTTGGCTTTGCAGGCAAGCGCCTTAACTGCTAAGCCATCTCTCCAGCTCCACTTAATTTTTTTTTTTTAATCATACCAGATTCCAGCATGGAATCTGTCTTTCTTCTTTTTAAGAACAAAATGCCTGGCAAGCTACTTTGTACAGACTGACTGTTCCCTTCCATGTGAATTCAGCATGTCTGAGACAAAGCTGGACCCGGCTCAGGTGGGAGGCTGCCATGCGCGGCAGCTCAGCCCAGGCTGCCGCTGTCAGCAAGGTTTGGGCAGGAACGGAATCCGGAATCCAGGGTCTTTTCAGCCTGTAGCTTGTCAGTCGAAGCTATGGGTCCGCTATGTGACCTGCTGGTCAGAGACAAGAGATGTCTCCTCCAGGAGGTAAGCTCAGACCTGCACAGCAGTTTGTGTGTTGTATGTGCATATGTGCAGGTACACGTGTGCAGAGTCCTCCTCCAGCATTCCTTCACCTTCTTTCTCCTTTCCTTCCTTCCTTTCCTTCCTTCCTTCCTTCCCTTCCTTCCTTCCTTCCTTCCTTCCTTTCTTCCTCCTTCCTTTCTTTCTTTCTTTTTCTTTCTTTTTTTTTTTCGAGGTCATGTCTCGCTCTAGACCAGGCTGACCTGGAATTCACTCTGTAGTCTCAGGGTGGCCTTGAACTCATAGTGATCCTCCTACCTCTGCCTCCCGAGTGCTGGGATTAAAGGCATGCGCCACCATGCCCACCCTTCACCTTATTTCCCTGAGACAGAGTCTCTCTCTGAACCTGGAGCTCACAGGTTTTTGGTTAGACTGGCTGACCAGTGAGCCCTAGTGAGTGGTCCACTGCTCCTCCATCCCTCAGAGTCGGGGACACAGTCATATGTAGCCATCCATGGTCATCTTTCTTTCTTTTAAAAAAAATTAAATTATTTATTTATTTATTTATTTATTTATTTATTTGCAAGCAGAGAGAGAGAGATTGAGAGGACACAGATAGAGAATGGGTGCACCAGGGCCTCCAGCCACTGCAAATGAACTCCAGACGCATGCACCCCTTTGTGCATCTGGCTTACATGGGTACTGGGGAATCAAACCTGGGTCCTTTGGCTTTGCAGACAAGCGCCTTAACCGCTAAGCCATCCCTCCAGCCCAGTCATCTTCCTTATATGTGGGTGCTGGAGTTCCAAGTCAGTTCCTCATGCTTGAGCAGCAAGCACACTTAGCTGCTGAGCCATGATCCTGACGTCTCTCACTGAGGAACACTTTCCACTTTCTCTTCTCTGCCACACACGGGGTTGGCACTGATGAGAGCCGACTGGACATGGAGGCACCAGGCTGTGTGCTTTTCCCTGTTTGCGGGTGCTTCTGTGAAAGCCGCTTCATTCTCCCACCTTCCCCCGGGTGGGGTGCATGTGCCTGGAGTGAGGAGCGGGTAGTCGACAGCAAGCTGTTCCCTAGCAGCCCGCCTTCTGCTGTGGGTGCTCGGTGACTGGCAGAGGCAACACTCTCAAACAATGGAGATCAGAGGGAGGGAGAAAGAGGAGAGGACTGCTCCACAGTGAAGGCCAGTGGGCGCTGCCAGGAGAGTCTTGTGGAGTGGACGAGCTTGCTGGGCAGGCCACTCTGAGGCACAACTTCCTGTGGGCTTCCCTCTCTCCTGCCTTGGGCCACCTGGCCTCTGCCCATGCAGATGGAAAGTGGGCAGTGCTTTCCGAGGGGAGAAAGCTCTAGATCCTGGGACTGTATTTCAGAGGGAGCTCAGGACATGGGGTTCTATAGCAATACTCCTGGTCCCTGCGTCATAGTATGATTAATTGGGTTATTTTCATTTCTTGGTGATTTCTGGACCCATTTGCTTCTTTTCCCCCCATTAATCTTAACAGACATTAAGAAAATTGCTATCTTAGAATAGTCATATTTTTTTTTTTTTTTTTTTTTTTAAGAGCTTTGAACAAGTGGCCACCAGCCTGGAGACCTAGAGTAGCAGAAATGTATTGTGTCACAGTTCTGCAGGCCACAAGTCCTGGAGACCAGGTGCCCAGGTGGCGTGTTCCTTCAGGAGGCTCTGCATGTGACTCTGGGCATCTCTGTGACTTCTGGTGGTGGCTGCGGATCCCTGGCACTCCTGGGCTTGAAGACGCCTCACTGCAGCCTTTCCTTCTGTGACCTCTCACTTTCTCTTCTGTCCTACAGGCACCTTGATTTAGGCTGGTGTCACCTTGAGACCTTTCTTGAAGGTGCTGTGAGGATAATTTTGACCTGTGGCTCCCAGGTGACCAGTTTTTAGGGGGGCGCTCTTCAGCCAGGTGTCATTCTCTGCACTGATGCGTGATTGACCTTTGGCTACTGGCACGTTACCTGGTGCTCCATCCACGTGACACTCATACCTGTCCAGGCTTGGAGACACAGACAAGGTTCATTAGTGCCTTACAAGGTTATAGTGAGCTTTTACCTTGGGCGTTGGGGACCTGCGTAGATGCTCTCCTCTCCTCCAAATCCTTCTGGGTGATCTGTCATCTTGCAGCCCTGGGTCCGAACTTCCTCCTGTCTGGGTGCGATTTGTGCCCACGACACCAGGCCTTCTGTTCCTGGTTCCTGCCTCCTCGCCCCACATCCGCTTGGCTTATTATTCATAACTACCCTACTCAGAGGCATACTGTACTGTGCTTGGAGAAGGTATTTGTGGCAGAAATGGAACAGTCACACACACCTACCTGACTTCCTCAGATGGGTTGGAAATAGCTCCTTATTATAGTCTCCCGTCCTTTGTATATTAATTGCTGGCTCGCTGGCTTGTCTCTTTCTTTGGGTGTTCTCTATGGCGTCACGACTTGCCGACGCAACCTCTTCCCTCTGACTATGGGGAAGTGCGTTCTCTTTGTACTGCAGCTACCTTCTACGAGATGGGACCAAACAGCCGGCCAGAATCAGCGTCTGCAAGGAAGGGTTTATTTTGGCTTACAGTCCTGAGGGGAAGCTTCATCAGGAGGCCTGGTTCACATCTTTGTCACTGCATCAGGGGAAGGAAGCAGTCCAGAGAAACCAGCTCTGAACACCCAATGCGTTGGACCCGTAAGGCCTGTGTCCGGTGACACACACCTACTCCAGCGAGGCTCCACCTCCCAAAGGTTCCACCAGCTGAGCACTGAGTATCAGGTGTGGCAACAAGCACATGAGGTTATGGGGGACATTTCACACTCCCACCACCACACTTTGGGGAATCAGATCCAGGCATTTCAGGGCTAATGCACTGGTCACAGGAGATGGGACATTTTTTTTTTTTTTTGGGTCAGGCTATGCTGATGAAAAAGCTGGAAATAGTGTGTTACACTGAGCTGGGTATGATGACAAGCAGCTCTATTCTGAGCTGTTTGGACAAAGGCACGAGGATCACAAGTTAGAGATTCCAGCCTGGGCTACAGAGTAAGTTCAAGGACATCCTGGGCAACTTAGTGAGACTCTGTCTCAAAAATAAAGTTATAGAGCTGGAGAGATGGCTTAGTGGTTAAGGTGCTTGCCTGCAAAGTCTAAGGACCCAGGTTCAACTCCCCAGAACCCACGTAAGCCAGATGCACATGGTGGCACATGCGTCTGAAGTTTGTTTGCAATGGCTGGAAGCCCTGGCATGTCCATTCTCTCCACCTGCTTCCTCTCTGTCAGTAAATAAGTAAAAATAAAACAAAAAATATTTTTCTGAGGCAAGCCCAACAGACAGCCTTTTTTTTTTTTTAATGTGAGAATGAAAGAGTAAAAAAGAAAGAGAGAGAATTGGTGTGTCAGGGCCTCCAGCCACTGTACTTGAACTCCAGACATATGTGCCCCCTTGTGCACATGTGTGACCTTGCATGCTTGGGTCACTGTGCATCTGGCTTATGTGGGACCTGCGGAATCAAACCTGAGTCCTTAGGCTTCGCAGGCAAGCACCTTAACCACTAAGCCATCTTTCCAGCCATAAAATAAAAAATATAAAAAAAAAAATTATAAAAGGGCTGCAGAGATGATGCAGTGATAGAGCTCTTGCTTGATGTATGCAAGGTTCTGAGTTTAATCCCTTACTATAAAAAAGTCACATTGCTA
Organism: Orientallactaga sibirica; assembly: GCA_036365145.1. NCBI lineage: Eukaryota > Metazoa > Chordata > Mammalia > Rodentia > Dipodidae > Orientallactaga > Orientallactaga sibirica. The sequence goes on from JAEOAD010000009.1 coordinate 8,572,607, forward strand.
TTTTCAATTTTTTTTTTTTGAGGTACAGTCTCATTTTAGCCAAGTCTAACCTGAAATTTCACTCTGTAGTCTCAGGCTCACAGCAATCCTCCTACCTCAGCCTCCTGAGTGCTGGGATTAAAAGCATTTACTACCATGCCTAGCAGATATTTTCAGTTTAACTTTGATTTATTAGATTATTTATTTATTTTTGAGTCAAGGCCTCACTACATAGCCTTGGCTAGCCTCAAACTTGCTATATAGATTGGGCTGGCCTCAGATTTGCAGTGATTCTCTTGCCTCAGCATTCCAAGTGCCAGGGTTGCAGGCATTCACGCCCATGTGTGGGTATGCCAGTGACTGAGTATGCCAGTGACTGAGGCGGACAGGTGCCAGCGAGGCTTCTCTGGAGCAGTGTTTGGACCCTTTTCTTTTTCCCTGGCATGGGCTGGAATCAAAGAGTAGGGTCACGGTTGGGGGTCCTTGTGCAATCCTGGCCAAGGGACAGGAGTTTGGACCACTGGTCTGGATTTGCAGCCAGATACACGGCATTTTAATCTGGGAACCACTTCTGCAGACATGTGGGTGGATTACTTTCTTCTTGGAAGCCTATCAAATGGGTTTGGGTGCAGGGCGCTCACTTTGAAACCAGGAAGTCCCTCCTTCGGTGGTGCCATTCCCCTTTTCTCATGGACACATTCTGTTTTACTTCTTTCACAATTTCTTAAACACTGAAGTGGGCGTGTGCCGTGTGTGGATGTGCTACTGGCTGTGATCAGTAAGTCCCGCCCCCAGGCCAGGCTGTCTGTCACGCACCCTGATCTTTACTGCATGCCAAGTCTTTGCAGTAAGTACGCTGGGGGAAGCTTGCCCTGGGACTTCTGCCTCCTTTCTCTAACCATAGCGAGGAATTTGTAGTTTCTTTCTAGTTGCTCACTCAGACTCGTTTCCTTTTACTTCTATTTTTCTTTTTTTTTTTTTTTAATTTCTATTATTTATTTTTCAAGCAGAGAGAGGGGGAGGGGAATAGGCATGCCAGGCCCTCCTGCCACTGCAAACAAGTTCCAGATGTATGCACCACTTTGTACATCTGGCTTTACGTGGGTACTAGGGAATCGAATCCAGTACTTTGCAAGCAAGTGTTTTAACCACTGACCCATCTCTCCAGTTCTTTTTCTAAAGAGAACGATGAAGCGCATCTCAACTAACACTCATCCCAAACTCCCTCGCTCCCAGGCACGTTCGTGTGGTATGTCCATTGACCAAAACCCCGCCCCGTCCCTGTGGCAGGTTCTGAACTGGCCCCGTTTAACAGATGGCACCGGTGCGTGTCACAGGGTCTGATGGTGATCAAGGAGCCGGAAGCTCACTTTCGCTATCCAACTACAAAAGCCCAGGCTCCTAACTATGATATGGTATTGCCCTATGGCTGCCGTTGTTCTTTTTAATTTGCTTGTATGAGTGATGCGGCTTGGATAAAATATTAAGAGAAATTCCTACCACTGCAGGGCAGACGTGCGAAGCCTTCAGCTGAAGGGCTTCTGGCTCCATCCTTGCTCCCTGAGATGCTGAGCAGAGCTTCCTGTCCCTTTACGAGGTCTTGCTCATCCCCAGTTATGTCGGCCCCTCTCCTCCTTGACAGAATGGATCGAATCCATTGGTGTTTGAGGCATCTGTTAATTCTGAATTTGTTTATGTGTATGAGGCCTGTCACCATCTTTTTAGACACACCTGAAAGGACTTTGAACAAACAAATCCTTAGATCATATGGTTGCACCAGCCTCTATCCAGCTGTTTTTGGGAAAGACATCTGAGGGAGCCCTCCTTGGCTTGCTACGGGGCTGCCGCGAGGCACTGTCAGCGCAGGGGGGAGACGAGAAAGGACCGGAGGGAGAAGGGAGATGAGATGCATTCTGTGATCAAGGGCAGTTCCAGGGGGAACGGAAATCACTCGATAGTCAGGTAGCCTAGAAACCTCCAGACGTGTATCCAAGACTGAGGGCACAAAGGAGCTTGTGGCTCTGGCCTGGGCATGCCTTGGAGGAAGAAGGGGTGCTGGAGGGGTACCAGAGTTTCAGGGTGTAGATGATAGCTGAGGGACAACATGGCCAGGGATCGTGCAGGTCCTCTGTCCCGCACATTTTCTGAAAACCTATTAACAACTGGAACCCAAGATTTGTCAACGTCACTAGCGGTCCCTCTGTCCTACACAAGGGTGGTTTCCTCCCCTGTTTGTGGTGGGTGTCCTTTCGTTAACTTCTCTTCTCCCTTCTGGGATTTGAGGCCTTGCTGGTTGACATTGCTCATGGTGGAGGATCCTGCAGCCCAGGGGCAGAACCTACTCTTACTGGGTAAAATCTGGACACCTGGCTGGTGGGAGGGCCTGGGTATAACATCCTGGCCCAGTGTGCAAGCAAGAGCTGGTAACAAGAGGAGGACAAGAGGGCACTCCAAAGGGACGAGAGGCTTCTGGAACAGACGTGGGATGGAACTCTAGCTTTGGGGTCCTTATAAGACAGCATTGGGGGGGGGGCTCCTCAGCTTCCATGGTCGAAGGAGGATTATACAAAGAATAGAGTCCAAGACTGTGTGAATGTGTGTGAGTTCTTTTTATTTTCCTACTATACACAGATATGTATCATGTTATTATATATATGTTATTATATATATATAACATTGTATATACAAAATCATATACAGCCCTCTGTATCTGCAGGTTCCATATCTATGAGTTGAAGATACCCCTCCCTGCATAGTGCCTGTACTGAACGTGTGCAGGCCCTTGTCTCTGTTGTTAATCGTGAAACCATAAGTCTAACAATGGTCCACACTGTACTGCCCTTGGTTTAGGTATTCCTGGAACCTTAGAGATGATTTAAGGCACTTCAGAGGCTATGAGTAAATCACATGCAATGCACACTGTTTCATATAAGGAACTGAGTACCTGAGAGCTTTGGAGCCAACCCCCAGTGGTGCCAAGGGCCCACTGAATGCAGATGCCACTATGATACCATCCACGGGCTTGAAGGACTCAGTGGTTTGGTTCAGGACAGGATTTTTCAACCTGACAGTTTTGCGTCCAGGGGACATTCACCAATATCTGGAGGCATTTTTGATGGTCGCATCTATTGGCATTTTGTGGGGGTTGAGCCAGGGGTGCTGCAAAATATTCCAGAATGCCAAGGACTATCTTCTACACCAAGGAATTATGTAACTGCAAATATTGAAAACATCTGCTTTCGAGGTGGAGTTTAACCTATAGGTCTAAAAATCTGTCTAATTATCCTGGATTTTACTTTTATAATTAAACATGCAAAAGCTTAGAACTAATCCATGTTCTGGGCTAGGGAGATGGCTCAGTGGTTAAAGCAGCTTGCAAAGCCTGCCGGCCGGGATTTGAGTCCCCAGTACACACATAAGCCAGATGAACAAAGTGGCACATGTGCCTTGAAGTTCACTTGCAGTGACAGGAGGCCCTAGTATGCTCATTCTCTCTCTCTCTCATAAGTGAATAAAAATATTTTTAAAAGGACGAATCTATGTTCAAAATGTTCTTTTTTTTTTTTTTTAAGTTTTACCCAAAATAGACCATTCCTCATCATTTATAAGGAAAGTCCCAAAGCCCCATTTCCTCCCTCCTACCCCTAAAGGCAGCTTTCCTCCCCAGGAAGCTCTTCCTTGATGTGCATGTTTGCACTTTGGGTCATACCGAAGTGTCCACACAAGCCGTCTTGTGTTGCACAGCCCTGGCCATGGTGTTCGCTGTCCGCTCCTCACATGCTACTTTTCAGAAGTTTGAACAAAGGCTTGAGCCTTGACCCTTACTCCATCGAGGTGGCAGTTTTATGAGTCATGTACATTCCTTTCAGGTGGTCATCTTAAAAGTTTCCAAATTTTGCCAGGCGTGGTGGCACATGCCTTTAATCCCAGCACTCGGGAGGCAGAAGTTGGAGGATCACTGTGAGTTCGAGGTCACCCTGAGACGACAGAGTGAATTCTAGGTCAGCCTGGGCTAGAGTGAGACCCTACCTCAAAAAAAAAAGGTTTTAAATTTCCTTAAACATTTTTCAGAAGGGCATTGAATATTTTCAACCAGGTTGAGAAAAGAAAACCAGAAGTCATGCTTTGCAGATTTTAAAAGGTAGCATTTTTCAGACACAGAAAATACTTCCTGTAGGGACCCAGGATGGGGCCCACAACCTGACCACCCATTGGTGGGAGGTGATGGTGTTGTTAAGCCCTGCATCCACCCTGCTCCCCACATGGCCCCTCTCGGCCTCTGCTCACAACATTCTTGGAAGACATTTCCTCCATTTCTGCATCATTTTTTTTCCTTCTTCAGAGCCGGCTAGTTTCTATGGCAACGGTTAGATTGAAAGATGAGCAGGGAGCAGGAGGCAGGCTTGCAGGGAGCAGGCCGGGTGGTGGTGTGTGTCCCTGACGTCACCCTGGGGCTGTCTGGATAGGATGATTCAGGCTACTCCCATTCAGGGCCACTGTCCAGCCCCACTTCATCAGCAGGGCGGTTAGGGTCTCTCCACAGCTCTGCCGCCTGCCGCCTTTTCTGTCCTCCTGTTCCCCCCACCACCGCAGGATTTTTTTTCTCTTGGCTGCCCCTTTTCTATTTTGGCTCCAGACTGTCATTAAGAATGCATAGCTCAGTCCTGCTGTGTTTGGGGATGCTCTTCTGCCCCACGTTCTGGATGGGCAGGGAGGCATGGCAGCGTCTGACTTGACGTCCATGGCGCCGTGAAGTCCATCCGATCTTCTGTGAGAATCCTGACTATGCAGAAATTTATCGAAGCGGATTACTACGAACTAGACTGGTATTATGAAGAATGCACAGACGGTAATTAGGGCCCCTGGGAAATAGAGCGGGGATGTGTAGGGGTATTGTCTCAGGGTGTGTGTGGGGGGAGTGTCCTGAATCCTGAGGGACATGAGCAGAAGGGAGGGGCACTGGAATGGGCATTGCCATCAGGCACAACACACATGGCTCTGACAGTCTGGACGGTACTGTGGAAGGAATGCAGGTGGGCAGGGCTCTTGACATAGGGCGACTCCTTTGCAGCATACATGGCCGTTTGCCTCGAATGGGAAATGGCTTTCAGTGTGCCAGGCTTACGAGCGTGGGACTTTTGTTGGATCAAATTGTCTGGCTCGAGGCACGTGTGTGTGTGTGTGTGTGTGTGTGTGTGTGTGTGTGTGTAGAAATATGTTTTCTGTGCTCTGTGCTCTCTGCTGGCAGAGGGGTGTCAGGAAGCTCGAGACCTGAGCAGTGTGTTCCAGAGGTCAGCAACGGGCCCCAGAACCTACCCTTTCCTGAGCCAGACTGGGGGTTGTGGGGGAGGCCAAGACAGAGGTGGCAACAGCTTCCCACGTAGCGGGCCATTCAAATAAATCCTGCTAGCCCGAGTCGGTGAGATTGGGCTGGGGAGGTGCTGGCAGGGGCAGAAAGAACATGCCTCCTCGCGTGACTGTCTAGGTGTATGCAGAGGGTGTGGCCCATTCCTGAGGTGCTTGAGTTGTGGGGCCAGAGAGCTTCCAGACACAGGGGAGCCTAGCACCAAGGGGCAGCCTCCTCCTCGGAGGGAGGGGTGGCCAAGGAAGGGAGGGCCTGAGTCTCCTGCAGGGTTGGGTGGATGCATAGCATATTTTACAGGTCCTCCTCGGCTCGGTTCCGTTTCTTCTTGAACATGACCCTTAAGTCACAAGCCTTCACAAAGAAAAGGACGCAGTTAGTATGGGTGCTCTGAAGGTCTGTTCCCTAGTGTTGATGTCTTCCAGGTCCCCACAAGCTGTCAATATTGAAGGCAATCGAGTGCTGTCTAATTGAATTGGAAGTTTCAGGATTGCTCCAAGCAGAATCACGTTTGATGATCCTGCATGATGTAACAAGCTGGGAGCTGGCCTACTTAGTAAGCTGAGAGCTGCATCATTATCTCCTGTCTGCAGGTCCTCACCTGGCTGTGGGCTGCCTCAGAGGCCGAGGGGCTTTCTCGGGGCATGCTACGTAAAGCTACCAAGAGACTCCGCCCATCCCCCACCCTCATCATGGGAGTCGTGTGAGCTTGTGCACATGTTTGAATATCCCAGGGTCTTCAGGGAAGAGGAAGAATTTTCTTTCAGACAGTCACTTTTTATTATATGTGTGTGTGTGTGTGTGTGTGTGTGTGTAGAAAGAGAGAGAATGGGAACTGGCACATCAGGGCCTCCAGGTACTGAAAACGAACTCCAGACTCATGCACCACCTTGTGCATCTGGCTTATGTGGGTCCTGGGAAATTGAATCTGGGTCCTTTGGCTTCGTAGCCAAGTGCTTTAACTGCTAAGCCATCTCTCCAGCTCAAAATTTGGAAGCAAGTTTCCAGTCCGTTACCATTCTGCAAGAGACAACTATGGGTGTGTGTGGGTGGGGGGTCCTGCTTTATTGGAAACTCTTCTTGACTCCTAGTTTCCTTTGTTGTTTGGGGATCATCAAATGCTTCGTAAGAGTGTATTTAAATATACTTATTTGGCAAGTGTTGTGGGTTTGTGATGTGTATGTATGTTTGCACGAGTACGACTGCATATGTGTAAGCATGGATATAGAGGCCAGAGGTTGGCAACCATTATCGATCTCATTGAGACAGAGCCTCTAATTTGAATCCATGCCTCACTACCCAGCTAGTTACCCAGCTGGCCCCTGGGACCACTTGTCTTCTCTTCCCATGGGCTCCTATGCCCACTTGGCATTTATGTGGGCATCGGGGATCTGAACTCAGTCCCTTTGTGTGGCAAGCATTTTATACTCAGAGCCATCTCCCCAGCTTGCCTCATAACTTTTTAGAGCAAGTGATTAAAGCCGTCTTTAGTGCCCCATCAGATTGGAGAGTCTTGGTTCTAGCAGCGAGTCTGCCACAAGGCTTGAGGGATGAGTTGGGCGTGGCCCTGGCTCCTGGGGGTGTTCTCCAAGAGGTGGGGGAGGAAGGATTCCTAGTGTCTGGACCCAGTTCCTGTGCCATCCACTTCTGTGCTCGCTGAAATGAAAACAGTTGCTCTCCGTGGCTGATCTTGGCAGAGACAGGAGGCCAGCAGAAGGATTTTCTTACCCTACAGTTCTCAGAGGAGTCTCTGGCCCGAGGACACCCTGAGCCGTGTCCTTTCCAAGAGCAAAGGAAATGGTAGAGAAGATGGCTCATCCATGCAAAGATTAATAAACATTGATTGCTGTCTGAATGCATGGGGAACAAAATTCTCACTTGACCTTTCACCTCAATCCTCATCCTCAATCCTGTTGTTGGACAGAGGAGAGAAAATTGGTGGGACAGAGTTTACGGGAACACCTGCATGTAAAGATAGGTAGCAAAGGGCTGGAGAGATGGCCTAGCGGTTAAGGTGCCTGCCCCCTAAGCCTAAGAACACCAGTTCCAATCTCCAGGTCCCACGTTTAGCCAGATGCAAAGTGATGCAAGGGCACAATGCTGCACTTGACCACAAGGGGGCACACACATCTGGATTTCTTTCACAGCAGCTGAGAGCTGCTAGTGCGCCCATCTCTGTCTTCCTCTCCCTATCTCTCTCTCTGTCTCTCTCCAAAATAAAAATAAATATTAAAAAATTTTTAAAAAAGATAGGTAGCAAAAACAGGAGAAAAGGAATTGAGGCCCAGAGATGACCCGCTTAGGAATTCCACGAGGGGGTTTAATGTATGCGTTCATTTTGGGGTGATTCGTTTACACATTTCTAACTAAGGGGGTTCTTTCCTGGCTTCAGTGAATCCGGTTAGCCTGGATACTTCATATGCCTTGCTTATATGGATCATTAAATGCAAGTCATTAGACTCCCAGCCCTACTGTCATCTTTTGGAATTTTGAAAAAATATTTTATTTATTTATTTATTTATTTACAGAGAGAGGTGGGAAGAGAATGGACACATCAGGGCCTCTAGCCACTGCAGACAAACTCCAGATACATGCACCACTTTGTGATTCTGGCTTTATGTGGGTCTTGGAGAACTGAACCCAGGTTGTTAGGCTTTGCCTGGGCTGTTAATAGAATAAGTTCCAGGTCTACCTGTGAGTAGAGTGAGACCCTGCCTCAATAAGACATAAAAAGAGATAGGTGTGGTAGAACGTACATACCTTTAATCCTAGCACTTGGGAGGCAGAGGTAGGAGGATCACTATGAGTTCGAGGCTAGCCTGAGACTACATAGTGAATTCCAGGTCAGCCTGGGCTAGAACAAGACCCTACCTCAAAAAACAAAACAAAACAAAACAACAAAAAAGAAACAGAGATTGAGCACTCAATACTTTAGAATAATTTGTCAAGCTGTGAAGCGACCATTACCTCACTAGTCACAGCCTTAGTCTTTGCAGAGTCCACCCACCTGTACTTAGTTTACAGTTTAAACTCCAATTCAGGGTGGAGAGATTGCTCTGTGGTTAAAGGTGCTTGTTTGAAAAGCCTGATGGGTTTCATTCCCCAGGACCCACATAAAGCCAGATGCACAAAGTGGTGCATGCATCTGGAGTTCATTTGCAGCAGCAGGAGGCTCTGGTGTACCCATTTTCTCCCTCCCTCTCACTTTCTCTCTCTCTCTCAAAAATAAATAAATAAATAAATAAACTCTCTAGTCCACAAGTGTAAGTTGCTTTCACTGGATAGTCCTGTTCTTAGTGTAGAACCCCTGCTTACTGAAAATGCGGATCCTCGACTCACACCGGGGAGACCGCCAAAGAAATCTGTGTGCTCACGTCACTCTTCACATGGGCTGTGTCTGAGAAACCATCTGTTTCCATGGAGAATAGTGCCAGGCACTGAGGGCTGGAAAAAATCTTGCTTTTGGCCAGTCACAGAGTTTCACATTTTCTATGCTGGTCACCAGAAAAATAAATGAATGAATAAACAAATAAATAACTAAAGGACTGTGAATCAATTTTTAAACTTCAGAAGGCTTGGGTACAAGTGCATGTACTTAAAGCAATCCAAGTGTCTTTTTGTTGATATTTTAGAAGGTAGGGAGTGACAAGAACCTTAGCCTGGAGTCCATGTTTCTGGCCTGGTTTTCACTTCCGCCACACAGAAGGGACAGCTCCCGGAAACCTGTGCGAGTCGCTGCACACCCAGACCCTCCACCTGGAAAAGTGGGGACCCCATGCCGACTGGAGCCTTTGGGAAAAGTGACCAAGGTGGACATGAGAGAAAAGTGCCTTCTAAGCAAGGACAAGCCAGGCCAGGATATGGTCTTATTTTCCCAGAAACAGTGCTAATCTTTGAGTTCTGTTTTGAAGAGGTGAACGGCGTCTTGAGAGACGCATGGTGCTGTGACCACCTGTTCCTTCCGGCCGTGTCTGGAGATTTGCCCTCCGCCCGTGCTTGTCGTCCCCATTCCTGGTGTGCGATGGCAGGAGGCGGTTCAGTTCGCCGTGGCTGTGTGAACAGGAAGACTCATTTATGAAGCTGCGCAGGTGCTGTGGCTGGTAGGACTTGCTGCTCTGCGAAGGAAACTGCTGAGGACAGGCAGGCGTGGTCTGGTGCTACTTGCTCCATCCCAGCACCCTCTCTCTCGTCAGCTCAAGATGGAGGTGGATGGCGCCAGGGAAGTTTTGCTAGAAGCTCTTTTTTTTTTTTTTTCTCTCTCCTTCATTTTCTTGAGACCATGTCTTACATCTCCCAGGTTGGTCTCAGGCTCTCTGTGTTGTCACGGATGACCTTGCCCTTCAGATCCTCCTCCCAGTACTGAGATGATAGGCATGTGCAACCATGTCCATTAATAGTCCTGGAGATGGAACCCGGGGCTTCCTGCGTGCTCGGCACCACTCTACCAGCCGAGCCACATCTCCTGCCCCTATTCCTAGGTTTTTGAGATGATCTTTCTAAGTCTCCCACACTGCTTTCCAGAGCGTCTCCCACGGCAGGCACACCCCCATGCCTCTGTTTCATGTTTCTTGTATAATATGTCTTGGAGAGATGAAGGGTTGGCCTTAACTTTTCCATACAGCGCGCTCTCTTTTTTTAGAAACTATTGACAACCTTCATACGTATACACAAAGTAATATCATCATAATCCCCTCCCACCACCCTTCTTTGTGCCTCTCCCCTATTCCTTTGATGACGTCATTTCCCCACCTCCTATTATGCAGGTCTTGTGTTGGTAGCGTCACCTGCTGTAAGGTCAGGAATGCTGTGACCACTTTGTGTCTGGAAGACAGTATTGCAAAGCCCTCCTCCCTTTCCTTGGTTCTTACATTCTTTCAGGCACTTCTGCAATGGTCCCCAAGCCTTGGAGGGTGTGATGGAGATGCATGACTCTGCACAGCACTCTCTTGAATGGTGATTCTGTGATTTTCTTTCTAAAATTGTTATTGTGTGTGTGTGTGTGTGTGTCTGTGTGTGTGTGTGTGTGTGTGTGTGTGTGTGTGTGCCACAGCGCACATGTGGAGGTCAGAGGACAACTTAGAGGTGTCTGAGCTTTTCCTTCTGTGAGGCGGGATCTCTTGCTGCTTCAAGGGAACATCAGACTAGCTGGCCCAAGAGCTTCAGGTTCTCCTGGCTCCACCTTCCCTTGAGAAAGGTGCTTTGAGATCACAAGTGCATGCACCACTTTGCACTTGGCTTTATGTGGCTGCTGGGGAATTGAACCCAGGCCAGCAGGCTTTGCAAGCAAGTGCTTTTAACTGCTGGGCAATCTCTCAGCCTGATTTTCTTCTTTAAAAAGGAGTAAAGGGGCTGGAGAGATGGCTTAGTGATTAACCACTTGCCTGTGAAGCCCAAGGACCCCAGTTCAAGGCTCGATTCCCTATTAGCCATGTAAACCAGATGTACAAAGTGGCACATGAATCTGGAGTTCGTTTGCAGTGGTTGGAGGCCCTGGTGCGCCCATTCTCTCTCTCCCTGCCTCTTTCTCTCTCTGTCTGTCTATTGCTAATAAATGAATAAACCATGATTACCCCCTCCTCCCCCCACACACACACTTGCCCCTTCACAACTCCACTCTCCATCACATCTCCTCCCTGTCTCAATTCATCTCTCTTTTATTTTGATGTCGGGTTTGGGAATTTTTATGGTTGTCCTTCATTATTTATTTATATGGCATAAGGGGGGTCTTGGGGGAAATGATCATCTATAATGGGCCTGCCCGGCTCCGTCGAGCAGAGACTGTGGAAAGATGAGAGTGAGCAGACAGGCAGGGAAAAGACGCGAGAGGGCTGCTTGTGCGGATGGACATAAACGAATGAGTCACCAATCAGAAGGAGGGAAGGTCTTGCCAGCTGTAGAAAGCCCACTAACCACAGTAGGAGTCGAGGAATGAGACAGGCATCATTGGCCATCCATCCTAAGAAATGGTTAAGAGAAGAATCAGAACTAGTGGTTGGAAAGGGTGTTGTTACCAGACACTTTCAGTTGCAGAGGTGAACACTGGTACTTGCGGTGGTGTGAATGAAACGGCCCCCATAGGCCCATGCGTATTGAATACTTGGTCCCCAGCTGGTGGCAAATTGGAACAGTTGTGGAGCCTTGCTGGAGACGGTGTGTCACTGGGGGTGGACCCTGAGGTTTATTAGTCCAGCCCACCAGAGCAGCTCCTTCTCTCTGCTTCCTCCGTACTGATCGCTGACAGTGTGAGCCAGCTTCCTGTTGGTGCTGTTTCCCTGCCATGCTGAAACTTCCTCTCAGACTCTAAGCGGAAATAAACCCTTTCCTCCAAACAGGTGCTTTTGGGTGGGTGTTTTGTGCCAGTAACAAAAGGTAACTGCTACACTACTCCATGGTGAAGGGACTTGGCAGGCATCGCCCTGGCCAAGCAGTCCCAATGAGGGCCCGCAAGTGCCTCCTGGCAAGACTTAGCATTAGTCACCTCCAAGCTGGCCTTAACCTAGAACACCTGAACTCAGCCTGACCTAAAACGCCAGCCCAAAGTGAGGGACACTGTGCACACCAAGCGGCCTAGGTGTTCAACAGTGTTACCACCTCAAAATACAGAGACCCTGAGACAGCCCCATATTAAAGGTTGGTCAGCGCAGCACATCAGCTTGGTCTCTGCCAGAAAGGATGTCACTTGTACACGAAAGGATGTCACTTGTACACCTTAGGGAGACTCCAGAGTGGCTCCTAGAGAAGAGCATTGTTCCAATGTTGAGAGAAAAGTGGGGGAAGGGGAGAAACAGGTGTGATAAAGTGTTCACATTTGGCATCTCTGAATGAAAAATATCCAGGTATCTTTGTACTGTTTTTTGTAAATGTCCAGAAAAATATAAAATATTCACTGTTGAGTTTGGGTGGAAGTGTACACGTGTTCACGCTAGTATGCCTCAGGGTATTCTGTAGGTTAAAGTGTCTTCGTAATTAAAAACTAAGGAACTTCTTTTTAGGTGGTGGGGGGGAGACAGTCTCACTTGAGCTCTGACTTATGTAGTCCAGGACGGCCTTGAACTCTCTGTGAGCCTCCTGCTTCTTCATATTGAGTGCTGAGATTACAGGTGTGAGCCATCACAATCAACTTGGGGAAATCTTTTCAAGTGTTATTATCTAAGTGTTTACTATGTTTAGATAGAAGGAAGATAGATAGATAGATAGATAGATAGATAGATAGATAGATAGATAGATAGATAGATAGATGATAGATAGATGGATGCTAGGCTGACAGATTTAGATATTCTAAACTTGAATTAAAAGATGAATATAGGGTCTGGAGAGATGGCTTAGGGGTTAAGGCACTTGCCTCTGAAACCTAAAGACCCAGGTTTGATTCCCCAGTACCCACGTAATCCAGATGCATAAAGTGGTACATGTGTTTGGAGCTCATTTGCAGCGGCTGGAGGCCCTGGTGCACCCATTTTCTCTCTCTCTCTCTCTCTCTCTCTCTCTCTCTCTCTCTCTCTCTGCCTCTTTCTCTCTCTCAAATAAATAAGTAAATATGAACAATGCAATCATGAGTAAAACCCTCCTGAGAGGGTTTCTTTTTCCTGAGCGTGTAAAATTAGCTTGTGTTATCACTTATCTACCTGGCAGCCCAGTGTGGCACCCTACATTATGCAGTACACAATCTGATTCTTGTCGAATGAGTCATGCTCCAGTTGGGGGTCCCCCCTGCCCTCCCTCCTTCCCACGCTTTGGAGTAACCAGCTTTGTCATCTGGAAGACCTGATGTATGTACTTACTGTTTTGTTTTGAATTTCTCTCTCTCTCTCTCTCTTTCTCTTTTGTTTTTTCAAAGTAAGGGCTTGCTCGAGCCCAGGCTGACCTGGAATTCACTATGTAGTTTCAAGCTGGCCTTGAACTCACAGTGATCCTCCTACCTCAGCCTCCCGAGTGCTGGGATTAAAGGTATGTGCCACCACACCCGGCTTTCTCTCTCTCTCTCTTTTTAATTGAGAATTTTAGTACATGAGCATACTGTAATTTGATCATAATCCCCTCATGCATCTTCAGCCCCCCTCCATTCCCCCACTCCAGGGAAGGGAACCCCTCCTCTTCCCATGTGGCCCCTCCTCTGTGTTGATGTCCTGTTCTTTTCCCTCCTCCGTCACCTATGTCAAAATGTTGACGAGCTCAGTGCTGTGCAGCTCTCCTGGGGGCAGCGACATCCACAGGGTGGTCATGAATGCACAGGTCCCTTCATGTCCCAAAGCACCTCATATCTTTTGAAATTAATTAATAGATACAGCTTGATGACGTTTATTGAGATGTAAAAATACTTTTAAAAACTGTGTGTGTGTTTTGGTTTTTGAGATGGCCTTTCCCTATATAGCCCAGACAGGCCTTGAACTCGCTTGTAACCCAGGCTGGCCTTAAACTCATAGTGGTCCCCCTGCCTCAGCCTCTCAAATGCTGCGATTACAGACCTGTGCAACCACATTGGACTCCGAGTATCTTTTTAAACACATTGTGTTTAAAGTTATGCACATATTTTTGCAAAAAATTTTGGAATTCTGATGTGTCAAATCTGCCTCTGAATTTCTACAAGATCCCCTTTTTTTTACACACACAGCTTTACTGCTTTACAATGTAGCACTGATTTTTAAGCTCTAACAATGTAACCAGAATGTATCAGCCCCAAGTTTGAATTTTTTTAATTTAATTTTTTATTTTTGTTTATTATTGTTATTTATTTATTTGAGAGCGACAGACAGACAGACAGAGAGCTAGTGAGCGAATGAGCACAGCAGGGCCTCTAGCCACTGCAAATGAACTCCAGATGCATGTGCCACCTTGTGCATTTGGCTTACGTGGGTACTGGGGAACTGAGCCTCGAACCAAGCTCCTTAGGCTTCACAGGCAAGTGCTTAACCACTATGCCATCCCCCAGGTTTGAATTTTAATTGAAGTCTACCCTGTCTGGCTTTCTTCTTAGGGGCAGTAGGAGAGGTATACGATCTTACTCTAGACCCCATGGAGGAAGGGAGTCAGCATGACAGACATGCACCAGCTACCTTGGCTGAATCCAGGCTGATGGATTCACCTCACCTTACCTCTAGCCGAGCATCCTTTCAGCTGATCTTGCCTCTGCTCACATCTTCCTCTGGGTTGCTTGGCAGAGGGGAAGGGCCAGAGAGGTGGAGCAGGTCACTCAGGGAGCAGGGATGCCTGCCCTGCCGGGAGATGGCCGAAGCTTGGGGATTACAGAAAGAGCCTCCTTGCTCTGAGGTGGCTGGCACGCCCCAGACCACCTTGCAGGGAGTCTGGCAGCAGAAGCGGCCACAGTGACAGGCACAGCACAGAGAAAGGCCGTCATGATCCTGCCCCTTCTTTTGGGCACCACTGCAGGCTGTTAGGCTTGGATTTTCCTTTTTCCCTTGTCTTGTTTTAACCATGGAAAAGGATCTTTATATACTTGTGCACCCAGATTAAAGGGAAGCATGAGATCTCCTAAATACAGATCAACAGGGAGAAATTGCCACGTGTGATTATGAAAGAAGGACCGGGTGGTTAGATTGAGCACGGGCCATGATCCCTGCACCGTCTCTCCTGCCCTGGAAGTCAGGACGAGCTCTTCCTTTCCCAGTCCCCACTGTCGTCAGGCTCTTGTCACAGTCACAGTCACCTCAGATTCCCAAATCACGCCCACAGGAAGTCTCTTGGGCAATGTTCAGCAGGGCAACTCCTCCTCCAGCCCCGTGTACCTACCTAAAGACAGGTGTATGTGCTTGAGGTGTGGCTGGTGTTTTCCTGCCCAGTTGCTATGAAACTTTCAGGAGGCTACCATTCCCGCGGCTCCCACGGGGGAGAGAATGTGGGAGAGGCAGCTGGAGACAGGGAGCTTGCCCAGGTGCCCCGGGCCGGGCCTGGCTCCTCCCCAGGTCCAGGGCACCTGGCAGGGCAGTGCCATTCCGGCAAGTGTTTCGTCCCGCCCTGTCCCTCCTCCAGGCTCCTGGGAGCCAGCCCCTGCTAGGTCCTCTGGGTGATGCTGGGCAGGTAGCCCTGTGTACACCCCTCCCCTCCAGCTGAGCCAGGTCATGTCCCTGGCTCCGGCCAGGACCCAGCATGTGCCCCTTGGGCCTGGGTCCTGATGGCTCCTCCGGGCTGGCAGCCAAGAGCTCCCCCAGGGACAGTCTCTTAGGACAATGTTTGAGCTTTGGGGTAACTTCAGCAATGTCCCTGAGAGACGTCAGAGGGGAAGAGGAATGTTTTGAACACGAATGCCAGGATGAAGAGAGGACGCCCAGCCATGAGCAGCGTGACATGTTGGACGTCTTGGAAGAGGGTAAATGCTGATCTTGGCTCCTGTTTGATCGTTTCCTGTTTGAACAGGTTGGCCTGCTCCCTGATCTCAAAACTCAAGCTTGTATTTTTTTTTTTTTTGAGTAATTGCTTAAAGGAATAGATAGGTGAATGGCTTGACACCCATGTAGACCCGCACCCAGGGAAGCAGTGATTCGGGCTCTCGAGGACGTGCCGGTACCCTGCTTCCCCAGAAACCATTGGTCTGACTTCTGCCACTTAGGGTTAGCCTCATTTCATCCTGATCTGTGTCAGCAGAGTCAGTGTGTGTGTGTGTGTGTGTGTGTGTGTGTGAGAGAGAGAGAGAGAGAGAGAGAGAGAGAGAGAGAGAGAGAGAGAGAGCAAGCTTGATTTGTGTCTGGCTTCTGTGGCTTAACTTAGTAACTAAGGTCTTTAGGTTTTGAAATTCACCCAGGCCGTAACAGGGGTCCATACGCTCTGATTCCTAGTGGATTCCAGTACTCTGCTTTGAAAGTTTCTGTTGCTCTCTTGTGGCTGAAAGGGTTCTAGTAAGTTAATGAACTCCAGGAAATGATTCACCATCAAATAAAACACATTTCATACCTGGAGTGTTTACTTAAGAAATATTAATCACCGATTTCATATAAGGATTTATCTATATATTTTGGAGTGAGGGTCTGGCTATGTAGCCCAGGCTGTCCTAGAATTCTCTATCCTCCTGCCTCAGCCTCATGAGTGTTGATTATAGGAGTATGCTGCTCCACCCAGGTAGGATATATATCTCCATATATTTTAACTTAGAAATATTTCAAACACTGCGAAGCCAAAGGACCGAGGTTCAATTCCCCAGGATTCAGGTAAGCCAGATGCACAAGGGGGTGCATGCGTCTGGAATTTGTTTGCAGTGGCTGAAGGCCCTGGCGAGCCCATTCTCTTTCTCTGTCCCTGCCTCATTCTCTCTGTCTCTCAAATAAAATATAAATAAATAAATAAAAAGAAATATTTCAGCCTGGCGTGGTGGCGGATACCTTTAATCCCAGCACTTGGGAGGCAGAGGTAGGAGGATCACCATAAGTTCAAGGCCACCCTGAGACTATATAGTTAATTCCAGGTCAGCCTGGACCAGAGTGAAACCCTACCTCGAAAAACAAAACAAAACAAAGAAATATTTCAAACAGAGACACCCTGGAGCTTCCTTTGAAGCCGTCCAGGAACCCAGCAGGACTCTCCCAAGTCAGATGGGTCGAGTATAGGGGGCGTGAAGATCGGTAGGTGTTTAACTTCTTCTGCAGCTCTGGGCTTCAGTCACACAGAGGAGAAAGGTGCTTTCCGGAGTGAGGCAAGCTGTCTAAACAGTGACTACGTAGGTGTCCATTGAGTAAGCGCAGTCAGAATGCCTCTTCAGGGTTCTGTACCATTTACTCTCTCAGGATAGATAGCGTTTATTTTCAAAATTATGCATAACCAGACTGTAATTAGTGGTTTTTATTTGAAGTTACTGTCCTGAAAAACACGGTGAACACTGTGCCTTCAAGATGCTTTACTGGAGAACAGAGGGAAGAGCAGGGCAGAAAAGAGCAAGGACTGTTCGGTTTTGTTTGTTTAAAAAAAAAAAAAAAAACTAGCCCAGTGTGGTGGCACATGCTTTTAATCCCAGCACTCAGGAGACAGAGGTAGGAGGATCACTGTGAGTTTGAGGCCAGCCTGAGACTACATAGTGAATTCCAGGTCAGCCTGGGCTAGAGTGAGAGCCTACCTCAAAAAAAAAAAAAAAGAAAAAAAAAAAAAAACAAACAAAAACAAAAACCTGAGAGCTTTAACACATGAGCATAAGGACTTAGTTGTGAGTGTGGATCTTGGCAGGCACCCCACCTGCCCTGCATGGAGTGTCAGGTTGACTGATATAGTGGGGGAAGGGGTGACAGACTGCAACGGAGGGTGGGAAAGAAGGAGTGACAGGATGACAGGGTTGATGGGGACAAGCCATTGTTGGGGTCCCTGGAAATAATCAGAAGAGTGGCATTCATCTGCTCTTATAGAGCTGGGGCCACCGCAGGTTTACCTGGGTCTTTTCCTTAGCAGCCATGCTGTTCCCGTGTGGCCTGAGTCGGCGCCACCCAGGAGCTGTTCAGAAATGCAGAGCCTCCTGCACTGCCCCACACCCGTTCCGTCAGCATCTGCAGTTACCCAGACCTCCCTAGGCTGCGCACACCATCAACCTGTTGCCCTCATGCATAGTAAGATGGGTTTTAAACCCATTATTGAACATGTGATTCCACTTCAAGGTCTGGCAAGACTTTGGAGCAGTGTCCTACATCTTAAGAGAAAAGAAAAGTTGCAGTGGACACATTTCTGATGCATATACATACACGTGCACCTGTGCACACACGTGTTCTCTGTCTCTCTTCATATTTCTGCATTTGTGATTTTTAGGGGAGATGGGTTTGAACTCTAGCTATCCCAAGCTAGCCTTGAACTCATGGCAATCCTCCTACCTCTGCCTCCCAAGTGCTGGTGGGATTAAAGACCTGTGTCACAGTGCCTGGCTTGCATTTTTATTTTTTAATATTTTTGTGTTTTTATTTATTTGCAAGCAGAGAGAGATAGGAGAGAGACAGAGAGAATGGGTGTGCCAGGGCTCCAGCTGCTGCAAATGGACTCCAGATGCATGCACCACTTTGTGCATCTGGCTTTACGTGGGTACTACGCAGTTAAATCTGGGTCGTTAGACTCTGCAGGCAGGCGCCTTAACCGCTGAACCATCTCTCCAGCCCTTGCATTTGTATTTTTATCTGACCATGACAGAAGCTGATGTTTATGGATGGTGCCCTATACCAGGCACCTTTTTCAGTACTTAGTATGGATTCCAGTATTAAATCCTCAAAACAACCATATGCGATTAAGTACTGTTATAATTTCCAGTTTATGGGTTGTTTATAGGAGGAAAGATAAGCCACTTGTCTAAAGTCACGTGGCTCTGAAGTGGTTCCAACTATGTAGAGTGGCTTTAGAACTCTCCTTAGAGCACAATGCTAGTTTTCCAGGTGGATAGCATCATGTCCCAGGAACTTGTTAGAAATGTCCATTTTTGTGCACCAGCTCCTGGGATGGAAACGGGGTTACAGTCTGGGATTTGACCTGTTCCCTGAGTGATTCCACGGACACTGTTCAGTGTGGACCGCTTCCTCACACACCAGCACATCTGCCTTGCTGCGGAGTTCGGGGGTGTAATCTTATGACACACAGTTATAATCTTCATATTCTCACGCCTGTCCCATCCAGTATCCCCGTTTCTCCAGCAAATACCTCGGGCTAGCCGGTAAATAAAGTGGTCAAACAGGAGTTTCAGGACAGGCACTACAGAAGACAAGTGCTGAATTGCGGACACGCTCTGGGTTCTTTGCGAAATGCAAAGAATGGCTTTTGAGCTCTGCTCACGGCCTCAAGGAAGATCAACAAGATGGCAAGTTAGACGACGTGGCCAGTCTTGCTGGAAACCTGTCCTGTGTCTCTTTTGGGGTAAGCTGGACAGGAACTCAGTTTTCAGAGCCACAGCCCTGCCCCGTCCCCGTCTTGTGCTCTTGGGAAGGAAGTCCTCTTGTGCAGGAGACGTGGTCTGGGGGGTTTCTGTGGAGGGATGTGTCCCCACTGTCAGAGTGTTTACCCAAAGAGCTCTTGTTTGAAGACAGGACAGAGCCAACGTCCCAGTTTCTCTGGTAGCTATGGATACAGGGTGCATTTGTTGACTCCCCTCCAAGTCACCTGTGGGGTGCTAGGTACTTGCTGACGTCATCCATTTAATCTCCAGAACAGACATTGAGATAAGTAGTCCCATTTTGCAATCCAAACCTGTGAGGCTCGGCAAGATTAGCCTTGACCGGGATCCCTAGCTGTGAACATGGGTGAGCGCTCTGCTCTGCATTTCTGCTGGGGGTCCCCCACAAGGCCAGCCTAGCGGCCCTGATGGTGACTCCTTCTGCCACACACACCTAGGTTTTGTTAGCAGATAAGAGTCCCCTCTAGGCCTTTTCTGCGCTTCCTCTGTGAATCCTAACCCGCCAAGTGTTTGCACACCGGTGACTGCTTTCAGAGTATTTCCCAGGAGAGGAAGCATGTGGGCTTCATGTCTCCGGCCACTGAAAAGTTACACAGTGCAGGACACAAACCGATGTCCAGAGCTGTGTGGTGTGCAAGGAGGAAGCTTTGCTCGCTCTCCCAACCCCTGTCCTCTCCTTGGGGTGACCGCCAGCAAGGCTGAAGTGTGGGAAGGAAGTGGCCACGCCCTCTCAGTGCCCCAGCAGCAAGACTCAAGCGAAAGCAAACCTGTGCTTGGGTGCAAGGCGGGTCTCCGTGGCTTCCTCAAGGAAGTCCTCGCAGATGCCTGGCTCCCTCATCTCTCTCGCCTGGCCAGTTCTCGGGCAGGGAGGACCCCACTCATAAAATGAGCTGCTGAACTTTTGGGCTGATGTCCTTCAAGGCTGCTCAGAAGGCAGGCTTTGCAAACAGCATGTAGAATGGGCTGGAGTTTACTGCACGCTTATTTCTTTATTTATGAGAGAGAGAGAGAGAGAGCCTCTAGCCACTGCAAACGAACTCCAGACACATGCGCTACCGTGTCCATCTGGCTTTACGTGCGTATTGGAGAACTGAACCT
The DNA here is from genome assembly GCA_036365145.1 of Orientallactaga sibirica. Taxonomy (NCBI): domain Eukaryota; kingdom Metazoa; phylum Chordata; class Mammalia; order Rodentia; family Dipodidae; genus Orientallactaga; species Orientallactaga sibirica. Next base: position 8,592,904 of record JAEOAD010000009.1, read on the forward strand.
GGGTCCTTAGGCTTTGCAGGCAAACGCCTTAACTGCTAAGCTATCTCTCCAGCTCTCCTGAGTGCTCTGTGTGCAGGTTGAGGGTCCCTGAGGTCATAGCGCAGGCAGCCTACTCTCCTTAGCGTAGTTGCTGTCAGGGTTGGAGTGGGCAACATTGGTCTTTTGTATGAAGGGTGGTTTTACAGTTGTGAACGCTAACTGGCAGTTGCCATCTGGACACAGAGATGGACAAAAATGTCACCTGGCCCCGAGAACCCAGAGTCTGGTGGAGTGCCTCTGTGTCTGGGTCCTGCCATGGCACCTGCTCCAAAGTCTTCAGTTGGTTCTGAGTTGAAGCCTGGGAGGTCACGCAGATAGGGCATCTTCTTCCACTGGCTGTCAGGGGATAGCGCAGCCCTGTGGAGAATGACCAAAGCCTGGAAGCCTCAGGCCTTGCTGGCTGTGGAGTGAGACTGTCAGCCAAGAAAGGACCTGGGGTCTGGGGTCTTGTGAACATTATGTGACCAGCAGGCATCGAGGATGCTGTGCAGGATTTTCCCATAAGGCCATGGGAGAGGAAGGAAGTGATTCCACCTGTCAGTGCCAGCTTAGGGGTACCCTGGGCAGAGCTCACCCATGATCCCTGTATTGTAGCGTCCTCTGATTGCTCGGTCTCTCCTGGGTCTGCCCCCTGTCCTGTCCCCCAGAACTCCCCGTCAGCGTCTCCACTTGGCACTTCCTGCCTGACCCTCTGTGTTATGCTAACGCACGTGTGTCTTGCCATCTTAACTGAGTCGAGAATTCCCTGAGGCTCACGTTCACTTATTTGCTTTACAGGCAGGGATTTCTCGCAACTTGGAGGTGAGACATGCCCAACCCTCTCATAACAGCTCGGAGGCCTTGGGCGGGTTCCTCATGCCTAAAACTTTTCCTCGTAGGATGGGCAGAAACTATAGAAAAAATGCTATACACGTAGTGCTTAGCCTAGGGCAGGTCCACGGGGTGTGCTCAGGAGTGGGCCATTGGGTTATCACCTTGTTCAATGTCTCAGGGATAAATGGCCGCCATAAGTCAACACTGGGAGTTCCAGGCTGGGGCGAGGTCTAGCAAGCCTGGTTTATGTCCGTCGTGATGTCCTACCTGCCCTTGACCTCTGTCTGTGTTTGGTTTGTTTATATGGAAATCATGTTTGCATTGTAGGGTTGTTCTGGTTTCGAGTGGCACCGTGCTTATGAGGTGCCCCAGAGAAGAAAGCAGCTCATTTTGTCTCTTCCCTGCCTCTTGAGTGACATCCCCGGTGCCCCACACTCGGCCAGTGGAGGCGACAGCAGGGCAGCCAGCAAAGCAGAAGTCACAGCACTTCAGCGACTACTGACTCCCTTGAGCTGTGACATCTCAGTCCCTTCTGTAGGCAGGGACACTTCACCTCCCTGTGCAGGGACTGACTAACCATACAGCCATGGGTAATGTCTGCTATTCCTGTTGGGCCTGGCTCTGGCTTTGAGCTGGCCTCCTCCCCTGCTGCTGTCCCAAGGGTTAGTGTGCCTTCGTGTGGAAGCCAGTAGACCGGGTGTAGGGGAGGAGTGGTTAGCTAGCTCCTCCATGCCACAGCTGGTTTGTGAACGCAGCCTTCCTTGAACTGCCCACCCTCTTTGCCACACTGGAGTTTAGCCCAATTGTCCCTTTCTGGTTAGCTAGGGGACAACAGGAGGGGACTCGGTGGCACACGTGACCATCTTGGCATGATAAGCTGTCATCCAGGGCTCTTAGCTTCGCACCCCTCTCTGGAGAGTTGAGGAGAGCTGAGCTTTGCAGGTAAAACAGACCTTTGTGCTGTTTTGAGCATCACCTGCATGTCTGGTTCTAATGGAACATTTGCTATTGTTACCCAGCTTCCTGTCTGACAGCCGCTGTGGCCCAAGCAAGGCTTAGTCAGGGCTGAGGTAACAAAAGAATGTTCTTACATTGTCGCCTGGCTGGAGGGAAGTGGTTGGAATATGATGTGGTGAAGGGAGCACTTATTTGCATGTTATTTGGTACCTTAAATTAAGGAGATATAATTTGTATCTCTATAATTTATATTTTGTCAGATCTACCCATTTTAACATGGCAGTTTAATGATTTTTCTAACTATCACTATAATTCACATTTAGGATTTTGCATTTTAAAATTCCTGGTAAGAGTTGGAGAGATAGCTCAGCAGTTAAGGTGTCTGCTTGCAAAACCTAAAGACCTGAGTTCAATTCCACAGTACCTACGTAAAGCCAGATGCATGAAGTGGCACATGCAGCTGGAGTTCGTTTGCAGTGGCTAGAGTCCCTGATGTACCCATTCTCCTTTTTTCTCTCTCTCTTTCTCCTCTCTCTCTCTCTGCTTGCAAATAAATAGATAAGTAAATAAATAAATATTCCCCAATGTCTGTTTTCAGTTAACTATCATACCTACCCTCAGCCCAAGGTAACCACAAGTCCACTTTCTATTTGAATAGATTCCTATAATAATGTGGTAATTTCGTGTCTTTTTTCATTTAAAAAATATTTTTATTTATTTATTTATTTGAGACAGAGAGAAAAAAAGAGAGAGCGAGAGAGACAGAAAAAGAGAGAGAGAGAGAGAGAGAAAGAGAGAGAATGAGCACACCAGGGCCTCCGGTAACCGCAAACAAACTCCAGATGCATGAGCCACCTTGTGCATCTGGCTTACTTGGGACCTGTAGGATCAAACCTGGATCCTTAGGCTTTGCAGGCAAGCGCCTTAACCACCAAGCCATTTCTCCAGCCCTTTTTTTATATTTTTGAAAAAAAAATTATTTATTTATTTGCAAGGAGAAAGAGAGAGACACACACAGAGAGAGAATGGGCACACCAAGGCCTCTAGTCACTGCAAATGAACAACTGCCTGTGCCACACCTTGCACATCTGGCTTTACATGGGTACTGGGAATTTGAACCCGGATCTTTAAGCTTTGCAGGCAAGCGCCTTAACTACAGAGCCATTTCTCCAGCCCATAGATTCATTTCTGATGGAATGTAGCATATGTTAGGACTGCATTCCCTTGTGTTTATGGCTGAGCAGTATTCCACTGTGTGGATATACCCATCTTGTTCATTCACCAGAGAAGCCATATTGCCTCTCCCCTATTGCTGTAATGGTCATCGCTGCCGTGACCACTCCTGCTCAAGCTTATGTGAGAGTGCATGTTTTCATCTCCCTCTGGTAGGGACTTGGGGGACTTCAAAGTCTCTGTTACCTTAGGCCATCTTTCCTGTCTGACAGTTTGGAGGGGTGTGTGTGTGTGTGTGTGTGTGTGTGCACCATAGTGTACATGGGGAGGTCAGGGACAATCTTATACTGTTGGTCCTCCCTACCTTGTTTGGAGGCAGAGTCTCTCTCATTGTTGTTTGCCACTGAAAAGGCCAGGCTAGCCCGCCAGCTTCACAATTCTGACTGTCTCCCATCGCGTTAGGCACATTGGGACCGCAGCTGCACGCGCCACTTGGTGTCCAGCTTCCCACGGTGCTGGAGATCTAAACTCTGGTGAGAAGACTTATGGAGCAAGTGCCTTTAACCACTGAACCATCTCCCCAGCCCCAGGGGTGAATACATTTAACTCACTCAACCCTATATCTGTCTGGAATTGCTGTTGTCGCCCAAGCCATCACAGGATTTGGATGTACTAATGCCCTCTTTGTAGAAAGCACGGTGTCACATCAGCCCTGTTGATTTTATAGATTGAGCAGGAGAGGTGAGACTTGGATAGCTACTCAGAGGCATTTCCTTTTTGCTGGGCCACAGTAAGAACAGAAAATTCCCAGATGGAGAAGTGAGAGGAAGACATTCAGGCAGAAGAAATTAGCGGATGTATAAGTGGCAGGCTGGACACCCAAGGAGGATCACTGGGTGTGGATGAGCTTGGCCTGGACTGGGCATGAGCACCTGGTGAGGAGGCGGGAAGGGTGGACCATACCAGGGGCGGCAGGCCTCTGGCCGTACTGTGTGTGGAGGCTGCCTGCAGTGGGAAATGGCAGAGCTGGGGAAATTTTTAAGCAGAACAGGAACTCGTCCAATTCAAAAGCACATAGACAAAGTTTTGTCGGGCACCTGTCTGCGATGCCTGGAAAGGTGGCACGAGTGGCGACTCATCTAGGATTTTATGGGAAGCCTTTTGGCTGTGCCTCCCAGGTTCTGGGCCTCCACCTGCTCGCTGCCCCTGCAAACAGGGCAGACAGTAGGATTTATGACGCTTGCCTCCTCATGATCAAGGGTCAGAGCAAGCGAAGCTTGTCATCCCAATGCCTGCTGCAGCTGCGCAGAGTGAGACAGGCTGAGCAGCTCCCGCCTGGACCATCTGTGTTTCCCATACCACCACCAACTCTGCCAACACTGCCACAGACCATATCCGGACGTCTGGGGGAACACGTGTGTTTCGAAGGCTTATTCAATGTATCTGCCATTTTTATAATAAAGTTGTAAGAAACAAATGCTAAGACACTGGTAATAGAAGGGAAAAAAAAATCACTGGAGGAAAGATGGAACCTGGTCTCTAAAACATACATTGGGATTTTTTTGCATGTGTATGTGTGCGTGTGTGCATGTGAGCACATGTGTGGGCAGGTGCATGTGCACATGTATGTGGAGGTCAGAGGTTGACATGGACTTCTGGTCCTGCCCCACCCAGTGCCCCTCTGCTTACAGTGCTCTGTCCCACAACTTCCTGCTGTTGGTCACCTTCCTCCCCATGTCTCTCACCCTTCCGGCCCCTATCTGGCCACTGTGCTCCCACTGCCTCTTTCCTTTCTTGGTCAGGATTCTGTGCAGGCCCTCAGTCTTGTTCATTCTGAGCCCCCCACTGGCCAGATCTCCTTAACCATAAGCAGGGACCTGTACACACAGGCTGGCTGAAGTCTCAGGCCAAATCAACTTGCCAGCGTTTATTCTCAAAATCATTTTGGGCTCGGTTTGCTTTGTATAAATGTTGCGCTGTTGAGTTTTGAAACAAAGTACTCCTCAAACTGCATTGCCCCGACCCGTTCCACTGTGCCCCAGCTCGGGTCAGCCCGGTTATTCATTTTCCACCCTATCCGCCTTCAAAGCAAAACTGCCCTGTAGTTGCCAGCTCCTGGGAGGAGGTTCTGCTCTGGGCCACCTGCACAGGTGGTTGTGTGCAGCCCTGTGCCCAGTGCAATACTCCACAGAGATGTGACTCTTCCTGGGAGCCCTACCTTGCTTCTGTTTCATGTGTTTGTGAAATGGGGAAATGGATTGCTCAGTCTCTCTCTCTCTCTCTCAAAATAAATAATGAAAAACAACAACAACAAATGCTGTGGTAGCTTTCCATTGGTCCATAAGACAAGGCCACCTCAGGCTGGGGAGATGGCTCAGCAGGTAAAGTGCTTGCCTTGTAAGCATGAGGGCCTGGACTTGGTCCCCCCAAACCATATACAAATTCCAGAAATCCAAGCTCTTTCTGTTTTGTTTTGTTTGGGAGAGGGGACAGGGTCTCACTATATAGCTTAGGTTAGCTGGGAACTCCCCATCCTCCTGCCCAAGTGTGAGGACCATAGATGTGTCCCCACACCTACCTAATAGACTAGGCTCTTTGTCATGCCTTGAATCTCCAATGTCTCCCCCATTTTCTGTGCACCCTGAAAGGCCAGGTTTCCTGTCTTGTTGGGCACAGAGCCTGGTACATGGTGACAGAGTCACTCAGCATTAAGGTGACAGTGCTAGAGGCTCAGTACATGTATTGCACATCTCCCAGGCCACCGTCTAGGCAGGATCCATTTAATTCCTTTTCTAGGGTTTGGAGCATGGTTGTGTTGTTATTACAGAGCGTGATGGCTACTTCTTGACTTTCTCTTCGGACACATTTTTGGGGATAAGTACATTTGTTTGGTAGCATGCCCTGGGGTCAGAAGTGGAACTTCTATTTGAAATAATGATTCCTGCTGAGAGAGAAACTTGGCCATGTTTTTTAATTGTAGATACAGTGTCTAGAAAGTGGGTCCTCAAGAGCCAAGGCTGTATTTATTTACCTGAAGGTCAGAAGGCCCTGTTCGTTCTCTTCCCACCCTCCTCAGTCTCACCCCACCCTCTCATTCTTGGAGGAAACCCAAGGCCCACCCATTCAGGGGCCTCCCTGGGGCTCAAGCAAGGCCTTGGTCCCTCCTCTGGAAACCTGAGCCTCCAAGGTCAAGGTCCTTCTTTCCCTCACCTCATACAAGAGCTTCTCTCTCTGTTCGCACACTTCCTAAACTCTGTTGATTTGTCTCGACCCTGGCCTTGCCCTGTGTCCTTCCTCTATGACTGTCGTTTGAATACCAGAGCCAGACCAGGCAAGGTTCAGACCCCACAGGGCCACCTCACTGTCCCACAACCTTTGTTGTGTCCTCGATCATGGGTTCTGTCCCTGTTGAAATGTCCACCCTGCGGGGTTGTTGGGCACAGTCAGTCAGAAAGAGCAGGAAACTCCTAGACACAGAATCAGGCGCCATAGATGCTGGCTCTGCCTCTGCTGAGGCTCGGTTCTCGCATTGAAATTTGTAACTTGCTAGCTGTGTGGCACTGGGCAAGTTATTTAACTGCTCTGACCTTATGTGCAAAATGATGTTAGGTGCCCGCCCACAGTGTGGCTCTGAGGATTGAACAGTGTCTGACCACCGTGAGCATGCACTCTGTAAAGATGCACATGTATTATCTGTCAGGTCAAAATATCTCTTATTACTAATCTCCCTTAAGTTTAGGGAAGGCCCAAGGACCTCATACCATAGTCAGCTATATGTTTTCTGAAGAAAAGTTTTACGTCACCCCCCGCACAGCACATTGCAGCTATAGAATTATTTTTATTCATCTTTGCATGTGCATGTAGTATGATGGTGTGGTGTATGTGGTGGTGGTGTATGAACATGTGCATGCCCAGTGTGTGCACCTGTGCAGGCCAGAGGAGCACATCAGGAGAATGCCAGCTCTTCACTTGGGTGCTGGGGAATTGAACTCGGAGGGAATCAGGCCCTCGTGATTGTGTGGAGAGCTCTCTTACCTGTTGAGCCATCTCCCCAGCCCTAGAATTCTTTTAAAGAGAGCACACCACACACACACACACACACACACACAGAAAGAGAGAGAAATCTGTGACCTTATCCAAGTGTGGCTCATTTTTATGGCTACTTTGCAGGGTTTTCTTCCTGCATACTATTAATTCATGTATTTCACTCTGACTTATGATAATATGCAGTTCTAAAACACACACACCCCATGCACACATGCATGCTCTCACTCGCATGCACGCGCGCGCACACACACACACATAGAAAGAGAGAGGGACAGAGAGGGAGGAGAAATTTGTGATCTTATCCAAGTGTGGCTCATTTTTATGGCTGCTCTGCAGGGCTTTCTTCCTGCATACTGTTTTTTATTTTAATTTTAATTAATTAATTTATTAGAGACAGAGAGAGAGAGAGAGAATTGGGTATACCAGGGCCTCTAGCCACTGCAAACAAACTCCAGACACATATGCCATCATGTGCATCTGGCTTACATGGGACCTGGAGAATCAAACCGGGGTCCTTAGGCTTCTTAGGCATGTGCCTTAACCGCTAAGCTATCCCTCCAGCCCATGCATACTATTAATTCATGTATTTCACTCCGACTTGTGATCATATGCATTTCTGAAACATACCTGAGAAAACCACTTACTGCCCTAGAGAAATGCTAGTTTTTGCTTTTGCTTCTGATATGGGTAGTTTGGCTCAATCAGTGGTCCTGGATCTCATGAGATGTCCTTATACCCTTGACACCCCTGCTGCAGCCGTCACACCTTGGGGACATGAAGGGGCACACTCAGCCTGCTTTCTGTGTGCGCCAGGCTGTGTATTTTATTGAATTGAAGCTTGTTGACGTTAGCTTCCTCAAAGGGAAGTGTGCAGAAATCATCGTATGATGGACACATGAATCAGCACAGGGAAAAGATTGTAGAGAGCTTCACAAACATATATGTGACATGTGTACCACACGCAATTTAGTGTAGGTAAGGCCAAGGAAATCGGAGTGGGATGCACGGATTGTAAGTACCCGGTGTGACGTGATATTTTGGGAATGTTGCCATTGGGCAAACTGGGTCAAGGGCATGCAGGATGCATTTTCTGGATTTCTTAAAATTGCTGGTAATCGTCTAACCTGAGATCAGAGGAATACCTACAGAGATCTCAAATCACAAAATTGGTTTTTAAATGTGTCATCTCCAATTAAGACTATGCTGGAGAAATAGAAGCCGTGAGCCCGTTCCTCCCGCAGAACATCACGTCACAGCTGCCCAGGAGGAAAACGAACTCCGGTGGAGACGATGGCAAACCTCTCATGGGAATTGCTTGCGACCTTGAGCTACTGCTGAACTAACTGTCCAGGCAATTGGAGCTGGACTCCTCCAACATCCAATTAGAGACTGGGCTAATCGCACCCTCACAGGTTTCCATCGCAGTTCCCGGGGGTGGGGGCTGCAGAAAGGAAAGAGCAGTAGACAGGCTCTGATGTCTGCCAGCTGGCAGGAGGGACCCTGTAGGGGAGGTGACCCTGGGAAAGTGGCCGCAGAGGGAGGCTGAGAAGCCCGCCCCTGCTCCTGAGGTGTCACTTTGGTAGGTTTCAGATTGAAAACCAGATTTCAAGGCTCCTCTTTAGCTGGGAAATCATTCCATCAGATCATATTTCTCTGAGCTCCAATGAGCTCTACCTGCCTCCCTAAAATATTTAGAGACCTATTGAGTTTCAGCCACGATTCCCTTGTGAGGGTCCTAAAGCACCACTTTTTAACCCAGCTCTTCTCCAGAGTCCTAGTATAAAACTTTACCCAAGCCAGGCGTGGTGGTACACGCACGCCCTTAATCCCAGCACTCAGGAGGCAGAGATAGGAGGATTGCTGTGAGTTTGAGGCCGCCCTGAGACTACAAGGTGAATTCCAAGTCAGCCTGGACTAGAGTAAAACCCTACCTTGAAAAACCAAAAAGAAAGAAAGAAAGGAAGGAAGGAAGGAAGAAAAAACAAAAAACATTACCAAGAAAACATATTTAGCCCCAAAGTGATAGGGTTCAAACAATTAGCCATTTAGCTCTAAATCCAAATACATTCACCATTCCCACCATTTTACAATAAAAAGTCATGGTACCTTCTTGATGTGTGTTAACCTGCCAATCAATCACTTGCTATCGATTTGAAATGAGCCAGCCCCAGGATGCTTTAGTATGCAATCTTCTCCAGCGGCCGCAGGACAGAGACCAGTCACGCATGGCTTGTGTGTGACCTTTTATGGCCACAGTGAGTTGTATATGTGATGAAATCTGACTCCAAGTGCATGCGTGTATATGTTCTTCGAGTGGATTTTAAAAGTACATTGCCCAAGCCGGGCATGCGTGGTGGCGCACACCTTTAATCCCAGCACTCGGGAGGCAGGGGTAGGAGGATCGCTGTGAATTCGAGGCCACCTGAGAATACATAGTGAGTTCCAGGTCAGCCTGGGCTAGAGTGAGACCCTACCTCAAAAAACAACAAAAAAAATTAAAATTAAAATTAAAAGTACATCGCCCTCATGTCCCTGTTTGGAAACTGCATAGCTGAGGAGACCGTGGTGTACATGCGCACACACACCCCTGTGCAAATAAATAAATCAATTAACTTAATATAGAATTTGGGAAGAAAGGGGCTGTGCAATTAGGCAGTTATTAGCTCAAGACAGATGTCTAATAAGATGCACAGCGCTGCATTCTGAAGGTCCCCACTCTGTCCCCATGGCTGTGTGGTCAGCAAGGTGTGGGCCCAGCAGGCCTTTCTAGCAATTCACACACAGGAGGCTGTGCCACAAAACCTGCCTCATCCACTTTTGTTTGAGTTTGTATGAGGTCAGCTCTCCTGCCACTCTGCTGCCTGACCTTCAGTAAGGCATGTGCGCTGGTGTGTGTGTGCGTGTGCGTGTGTGTGTGAGTGTTCACTCATGTGTTGATATTGTGTACACAATGGCTTCGTGAGGCCTTGGCGTCATCGTCCCCTCACAAACCTGCGCCTCCCCTCTGGAACAGGGAGCTAGAGCCTGGCGATGGTACAGTGTGGATCAAACCCACATAACCAACGGCCGCTGGCACCTACCAGGCAGACAGAGTCCCCGCTACCTTTCTGGAGGGTTAGGTGCTCTGCTGGCAGGTTCGTGGCATCTGCAGTCTCACCGCCTTTTCTGTTTCTTACAGTTCTATGTGCCGAAAGAGTTGGCCAGATGACTAAGACGTACAATGACATTGATGCTGTCACTCGACTTCTTGAGGAGGTGAGTGTCTGGGGCAGGTGACCGTTGTTTATAAGTGGCGTACATGGACTCCTGTCTGCCTTGTTGCCTGTTCCAGTAAGGACTCTCTGATTGGGCTCTGAACAGGGTACATTTTAATCTCATTTTATTTGTGTGTGTTCATGTGTGTGCACATGGAGGATGCATGTGCACATGTATATGCATGTGGAGGCCAAAATAGCAACTTCAAGTGTTGTTCCTCAGTAATGCTGTCCATCTTTTAATATATATTTCCAGGTTTTTCGAGGTAGGGTCTCACTCTAGCTCAGGCTGACCTGGAATTCACTCTGAATTCTCAGGGTGGCCTTGAACTCATGGTGATCCTCCTACCTCTGCCTCCCAAGTGCTAGGATTAAAGGCGTGCGCCACCATGCCCGGCTAAAAAAAAATTTATTATTTACAAGCAGAGAGAGAGAGAGAGAGAGAATGGACCCACCAAGGCTGCCTGCCACTGCAGACGAACTCCAGATGCATGTACCACCTTGCGTATCTGCCTTTACGTGGGTACTGGGGACCTGAACTCTGGCCACCAGGCTTTGCAAGCCCGCTAAGCCAGCCTAAACTTGATTTTAAACTATAACCATCCCACCTCTTTGAGATGAGGTCTTTCATGGTGCAGGAATGCATGAAGTAAGCTAAACTAGGAGGCCAATGAGTCCCAGGGGTCTGCCCATCTCCTCTTCCCCGCACTGGGATTACCAGCGTCATCCTGCCTGGCTCTTTTACATGGAGACTGGGACTCGAACCCAGGTGCTCATGCTTGCAAGGCAGGCACTGCTGACTGAGCTCTCTCCCCGGCCCCATGGGTTTATTTTCTTTGAATGATGGCTATATACATAGGGCTGTATAGCTCTGATTTTGTCTAGATATTTTAGATTGGTAATGGAATGAGTTAATGACACAAAATATGATGCCTTTAAATACTTATTAGACTAAGGGCTGGAGATGTAGTTCATTTCATAAAGTACTTGCCTGGACTGCGGGAAGCCCTGGGTTAGACTGTGTAAGACCTGATATGGTGGGTGGTGCACTGCGGTGACCCAGGCAGTCAGCACTGGGGAGGCAAAAGCAGGAAGATCAGGAGTTCAAGGTCATCCTGGCCTGCATAGTGCATTCAAGGCCAATCCGGGCTACAGGAGATCCTGTCTCAAGCAAAACAAATAAACAAAATGAATATCCAAGGGCTGGGTTAAAGGTGCTTGTGTGCAAAGCCTGCTCTGGCCAGGGTTCAGTTCTCTAGTACCTGTGTAAAGCCAGATGCAAAAAGTGGTGTGTGTGTCTGGATTTCATTTGCAAAGGCAAAAGGTCCTGGTGAGTGCATATGCACACTCACACACAAGTGCAGATAGATAGATAAATAGATAGATAGATAGATAGATAGATAGATAGATAGATAGATAGATAGATAGATAGATAGAATACCAGGCTGGAGAGATGGCTTAGCAGTCAAGGCGCCTGCCTGCGAAGCCTAAGAACACCCATTCAAATCTCCAGGTCCCATGTTTAGCCAGACATAAAGTGACACAAGCATACAATGTCACACATGCGCACAAGGGGGCACACGCAACTGGAGTTCGTTCACAGTGGCTTAGAGGCCCTGGCACGTCCATTCTCTATCTGTCTCTCTCTGTGTGTCTCCCTCTGTCTCTCAAATTAAAAAAAAAATGAGAGGGGGAGGGAATATGATGGAGAGTGAAGTTTCAAAGGGGAAAGTGGGGGGAGGGAGGGAAATAACATGGGATATTGTCTACAATTAAAGAAGTTGTCAATAAAAATATATATTTATTTTAAAAAACACTCAGTTTAAGATTTGGGAAGTCCAAGCCATATATTGACAGTTTATTTTAAACTCCAACTGTCAGAAAAATCTATCATTATCCATGCCTTCCTGAGGTAGTTTAAGTTTTTGCTCCATCAGGCTAGTGGGACCATACACAGCACAAACATGGGCATAAGCAACGTAAGTGTGCCAACGGGATCAGGCAGGCTTCGCGCCCTGGAGGGATTGCGATGGGCTCAGTTCTTCCCAGCATTCTTTGGGTGCTGTGAAGGTAGATGAGGGCATGTGTGCAGCTCAGACCAAGTCAAGGCCAGGATGGGGACTGGCTTGGCAACTATTCACTGGGCAGGTGCCTGTGTGAGTCACATTTCTATCACCATGACACAGGGAGGAAGGATTTATTTTATCTCATGGTTTCAGGGGATTTCGCTTGCTTCACCAAAGCAGGGAGGTGCCCCTATGGCAGTGGACACTCGAGGTGGTAACTCAAAAACCAAGCAAAAAAAATCAGTACGTAAAAGGAATTCACTTTTCCCCAATTAATTTCCTAAGCCTGGCTGTATAGATTATAGGCTCACCTTAAGAAAAAAAATGAGTTGGCAGAAAGAATATTGGTGGGGCATTTCTTCCCATGGTCCTTTGTTTTGTGTTTGGAGGTTGATCTCATCTGCAGTTTCTGTGTTTTATAAATAGCAACGCCACTGGTCCTTGCCCTGATAAGTGAAATCACAGTGGAGGTTACTACCTTTCTCTGGAACTGGGCAGGTTAAAGTCTAGCTACCTCGGTCACGTGACAGCGCTCTTTGCTGGTGGTGGCTGGGTGGCCTCTGCTCACTGGCATTGCTTTGCATGCCTGCTGCATGCCAGGGATGCTGGGGTAACCTAGTGCTGCGGCCCAGTGCGGGAGGTTTGGGGGAAGAAGATTTTGCAGCTTGCCCCGGCTTGCTGATTTGGGGAATGTACCTCTGGCTGAGCTCGCCTCCACCCCCGTTACGAGATCGAGCTTTCCACTGGCCCCGAGTCATGATTGAGACCCTAAAACTGGTGAATGAGATGACTCAGCCGCCAAGTGTGGGAAGCAGGCAGTGCCTCCCCCCCGGGAGTGCCAGTCAGCCAGGCTGCTGCCTGGGTGAGGAAGCCTGACTTCTAGTCAAAGTCTTCGAAGGCAAAGTAACAAGCTGAGCTCAGGTGACCTCTCCTCTTGTCCCAGGGATTGAAAGGCCTGCACTGTTTTTGTTGTTGTTTTAAATAGCTGGTTTCTGAGGACCTATATTACCATATTTTTTGTAAGTTCTCTCATTGAGGTTGAATCCAATGATCATTTCCTATCTGTTTTCTTCATTTGAGAACTAAACATTTGCCTTACATTGACTGATGGTGACTCTCAAAACCCTCATCAGCCTGTTGTCATAATAAAACCAGACAAAGATGGGATTGGTGGTGCTCACCTATAATCCTGGCACTCAGGAGGCTCCTCCCCGGAGCTCAGGATTGGATTCAAAACAAAACAAAAAAATCCCATCTGCCTCCGCCCGCAAAACAGAATCCACTAGACATAAAGAAAGAACTAGGGACACCCCAGTAACATTAAAAAAAATTGTTCATTATTTATTTGCAAGCAGAGAGAGGAGAGGAAGAGAGAAAATATGGGCATGCCAGGACCTCTTGCCACTGCAACCAAATTCCAGATGCATGCACCACTTTGTGCATCTGCCTTTACATGGGGAATCAAACTTGGGCCATCAGGCTTTGCGTGCAAGTACCTTTAGCCTTTGAACCATCTCTCCAGCCCCTCCACAGTAACTTTAATGTTTTCATTTCATCTGTAAATACTTTACTGTCATATCTCACGGTCTTTCCTCTTCTATAGTAAAGCACGCCCTGTATTTCTGTGAAGCTTAGATTTTCAGTGTAGGCTGGTGACACCCGGCCTCAGTGGGGTGAGAGAGGGAGAGGTTGGAAGCTCTGCCCTGGGTGTGAGGTGTGATCTGTGGGGCAAAGGGCTCACTGCCCTGCTTTTATTCCGTCTGGGCCCTGGCCCCCCTGCCCTCATCTACCTTCACAGCCTTATCACGTCTGCTTGATTTGGGGGCAGTGCCACGTGTATGCAGAACACAGATAAGGTGGTCAAAACATTTGTGCTTCTTGGAACCTAGCCTGGACTCACAAAAGCAATGCAGGGTGGGGTCAGCCGTGAACCCATGAGCAGGCGTTAAGAACCCACGGGGCATCCACTAGATAGGGAAGTGTCATAGGCTTGAGTTAGATGTATGGAGGCCACGCTTCTGCAGAGATGTGGGCATTGCTGTTGCCTCGTGCGAGGGGTCTGAAGCCACTTGAACTTGCGCTAATGGTGAGTTCGTCCCTTGGCACTCGAATCCCACGCACGCTCCCTCACATGACAGAGTCCTCTCCCTTAGGTACCACAGTAAGTATGAGATGACAGGCCCTGAGACCAGCAGCTGTCCTGGTAGTCACTGTAGCCTGTGTGGGTAAATGCAGAGCTGAACATTTTTGCCTGGGCAGTGACTGTGTCACCTTGGCTGCACAGGAGAGCCCTTTCCTTGTGTGGTGAGGGTGTTTACAGATTACTTGATATGATTCCAGCTGGCGTCTGGGACAGTGGTGATGGCATCACACAGTTGTGGATGCAGGAGACAGAGAGAGAGAGTGAGAGAGAGAGAGAGAGAGAGCATCATCCTGCCAGAGGGAATGGAATTGCTGTCAGATCCAGTTTCCTAATGGTGCCCATCACGCAGTGAGGTGCTGTGGCTAACAGGGAGGTGTGCCTTGCTGCATGGAGTCCTTAGGGACGTGTAAGCACTCAGGAGTAAAAGCTGCTGGTTCATCCTACCCTATGACTCAGTAAATCATAAAGCTACAAGATTTCTTTCTAAGACCATCTCAGCTACCTGGCTGTCCACCCTGGCCCCCTTTAACAGTCACAGTACCCAGGTCCCAGGGCTGTTTATACAATGGCTCACCCAGAGCAGCTAAGCTGGTGACAGACTCCAGCTATAAGAAACACACCTTAGGGATAGGAAGAGGATTAAGAGGTCAGTGGTAGAGTATACAGTTAGCACATGTGAGGGGCCCTGGGGTCCATCCCCGGCACCAGAAGGAAAAAGATGCCTTTTAGGTGGTGATCCAGTCCTCACAGGTTCCATAAGTACATGATAAGTTTAAGCATAAGATGACACCCTTACCATGTGGAGGGCACTTTGGTAGTCTCAGCTTTATACTACTGTTGTTTTCATTTAAAGCAAAATGCCCGTGGCCATTAGTACACCATTACTGCATTGATCCCCAGCTCCCCCATGGCTATAACCTGTGGTTTGTAAAAAAAAACATAGCATTCCTGACCCTGGCAAAGCCAAGCTGTTCACCTCGGCCCACGTGGGTTGTTAATACACAGTGCTGAATCAGAACATAAAACATCTCTACTCCAGGGTTGTAGACATGGACCAGTGGTTAAAGGCACCTGCTTATAAAGCCTGACAGCCGGGCTTCAATGCCCCAGAACCCATGTAAAGCCAGCTGCACAAAGTGGTGCATGCGCCTGGAGTTAATTTGCAGTGGCAGGAGGCCTCTTCCAAAAATACATAAAGAATGTCTCCACTCCAAACAACATTCCTCCTCGCTTCTGCTTTTTAGATCTGGTGAACAAAAGAATTAATGTGGACCCCTGAAGTTGCAGAATTTTCTAGAGCTTCCTTCATCTTGTCAGCCCCTCCCCCCTGACAAAAGTGAGCAAGTGGGATCTAACCACAGTGGCACGGATGGATGGAGTGGGGATCTGATGGGGATAGATTTGGAGTGTCCACTCAGGAACATTTCTTCCCACACAGGCGCTGTGTCTTCGCCTCTGAGGGTTTTCTCTGTTGAGCTGCTCCTGGTGTCACTGGGACGCAGTCTCAGAAGCATAGTGATTCTATGTTATCTCTGGACTTTCACAGTTCTTTTTTTTTTTTTTTTTTTAAATGTTTTGTAAGCAGAGAGAGGTAGAGAGCAGAGAGACAGAAAGAATGGGTATGCCAGGGCCTCCAACCTCTGCAGAGGAGGATGCATGAGCCACTTTGTGCATCTGGCTTTATGTGGGTACTGGGGAACCAAACCTGGGTTGTTAGGCTTTGCAGGTAAGTGCCTTCACCACTGAGAAATCTTTCCAGCCTCGAAAGTTCTTTTCACAATAAAGCCCAAGTAAAGACATCAAAATAGCACATAAAAGAAATGTAATTATATCTCAGAGTGGCTTTGAACATTGTTTCTTAGGCAAGAAATGAGGAACTGATTATATTCCATTATATTCCAGCCTGATGTGAGCTCAAGTCCACTTCCCTGTGCCAGCTCTTGGCTTAATTGTAGGAGCATTGATGTCTGTATCAATCCATCTATTGGTTTTTCTATCTAGCAATCATCCATTCATCCATCCACAACCATCCATTTCTTTTTTAATTAAATTTACCTTTTTATTGACAACTTACATAATTATAGACAATAACCCATGGTAATTCCCTCCGTCCTCCACTTTCCCCTTTGAAACTTCACTCTCCATCATATCCCTTCCCCTCTCAATCAGTCTCTCTTTTATTTTGATGTCATCATCTTTTCCTCCTATTATGATGGTCTTGTGTAGGTAGTGTCAGGCACTATGAGGTCTTGGATATCCAGGCCATTTTGTGTCTGGAGAAGCATATTGTAAGGAGTCTTACCCTTCCTTTGGCTCTTACATTCTTTCCACCACCCCTTCAGCAATGGACCCTGAGCCTTGGAAGGTGGGTTTGAGATGTTTCAGTGCTGAGCACTCCTCTGTCACTTCTTCTCAGCACCATGGTGCCTTCTGAGTCATCCCAAGGTCACCACCATCTAAAAGAGAAGGTTTTCTAGCCAAAAGTGAGAGTAGCATTAATATATGAGTGTGAACATTAAGAGAAGTCCTTACCGGGCAGTGTAGTGAGCATAGTATAAACATTTAGCATGACACCAGCAGATGTTGCACCCCTAGGGCTCATGATTACCCCATCATAGGTTTTCAGTATCAGGGATATATTCCTTCCCATGGAGCAGGCCTCCAGTCCAATTAGAGAACAGTTGGTTTCCCCATAACAGACATGCCACTTTTGCACCCGTTGGCTCATTTGGCCTGGCTAGCCAAATTTAAGACTTTCAGTGTCTACTGTTGAGTATCTTCACTGGTGATTTCTCTCTCTCCCATTGAACTTGATGCAATGTAGCTTTTTCCAGCTTTCTGTCAGCTGGTCTACATGGAGGAAGTTTTTCAGCTCAGCTCAGCTCCAGCAGGATTTCTCAGTGACTTTGCAGCCCAAATATGTGGAGTCTTAAGCAATAGGGTCTTACCATCTATTCCTGGTGGGAAACCAAGAGCTTTGGCAATGGCCTGTAATATTTTGGTGGTATCAGGGACCTCCCTGGCCAACAGCTCACTGGAAGATATCCCATCCCTGGCACTGAAAATTTTCTAGTAACAATCTATGGCTTCTGGGTGTTACATTGTCCAAAAAAGTAGGTTTCCATATGACTTATTTATATCCTCTTAGATTTTGATTGGCCCTCTCCCCACCTTTCCTTTACTCAGTCTCTTCCCCTGACCTCATTAGGCCTTTCCACTCCCATTAATCTATTTTTATATTTATATATATATACAATATCATAGTATTAAGCCCCTTCCCTTCCTTTTTATTCCCTTTATATCCCCTTTCTAGCTTACTGGCCTCTGTTACTGAGTTTTATTTCTACTCACATAGAAGTCCAATCATTTGTAGCTAGGATCCACATATGAGAAAGAACATGTGATGTTTGGCTTTCTGGGCCTGGGTTACCGCACTAAGTATAGTCCTTTCCAGATCCATCAATTTTCCTGCAAATTTCATAATTTCATTTTGCTTTACCGCTGAGTAGAGCTCCATTGTATAAATATACCACATCTTCATTATCATCAGTTGAGGGACATCTAGGCTGGTTGCATTTCCTAGCTATTGTGAATAGAGCGGCAATAAACATGGTCCAGCAAGTACACATCCATCCATGCTCCATATCCAGCTACCCTTCCATCCATCCATCCACAGCTATCTATCCTTCTATCTTCTCATTTATCCATCCATCCACATCCATCTATCTTTCCATCTTTCCATCCATCTGCTGGTCTATTCACATCCATCTATTCTTCTATCCATCCATCCTTTCACTCATCCATCCATGAACCTGCCACCAGCCAGCCAGTAGAGTCACAGGGTGGACAGGCGGTGGAACAGCTGAGCGCTCAGGCGGAGAGGTTTGTTACCAGAGTTCACAAATCCCAGAGGTGGTCATGAAGTATTTTTGGAAGCTATTTCCCCCATAAGAACAAAGGTTTGTTTTCACCAGAGCTTCCAGCTTCCCCTTCGTTGCCTGATGCCCGTGTAGCTTCCATACACACGTGGCCAAGGTGGCTCCTCTTTAACAGGTATCATATGCCAGTAGGGGATGGTGAATCGTTTATTCATTCATCATTTCTCGATTTCATTGTCACCGGGCCCTGCTGGCTCCTCCAGGACACACGGGGTTCTCACATCTCCATTCTCCCTTTGCCTTGTGCAGAAAGAGCGGGATCTAGAATTAGCTGCGCGGATCGGCCAGTCGTTGTTGAAGAAGAACAAGACCCTCACCGAGAGGAATGAGCTGCTAGAGGAGCAGGTGGAGCACATAAGGGAGGAGGTGAGGAGCCAAGGACTGGGGAGGGAGGAGGGACCAGGGACTGGGGAGGGAGGAGGTGAGGAGCCAGGGACTGGGGAGGGAGGAGGTGAGGAGCCAGGGACTGGGGAGGGAGGAGGTGAGGAGCCAGGGACTAGGAAGGGAGGTGAGGAGCCGGGGACTGGGGAGGGAGGAGGTGAGGAGCCAGGGACTGGGGAGGGAGGAGGTGAGGAGCCAGGGACTGGGGAGGGAAGAGGTGAGAAGCCAGGGACTGGGGAGGGAGGAGGTGAGGAGCCAGGGACTAGGGAGGGAGGAGGTGAGGAACCAGGGACTAGGGAGGGAGGAGGTGAGGGACCAGGGACTGGGGAGGGGAGGAGGTGAGGAGCCAGGGACTGGGGAGGGGAGAGATGGAGGTGGGTCTAAGCCCAGAGTGGGGGTGCAGTTCCTGAGCCAGTTCCTTTCTGATCTCTGGTGGTATGGACCATGGTTCTGGTTAGATCAGTCCTCAGCCAGTAGCCCACAGAACATTTTCATGCGGACATGTCAGGCCAGCCGCGCTCCTTGTCCTCTGAGAGCCCAGACTAACCACCAAGCGCTCACAGGCCCTGGCAGCAGCCAAGAGGAACCTGCTCCTGCTGCGCTGTAAAGTGGCCGTTGACATTCATCATTCCAGTATAATTTTGTATACGCGTCGAACAAGCAAACAAAACGGCTGACAATTTTCATGGTAGAAACCTGTTCTTTTCATACACATCCTGGCTGACAGGGGGAGAGGCAGGATGCAGAACATCTCAGCTTCTCCTGAGGGCACCTGGAGCTGGGAGTTTGGAGGCTGATTTCTGGCAGGAACGCATGCACAGAGGGAGGCTGTAGAGTCAGCTGGTGTTGCTGGAACCAAGACCGGCAGCTTAGTGCCAGGCTTTTCGTGCTGACATCTTCCCTGTCGCCCTGACTGTTCTTCTCGTCGGAGCGTTACCTCTGAGCGTCCTTCTCATCCTTCCTTCCTGATTTTCTGTCAGAAATGTCCTTAGTGGGAAAGGATGCCCTTGCCCATGACCTTTAAGGTAGACTCTCACTTTTTTCTTTCAAGGTAGGTAGGGTCTCTCTCTAGCCCAGGCTGACCTGGAATTCACTCTGTAGTCTCAGGGTAGCCGCAAACTCATGGTGATCCTCCTACCTCTGCCTCCCAAGTGCTGGGATTAAAGGCATGCAGCACCATGCCTGGCAGATTTTGAATTGTTTTCTCATTAAAGTGATGCCCAATCTATGTTTTTCTGGGTTCAGTGATGGTTTTAATAAGATGAAGTAGAATTGTTATACTACAAGAAAGGGTTTAATCCCAGGCTAGTTTTCAAAGATGCTTAGAACTCTCGTGTTCCAGGAGAAACAAAATTGATCCCTTCCTCACCCCAGTGAAATGGCCTGAGTTCCCTTCTCGTGGGTGACTGGAGAGAAAGCAGCTCAGTGAGCAAAGGGACAACAGCAACTAGCAGCCGGCAAACACACATGGCTGTCTCTGTGGGACGTCCTCACCACTCGGGAAGAACACCCCGCTCTGCTGGAGGGGAAATGCCTTGTTTTCCTTGCAAAGGCTTTGAATTGGAAACCTGTGATGCCGTGCTCCCCTCTGGCAGCTCGTTAAGTTATGAGTCTAGGCGTTGGATCCTTTAGGCCTGTAATATAAGCAGCTTCTCCGTGGAAGACATAATGTCTTCCCCGTGTGACTCAGGAAAGTTGGACTAAACCCAAATCAAGCTAGAAACGAGTACAGTTTTCTCTCACAGCACACTGGTCCTGTATCCGTCAGTACAGAATGTGGAAAGGACACGTGAGCAGTCGTACAGTATGCGTGTATACGTCTGCTTATTTTAAAGCCTTACGCTTAAGTCAGTGTGTTCACAAGTCACCTCACCAGCAGTCAGCAACAGCCTTTTCCTGAGAGTTTGTCTTCTCTCCCCATGGCTGAATTTTCCGGCTAGTGATTCTTGAGGGCAAGAAATATACAGGTCAGGGGTGCTGCGAGGTGTGCCAGCCGGGGAGAGAGATGAGCAGTTTTCCGACTGCTCCTGGAAGCCCCAGAGCTGGCAGGTCTACACTCCTGCTCTAAGATGGCACTGGGTTCTAGAAGAAACGAGTGGCTTCTTCTTTCTTTCATTTGGTATTTGGCCATATGCCCTGCTGGTCATCTGGCCACTTCCACGGCCCATGAGCAGTCTCATGCCCCCAGCCATCATTCTCAAGCCTTCCAGCTCCTTCTCTGCTCTTCTCTGTACTGAAGTAAGCACTATGAATATAGAAGGGGAGTTCCCTGCCCCCAAACCTTCCCTTGTATTTTTCTTAACTGGGATCCAACTTGAGCCCTAGCACGAAATCCGTCAGTAGCCCTCACTTTTACCAGTGACTCTGTCCCTAAGGCCCCAGTGTCGGAGCGCAGGGGGACGTCACAGCCATGTCCTGTCCTTGTAGGTGTCTCAGCTCCGCCATGAGCTGTCCATGAAGGACGAGCTGCTGCAATTCTACACAAGTGCTGCCGAGGAGAGCGAGCCCGAGTCCGTGTGCTCCACCCCGTAAGTCACCCGCCCTGCTGGGCCGCCAGGCAGGGAAGGTCAGCCTTTACCAGAGTGACCCGTCCAAGGGCCTCAGGCGGCATGGTTTCGCTGCTCTAGCAGGGTTCATGGGGCAGGACTGAGCTTTCCTTGGAGGCCCACTGTTTAGCAGAGCAGCTGGCTTGCACACCGGGTGGGCTGTGCTGTAGGAGGAAACGCACGTCCTGGAGCCATGGCGAGTCCTTGGGACCAGGCTGGGGGCTTCTCTGAGAGTCAGCAGAGCCCTGTCACGGTGGGATCCCGATGGCCTGCATTGGGATGTGGCTCTGTGACTTTCTAGCCGTTGTCACTTCAACCTCTGTTCTGGTTTCCTCAACGCACGAGGGAGCTATTCATGGTATGTAGGTCATGGAGTAATGAGCGTTTACTGAGTTCACACACACAGAGCATACACTACGCTTCTCAGCACACAGAAGAGCATCCTCATATGAAAAGAGCTCTGAGGCCCCGGGTTCTAAGCAGAACTGGCTCCCCACAATTCCACGCAGAAGACAGAGGGTTGGCTTGTGGATCCGACATGGTGGCAAGCCTGCATGTTCCTGGTGTTTCCTTGGGCACTGGGGGAGCAGCTGATGGCAAGCCTTCTGGGTCTCTGTGAAGGTGGTGGGCGGGGAGACAATGCCATCCTATGAGCGCACCTTCCCCCCCAGGTTGAAGAGGAACGAGTCGTCCTCCTCCGTGCAGAATTACTTCCATTTGGACTCTCTTCAGAAGAAGCTGAAAGACCTCGAAGAGGAGAATGTCGTACTTCGGTCAGAGGTGAAGTGTACCCCCTGTCTTTGCCCCCTGGAAGGGTGCCGGGTCCATGTCCCTCATCTGTCAAGACGTGCTATGGAGGAAGGGCCACTGAGCCTGGAGTGCTCGGATGACAGGGCCCTGTCATGCCAACCTTGGTTGTTGGCATCATGGACGGGCTCTGCCTTCTGGGCTGGCCACCCTGCTGTGAAGCAGGAGAGGAGGTTCAGGCCCCTGCTTCTTTTTGCCCCGAGACCTTCCGTGGTGCATCCCAGCTGTGATCATGGCACCCAAGACATGTCCTGGAGCCTGGGGGTGATACCAGTTCTCACATTACTGCAGGTCGGGTTTGCTCCAAAGAAATCGTACACCAGAACTTGGAGACAGAGCTCTTAACCGGTGGTCTTGAGAGGACCAAACCAAGGCAGCCTGGGAATTCAGGCTTTTGAGTGTTTCCTGTATTTGCAAGGAAGGCTTTGTGCCAGGGTTTGGCCTGTTGTTGTTGTTGTTTAATTTGAGACACTCAGAGAGAGACAGGAAGAGGCAGAGAGAGAATGGGTGCACCAGGGCCTTTTCAGGCACTGTGAACAAACTCCAGACATGTGTGCCCCCTTGTGCCCATGTGCAACATTGCGTGCTTGCGTCACTTTTGCATCTGGCTAAACGCAGGACCTGGAGATTTGAACAAGCATTCTTAGGCTTCGCAGGCAGGCGCCTTAACCACTTAAGCCATCTCTCCAGCCCTGGCCCGTGTTCTATTATGAGCTTTTAATCTCCACAAGGCTGAAAGCTGGTTACCTCATTCTCATTTGTAGTGAGAACCAGGGGCCTAGCTGCTAGGTGCTGTGAGGTCTCAATGAATGACAGAGCTAGGATTTGCAAGTCTGAGAGGCTAAGTCCTCATCCCCCCTTTACCCAGGTCCCTCCTGACAGTCCCCGAAGCATGCGTATCTAGTCCCCTTTGTCTTAACTGGCAGTGCCAAAGGAATGGCTCCATCCCGTCCACCATGCCCTTCTCTGCCAGGTTTGGGCTGTATACCCACCTATGGTGGCTGCACACTCCTTCAGAAGGGAGGAGGGCAGACCACCTACCACCTTGAACTTGCCATACATTGGGAAGCGTCTCCTGACTGGTCCTTACATGACACTCTTGCAAGACTATTTTTGTACACAGAGACCTTTATTACTTACTATTTGGCCATAAGCCAGGGGACCTAAGTTGCCCATGTTTGTTCAGCCAGCTGTGACCGAGTAGGACTGAACCCCACATTCCCTGTTCAGAGCTCATTGCTGCCCTCTGGTATCTGGGTGGAATAAGTGCCCGACCTTGTGTCAGGAGCTCACTGAGGGACTCTGGTCCAGCCACAGATTGCTGCTGTCCCACCTCTGGTCTCGGGATGTCCATGTCTTCTGTCTGCCTGAGGCCTGGGCCTGGGCCCTCAGAGATACTTCTCTTTACCTGGGACTTCCAGTGTGCCCTCTTCCTACCCCCACCCTTTTTTTCGAGGTAGGGTCTCACTCTATCCCAGCTGACCTGGAATTCACTATGTAGTCTCAGGCTGGCCTCGAACTCACGGCGATCCTCCTACCTCTGCCTCCCCGAGTGCTGGGATTAAAGGTGTGCACCACCACGCCTGGCTTTTCCTACCTTTTCAGTCACAGTAAGCTGTCTGAGTCCTGGGATAGCTCTCCGGTTTGTCTGTGTGGGAGTATGTATATGTGTTTGCATGTTCATATGTGTGTGGACACGTGTGTGTGGAGGCCAGAGGTCAACATCAGGCATCCTCCTCTTCCTCTCCTCCAGATTGGTTTTGTGACAATCTCCCACTGAACCTGGAGCTTGCCCAGTGAGTAAACTAGCTAGCAGGCTCAGGGAATCCTTCTATTTCTGACTCCCCAGCACTGGGAGGACAGACGTGTGTCACCATACCCGGCTTTTACCTGGGTGCCGGGTTCTGAACTCAGGTCCTCGTGCTTGTTCGGCAAGCGCTTTATTGACTGTGCCATCTTCCCGGCTCCTTGAGTCTGAGCGTCAATGCTTTCCTGTTGGGATAGTGCATGGGATAGATTTACCACCACCTCAGAACCTCACAGCTCTGCGTCTGGCACGGTAAAGGTTAACTGTTCCTGTGTGGTTACCCTTAGAATGTCTGCCAAAGGCAGGGCAATATCTCACGGCCATATCCGTATCTGGAGCAGGACAAGCACACATAGTAGCAGACATTAATGACAGGAGTGGCACAGTGTTTTATCTCCAGTTCTTATCTCAGAGGAGTGCCCTCTAGTGGTGTGATTTTTCAGTTTTTTTTAAATTTTTTTATTGACAACTTCTATACTTACAGACAATAAACCATGATAATTCCCTCCCCTCCCCCACTTTCCCCTTCACAACTTCACTTTCCATCATATCCCCTCCCTATTTCCATTAGTCTCTCTCTCTCTTTTTTTTTTTTTTTTTGGTTTTGCGAGGTAGGGTCTCACTGTGGTCCAGGCTGACCTGGAATTAACCATGTAGTCTCAGGGTGGCCTCGAACTCCTACCTCTGCCTCCCGAGTGCTGGGATTAAAGGCGTGCGCCACCACGCCCAGCTTTCCATTAGTCTCTCTTTTATTTTGATGTCATCATCTTTTTCTCCTTTTATGAGGGTCTTGTGAAGATATTGCTAGGCACTGTGAGGTCATGGATATCAAGGCCAATTCCTGTCTGGGCAGTTGCATTGTAAGAAGTGGTACCCTTCCTTTGGCTCTTACATTCTTTCCGTCACCTCTTTCGCAATGGAGAGAAAGAGAAAGAGGCAGATAGAGAGAATGGGTGCACCAGGGCCTCCAGCCACTGCAAACAAATTCCAGACACCTATGCCACCTTGTGCATCTGGCTTTACGTGGGTCCTGGGGAATCGAACCTGGACCTTGGCTTCTCAGGCAAGCGCCTTAGCCGCCAAGCGTCTCTCCAGCTGCACCATCCCCCACCCCATTTTTTGAGAATGCCCATGACCTACCTAGGCAGGGAATGCAGACCGGTTTTCTGCTCTGCAGGGGTAATGGGTGGCAGGTGGGGACATGCTGAAAGGTGGCAGCCCTGGCCCACCCGCCAGTCCCTGTGTGTGGGAGCTAAACCCTGACCTGAGCCTCGTCCGCAGGCCTGTCAGCTGAAGACAGAAACCACCACCTATGAGGAGAAGGAGCAGCAGCTGGTGAACGACTGCGTGAAGGAGCTGAGTATGTGCCCAGCACCCCCCATACCTCTTTCGGTCCCCCACATCTCCTTTCAGCCTCACCCTTCATGAAGCACATTCTCCCACCAGCCGATGGCTCGGTGACATGATTCTGGGAACTGGAGGCCTCTCCCAACCTCCCTTTGCGAATGGAAGGCTAGGCTGTCAGCTATGCATTCTGTCACTCTTTGGCTGACGTGACTGTTTCTTTTGGCTTTGTATTGGAACACTGGAATGACTTAATGCCTAAGCTAGACCCAGATACAAAATTCTATGCAGAAGATATGGAAGAATTGCCGGTCAGTAACGTGACCTGGAAAAACGGAGGCCAGAGTCCTCAGCTTTGCAAATAAGTACTTTCCACGCCCTGGCTCCCTCCATCATGAGTTTAAGATAAGGAAAAGGGTGTTTCAGTGAAGTACTAAGCAAATGAGCCACAGCTTGGGTTCAAAATCTAGTAAACTGGGCAGAGAGAGAGAATGGGCACGCCAGGGCCTCCAGCCACTGCAAATGAACTCCAGAAGCGTGTGCCACCTTGTGCATCTGGCTTTACATGGGTACTGGGGAATTGAACCTGGACCTTAGGCTTTTCCTCAAGATTTTGCTCCTTTAAAAACAATTTTTAAAAATTTTTTTTTTGGAGAGAGACACAGAGAGAGAGAGAGGGAGAGGAAGACAGAGATGGGCACACCAGCAGTGTCTCGGCTGCTGAGAACGAAATCCAGATGCGTGCACCCCCTTGTGGTGAAGTGCAGCATTGCGCCCTTGCGTCACTTTGCATCTGGCTAAACGTGGGACCTGGAGATTGGAACCAGCGTTCTTAGTTTAGGAGGCAGGCGCCTTAACCGCTAAGCCATCTCTCCAGTCCTTTTGCTCCTTTATAGAATAAGTAAAACCAGGTGTGGGGCATGGGGAGGACCTGATGGTGATAGGAGTCTGTTCATGCTGGAACGTTTGGACTTGGCCAAAGGCACTCATGTTTGGTGTGTCACCTCCAGGTCACTCACTTCCGGGGCCCACCTGACCTGCTGTGGGGAGGCAGCCATGGTTGGTGGGACTGGCACTCACAGGAGTGATGGCCACAAGAAGGCTGGTTCTCTCTCATCATTGAGCCCCAAAGAAACCCCCTCCCCCCTTCACCATGTGGGAAGATGGTGGCTCCATTCCTCCCCGTAAAGGTGGCATTTCACCTGCAAACCACCAAGAAACCTCCCCTCGTGGTCTCACTTGTGGTTTTCTGATGGGATCACATGCCTGTCGCTTCTCTGTTGAAGGGGATGCCAACGTCCAGATAGCCAGTATCTCGGAGGAGCTGGCCAAGAAGACGGAGGATGCCGCGCGCCAGCAGGAGGAGATCACACACCTACTGTCGCAGATTGTGGATTTACAGAAGAAGGCAAAGGCTGTAAGGCTCCCGGCTCAGGCCGGTGTGACTGAC
The DNA here is from genome assembly GCA_036365145.1 of Orientallactaga sibirica. Classification (NCBI taxonomy): domain Eukaryota; kingdom Metazoa; phylum Chordata; class Mammalia; order Rodentia; family Dipodidae; genus Orientallactaga; species Orientallactaga sibirica. Next base: position 8,619,669 of record JAEOAD010000009.1, read on the forward strand.
AAGGGCTGGGATGAGGTGGGCGGGGCAGGCAGAGACAGAACAGTTTTCTACTCTAAGAGCACACTCAGCTCCTTTGGCAAAAGCCTTAGCAGTTCAATGACAACCACCCGGCTGTCCTGAATCGACAACAGGCTTATGTATGATCTTCTATTCCATAAAGAAAAATCTATAAATTGGAAGAATCCATGAGGAAGGTGCTGTAGATACAGTTTGGGGCTTTCCTGTGTGGATCACGGAACTTAGTATTTTTTAGCTTGCTGTACCAGGTACAGTCTGCAGTAGGACTGTGTCCTTCTGAGATCCGAATGAAGCAGCAAAAACCAGCTGTGCTCTCCATTCTAAGGCCCCTGTTCTAAGGAAAAGATGAAATGTGCTGAGAATAACAAGAAAAAAAGAAAGGAAGAAAGACTAGGGTGGGCAGGAAGGAAGGTCAGACTTCCAAAGAGCAGCCGTTCCTCTGGAGGTAGGGGTGGACTGTGGAGGATAAATATGGATAGAGGAAGGTCTCCACCTTCAAGCTGGAATAAAAACAGCATTTTGCTCCAGTGAGAGGTGTATGTTTCATCGTAGAAGGGTGGTGACCTCATAACAGATCAGGGAACAAGAGGGAAAAGTTTGTCCATCTTCCTGCCTTCGCAGACAGCATGACTTGCCTTTGTCATATTTAGTGTGCAGTGGAAAATGAAGAGCTGGTCCAGCATCTGGGTGCTGCTAAGGATGCCCAGCGGCAGCTCACGGCCGAGGTGAGTGTCCCTTGCCGCGTGATTTAGGGCCTCAGGTTGCAGTGAGGACACATCTGCCTCCCTTGGCAGGCTGTGGTCATCCCCCTTGCAATCAGCATTTTAATACTGAATTTAGTATTTTTTTTTGAGAGGGAGGAGAGAGAGGGAGACAGAGTGAGAGAGAATGGGCACTCCAGGGCTTCTCAGCCACTGTAGGCAAACTCCAGACACGTGCATCCCCTGTGCGCATGTGCGACATTGCACGCTTGCATCACTTTTGCATCTGGCTAAACGTGGGACCTGCAGATTTGAATGGGTGTTCTTGGGCTTCACAGGCAGGCGCCTTAACCACTAAGCCATCTCTCCAGCCCAGTATTGTTTGTTTGTTTGTTTGTTTGTTTGTTTGTTTGTTTGTTTGTTTGTTTACCTTGGTTCTGTGCCTGCTGTTCCCAGTGCTGGTTGTGAGCACTGAAGAGTCTCCATGCCAGCTCAGGGCCTGGCACATTCCAGCTCCTGATATAGATGCAACATAGCATGGGCACATGCAGCTTGGGTACGGTAATGCATGCATGTAACCCCAGCACTGGGAAGGAAGGGACAGGAGACATTGTACCAAGTGGAAAGGGGGACGAGGAGATGAGGGGGCTTGCTACACACACTTGCTATGATTTGGACCTGGGTCTGAATTCCCAGTGGCCATGTGTAAACCGTTACCAGAAAGCAGGGTACGGGAGGAGCAGGTTCATTTCCAGCTTAGTTTCAAGGGGAAGTTTCATCGTGGTGGAGAAAGTGTGGCAACCAGCTCACACCGTCACACGCCAGCAGCAGGGCCAGAGGGGCGACAGTGAGCTAGCTCTGACCACCCAGTGGGGCTGGACGGCTGCACCGCAAGGTCCTCCCCAGTGACACACCTCCAGCAAATGACCGTCAGCCGGGGGTGGGGGATGAGGCTTACTCACGATCACGCGAGAGTACAGGGGACCTTTTCACATTCAAACCACAACCCCGTGTAAAATGCTGGGCATGGTGACGTACACTGAATCACAGCACTGAGGAAGCGGGCACAGGTATTCCCCGGGGCTGGCTAGTCTAGCTCCATCAGACAAGAGATCCTGTGTTGGGCTGGAGAGATGGCTTAGGGGTTAAGGCACCTGCCTCCTAAGCCTAAGAACACTGGTTCCAATGTCCAGCAGTTCCAATCTCCAGGTCCCACGTTTAGCCAGATGCAAAGTGACGCAAGGACGCAATGCCGCACTTGACCACAAGGGGGCGCACGCATCTGGATTTCGTTCTCAGCAGCTGAGACACTGCTGGCGCGCCCATCTCTTTCTTCCTCTCTCTCTACCTCTCTCTCTGTCTCTCCCTCTCTGTGTCTCTCTCCAAAAAACATAAAAAAAAAAAGAGAGAGATCCTGTGTCCAAGAATAAGGTGGAGAGCGATTGAGGAAGACACCTCATGTCGACCTCTGGTTTCCACACATACGTACATGCAAACACACACACATAAACATACATGCACACGTGCCACACACACACACACACACACACACATATGCAAACGAAGAGGCTGCTTGCACTGAGGCTGTGCCCACCAGCAGTGATCCGGGAGCTTTCTGCGCCTGCAAGCTCGCCCCTGGATCACCAGCCTTGAGTGAGGAGTCTGCTGCTTGGCTGAAGACCCCCAAGGTTTCTCCAGTTGCTGGGGGTTCAGCTAGGTGGTTGTGTCTTTCTTGCTCTCGGGTGGTACAGGCTGGTGGGCACACGTGCCCGTGGGTGCTCACAGGTCCTGCTGGGACCCTGACCTTCCTCCTCCTCTTCTCCTCCTCTCCCCGGCCTCCCGCAGCTGCGTGAGCTGGAGGACAAGTATGCCGAATGCATGGAGATGCTGCATGAGGCCCAGGAGGAGCTCAAGAACTTGCGCAACAAGACCATGCCCAACACCACGTCGCGGCGCTACCACTCGCTGGGCCTGTTTCCCATGGTGAGCCGGGGCTTCCTCCTTGCACCTGGGGTCGTTGCATCCTCCGGGTCTGGGGGCAGGTCAGAGGTGGGCACTGGTTGTGACTTTACAGCACACCTGTCATTCTGCAGTTTGCACCTGGAACTGGTCAAGGCCATGTGAGGCCAGCTGGTGGCATCCTAACTCCCTAGAACTTCATTTTCCATCCCAAATCGGTTCTTTCCTGATGTTTTTAAGAGAGAATTTTGCTAAGAAGTTAATTTAGTTACATGTTATGTATGCGTGACTTTTCCTGACCATTTTACTGTATATGCCATTTTAACCTCAGAGTACACTCTAAATTTGTTTGTTTGTTTGTTTGTTTGCTCTCTTGTTTTTACCAGGTAGGGTCTTACTGTAGCCCAGGCTGATCTGGAACTCATTCTGTAGTTCCAGGCTGGCCTCAAACTCATGGTGATCCTACTCCTCAGCCTCCCAAATGCTGGGACTAAAGACATACTCCACTATGCCCAGTTATTGTATGTGTGTGTGGATGAGTGTATATATGTGTGTATGTATGAGTGCACATGTGTCATGGTGCACATGTGGAGGTCAGAGGATGACCTCGGGATGTTGGTCCTCACCTCCACCTCATTTGACACAGGGGCTGTCTTGTCTGCCACAGCAAACAGTAGACAAGCCATCTTAGAGATTCAGGATCCTATTGACCCTGCTTCCTAACTTCTGAGCAGTCCCCCCAGGCCCCATTCCAAACTCCTTAAAGGGCCCATACATGCTTTCTGGTTTCTTTTTTATCTGTGTATGTTTATTAATCCTTCTCTTGGTGGCCTTTAAGATCTGGAATCAACTTTTTGCTTTTTTCTGGCATTTTCCCATGTTCTTATTTCTTTAGTCGTGGCCAGAGTTGTATAATGTTTGGGATTTGGGTGGGGGAACATGGTGGAAAGGGGGATGTTCCAGGTTAATCTCCCTGTGGAAGCTGGGCAGCACTGTGGCTGAGCCCCTTAGCTAGTCATTTCCCCAACATTTGCATACAAGGAAGTGAGCTTGCTCTTCTGTTAGACACGCTCCCAAAGGCCTGGCCACGTCTTGTTTCCTCCCCTTGAATACTGCGCCAAGCACAGCTCTGTGCGAGCTGGAGATACTCATTAGATGCTGCATCTAGTGGATGGGTGATAGGCAGATGGCCTGAGGAACCAACCAATTACCAAGACCTCAGGTGCATGCCGGCTTTGCTTCTACACTTTGACAAAACACCAGTTCTCTCTGAGGTGAGAAAAGCTTCTGAGAGAATCCACCCCCCCTCCCGGCATTGTCCTACTTTTCCTGGGAAATCTGTTTCTATTCAGCTCAGATAGAGAGGGCAACAGCAGACCAGAGAGATGATGCCATTGAGTCTAGGTTGGGGACCAATGGGTTTCTTGGCTTACTTGCATGACTGCACCACTAAGTCCGCGCCATCGAGAGTGACTTATGGAAGCTATGGTTAGAGCTCCTTGCACAACTTGTAGGCAACTCCTCTGAAGAGTCTCCTCTCCCCCACCGAGTTGTTTACTCTTCATAAAACCTCAGGGAGGGGCCTAGGTGAGTGAGTCTTTGAAGTTCAGAGTCACCTGAGCCTCCTGAGCCTTCAGTTTCTTTTATGCCAGAACATTTCCAGCCAGAGGAAACAGCTGTGCGGTGCTCCCTAGGTGAGATACCTTTTCTGAAGGCTAGGTGAATGTTTGCAACGTCTGGTGCCTTCTGAGTGTGGCTTTTTCTTGGTTCTCTTTCCCTTAAGCCTTCCATTTCCGACGCTGTCCGAGTCTCTCTATCCCTCACATCCCCCTGTCCTGATTGACTGACCTTCATTTCCTAAACCATGATCTCATGTCTTCTTTGCTCTCACACCCCAAAGTCAGGCTAGATTTTCCTCCCTCTCTTAAAAAACCTAACTGGGGGGCTGGAGACATCTGTCAATGGTTAAGGTGCTTGCCTGCAAAACCTAACAACCCAAGTTCAATTCCCCAGTGTCAGTATAAAGCCAGGTGCACAAGGTGGCACATGTATCTGGAGGTCATTTGCAGAGGCTGGAGGCCCTGGTGCACCCATTCTCTCTGTGTGTCTGTCTGTCTCTCTCTGCTTCCAAATAAATAAATAAAAAAAATTTTAAAATATTGACATTTAAGAGATCACAGCACAGTCACCTTTCCTAGGGACACGTGGTAGTTCAGTGATTCCAGGAAATCTCAGTAAAAGAGCAAGGAACATTCTGTCCCCCAGCGCATCCCACAGCCTCGCTCGTTGAGCTCTAGGTTCCTAGCCTGGCCAGGGTAGGTCTGCAGGATGCCTGCCTGGCTTTCCCTGCATCCTGGATTCTAATCTGGGCACAGAGCATCCCTGTGGCCATCTTGTTCCCTGAACACCCAGGATTCACTCATTGTGTCCCCTGTTTGGGGACAAACCTGCCTTTAAAAACAAGCCATTCATGAGAACAGTTGATCTGAGCACACCCATTTCCCTCTCTTCTAGAGGGATTCCCAGCTTGTTTCCTGAAAGCTTTGTTTGCCTTTTTTGTAGCCGTTGGCAAGCCCAGGTTCTGAAGATGTCTTTCTTTGAAAGTACACTATGCGTGCGTTAAAGGTATTTAAAGTAGTATAAAGATTCCGCCGTGCGTGCATGTTTCTGGAGCTGAACACCCAGATCTGCCTCTTGATCCTGCCATTCTAACTGTGTAATAAAAGAGAGGGCAGCAGGTTTTGTTCAACAACGTTCCCAGTCCTTTTGCCTGTTGGCAGAAGTTCTTAATCTGAGATCTGCAGGCAAAATTGTGCAAGCTGGGGTAAAATGATCTCTTAGGGTCTCATTAATCCCTAGCTGTGTGCAGTATTTCCTTCCACTAGGAAAACACAGTGCTATTGCTTACCATCGTAGGAATACCAGTGATCACGTTTCAGAGTTACAGATGTCCCCAAAACACCATCGATTTTATTCTCCCTTCAGAATTACTGTCAAGCCAGGCAGGGCTCACTTCTTTAATCCCAGCATCCGGGATGGTGAGGTAGGAGAATTGCAGATCAGTGTGGGCTATAGAATGAGCTTCAGGTCAGCACAGGCTAGAGTGAGACTTTGCCTCAAAAAAAAAAAAAATCATCAACAGTCCTTAAGCCAAATATATACAAAGGTAAATAACTGGTCGTTTTGTCATTCTAAGTCTTTTTTTTTTTTTTTTTTTTAAGAAAGTTTTATTGGTCCCTGGGGGCTGTGGCCACTGGGGGCTAAGAGATCTTTGGGAGTGCACTGGCTGGGAGTGGTGAACACACTCCCCTCCTCTCATAGGTTTGCCATCCCTCACCGGGGCCACTGTTTTGGCTCTGGGGTTTAACCAAGGGATCATGGGACTTGTTCAAACACCCAAGCTGCCTAGGAATTAGGGGCTTTGCCCTTGAGCCCACAGGAGCTGCCATGCCCAGAGGCAGGCTCTCCCTCAGTGGAGAATGCTCTTGACCTTGTGTTGGGTGTTTGAAATTCTAAGTGCTTCTGGGCTCCCATCTCCTCTCCCATGTGGCTTCCCGGGCCACCTGTCACTTATTAGGACAGAGCCTTTGTGTGGCCACTACCTTGACGTGTCTTCTGGTTTTTCCCAGGACTCCCTGGCAGCGGAGATTGAGGGGACAATGCGCAAGGAGCTGCAGCTGGACGAGCCTGAGTCTCCAGACATCACGTATGGCCACAGCGTTTATAGACCTAAATTCCCGTGACCCACTCCCGACCTGTGCTGTTAAGAATCTAGGGACCGATTGATGTTTGGGCCTCGGGCACAGCCAGATAAGATGGTGGTCCTTGCCAATCCAGGAGAAGGGAAATGGGAACATAGCTCACATATCCTTCGGCTCCTCTTGGGAGGTTTGCAAGTTACATGATGAACATCCAGGAAGGTGGAAAAGAAATGCTATGTTTCCCTTCTCTCTTCCAAGCTCTGTCTTGATGCACATGTGCAATTTTCTCTTTCCTTTAGTGGAATGTATTACTTTAAAACATGTTAATGCCTGTTAGGAAAAGAAACAATAGCAGTGCAGGCTGGCAAGGGCCTTTCTGTGCTGTGAGGTAGGCTTCCATTTCCTTCCATACACATCTAGGGAGATCAGTCCATCTCTCCTCCTAACTTCACATCCCAGCCTTGGCTTGCCCCAAAGTCAAGAAGACACACTGGCCAGGGCTTAAATGGGGCTCTCCATGTAACAAGTGCCCCAGATGCTTTGGGGCCTGCATGAAGTCCTTGGAATCTGCAGAGGAAGTGGCAGTTGTGGAAACCCTTTTCTCGTTTAAACACATCAACATTAAAGTGCATTCTCTAGCAGAGTGTGGTGGCTCACACCTGTGATCCAGCACTCCAGAGACTGAGACAGGAGGATGGCTGGACGTTTGAGACCCGCTTTGGCTATAGAGTTCTAGGTCAGCCTGGGCTAGAGTGAGACCCTGCCTCAAAAACCAAGTATAGTTCTCTTAAAAATGGCAGTTTGGGGCCTGAGAGATGCCTTAGCAGTTAAGGTGCTTTCCTGCAAAGCCTAAGGACCCATGTTTGACTCTCCAGATTCCACCTAAGCCAGACACACAAAGGTGAGGCAAGCGCAAGATCACACATGCCCACTAGGTGGCGCACACGTCTGGAGTTCCATTGCAGTGGCTGAGGCCCTAGGGCACTAATTCTGTCTCTGTCCCTCTCTCTAAAAATAATGGCAGTTTCTAAAAATAGACAAATAGATTATCATCTTGTAGATATTTAAGACTGATGATCTTAAGTCTTAGTCTTACATTTTTAAGTCACACATATTCATTCTACAGAAATAGATCAAGCTTCAAAATGTTCCAGCAGTGAACTCTGGCCTTCTGGGGAAGATCATGGTATAGATCATGAGGGGAGAAAACGTGCTAGGGACAAAAGTAACGCTTAATTGCTTTTATTTGTAGGCCAGGCTTTAGGGATGTGATAAGCACTGTTATTTCTGCTAGCAGCACCTTTAGGACACAACTGTGCCGCAAGTCAGATTCAGTGGGTGTTGAGTGTCCCAGTTTCATGTTGTAAAGGAAGCTCCCTACATCCTGAGGGACACATAAAGCTTCTAGACACAGGGGTCTCTGGAGGACCAGGGCTGCTTTGATGTTGGTCAGGTTTGGCAGGTCTGTCTCTTGCGCTTGCCGGCTCACAGACACTGTGCTCTTCCCCAGCCACCAGAAACGTGTCTTTGAGACTGTGCGAAACATCAACCAGGTCGTCAAGCAGAGATCACTGACCCCTTCCCCCATGAACATCCCCGGCTCCAACCAGTCCTCGGCCATGAACTCCCTCCTGTCCAGCTGCGTCAGCACCCCACGGTCCAGCTTCTATGGCAGCGACGTCAGCAACGTGGTCTTTGATAACAAGACCAATAGCATCATTCTGGAAACCGAGGCAGCCGACCTGGGGTGAGCGAGCTGCGCATCTTTCTCCTCCTGAGTCAGGGATGGGGGAGATTTGACCAACTGAACCATTCACGCTTAGCAGTCATGAGAGAATCGCCTAGAAATTGTCGGCCTTTCTCTGTTCCTCATTCCTTCTTCCCACCACATCTCTGATGCTAATATTTTGACTGGGTACCAAACTGATACCAAAATCTATTTTTCTATGAAATGTTGAAGGGGATTAATGAGTGTTTTTTCCTGTTAGTCAGGACTGTTAATCTAAATAGCACACCTTTCATCCCAGCACTCGGGAGGCAGAGGTAGGAGGATTGCAGTGAGTTCAAGGCCACCCTGAGACTATATAGTGAATTCCAGGTCAGCGTGGGCTAGAGTGAGACCCTATCTCAAAAAGAAAAAGAAAAAAGTAGACAGTTGCCTTGAACCCCTTTGGATGCTGGAAAGGGTGAGGAAGACCCAGGCTATCTCATTTACTTCAGAGGGTGGGCTGCAGGGGGCTGTCTGTTACGGATCTGCAGGATGGGCCTTCCTCAGTGGTAGGCAGTTTTTCTCTGCCCAAAAGCCCCGGGAAACCTGTCCCCCACCATCCACTGTGCACCCTGGTCTTGGGCCTTACCAAAGCGGCTCCTTTGGACCATCAGAGTCATACAGGTGGTAGCTGTACAATCAGAGCCGGGTTTGTTCAGAGAACAGAGCTCAGCACCTTCCATCCCGGACGAAAAGAGCAGGCCCCTCTTGAACCAGCTGTCCTTCTGATACCGGGAAGAAGGCCTTTTCCTAACTAATAGCCACGCAGGGAGATGCCTTTGGGAAGGAAGAGAATTTAACTCGTAAGAAAATTTCCACTCTACCACGACGGCCCACTCCCACCACCCAACGGACGCACCCGGAAGTCATCTCTTGGCGCCTGAGCATCCTTGGACCATCCCTGCCCGTGGTCCATTTGGTCCTCGCGGTGCTCCCCGGCGCCCCCTGCCGGCCGCCCGGTCCTCCCTCACCCGGCTTTCTTCCGCAGGCAGGACAGTAAGAAGCCGGGCACCCCGGGCACCCCGGGCTCGCACGACCTGGAGACGGCGCTGCGGCGGCTGTCCCTGCGCAGGGAGAACTACCTGTCGGAGAGGAGGTACTTCGAGGAGGAGCAGGAGCGCAAGCTGCGCGAGCTGGCCGAGGAGCAGGGCGAGCTGCACGGCGGCTCGGGCTCGCTCACGCCCACCGGCAGCATCATGTCCCTGGGCACGCACTCGCGCTTCTCCGAGCTCACCGGCTTCTCCGGCATGTCCTTCAGCAGCCGGTCCTACCTGCCCGAGAAGCTGCAGATCGTGAAGCCCCTGGAAGGTGACCGCCAGGGGCCCCGGCCCCTCTCTGTCCTCCTCTGCGACTCGCTCTGGGCCCTGATCCATCACCAGAAAGCGGGCCACCTCTGCCACGCCTACTCCTTCTACTTTCGCCACAGCCACCCCCGCTGCTGGTTTGAGTTCCTCTGAGGTGGCCTGTGCACGGGAGGGAGGACTTCCCCGGGGACAACCTTACCAACCAACCAACACCCCCTACCCCCCGGGGAGATGCCACAAAGTGTCCTGGCAGGTCTATTATCTTTGCTTTTAGTGCCTTAGGAACCAAGAGCCATGATCTCGCAGCAAGGGCATTGCTTTCGGACCCCTTCCATTGTGGATGGGGTGGGAACCCGCTCTCCATGATCATCCAAGGGCCCCGGGAAAGGTAGACAAGGCATGCTTTGACTTCTCAGAAAGTTTGCTGTGAAGTAGTGGCATGCAAACACTGTGAGTAGTCTCTCCCCCCAACCCCTTCCACGATCACGTGACAGCGTTGTGTTTTCTGATTTATTCTTCACTGCGTTGAGGGTCTGGCTTTATGCAGGTGCACTGTGTTGTGAGTGAGTCTGCAGTTTGGAGACCAGAAAGGAGGTGGCTATGGGGACCAGTGAACCTCCTTTAGCCCCTTTCAAGAGGCGGGTCATGTTTTCAGTATCAGGGCTCCACAAATGATTAAGTTTATGGGGGGAAAATCACCCTCCCCCGCTTTCTTACTTCAGTTTCTGTTGTTTGGGGGATTATACCGTGTTTTCCCTAGAGCTCCTTGTCCCTGCCAAGTGTCTGTCATTCTCTTTTGTATCCGCCTTTAGTTCAGAAGCCCACGTGAGTTGGAGGTGCTGCAGAATTCTGAATTCCGTTTTCTTGATGCAGCTCAGAATGGGAAGTTCTATAAACTGGTATTTCTGAACTTTCATTATGACCTCTTCGGAGGAACATGTGTGAATTCCTTTACCTAGGTGCACCTCCCACCATGATATTTGATTGCCACAGGTAGATTATTTATTTGACACAGGTGCGTGTTTACTTGTGTTCTGTGCCTAAAAGGGGCACAATGATTTTCACCCCTCAGTGCCCCTGGTTTTTGCCCCGTTGGGGATAGAACTGCCCATTTTGAAAAAGCAGGCTAAGTTGAGAGGTTGTGTTTGATAAAGTCCCAAGATGTGCCAAGGTCCCTGTACTTTCCAAAAAAAGACTGGGAAAGGGCTGTTTTCTGTTTGCATAATTACCAGATCCTAATTGTATAATGTAGGTCTTTCTCAGAGTTCAGGGAAGGGATGACTCACTCCTTTTTAATTGTTCATTCATTTGTAAGCTTGGTGATTGTTTTCTGACCCTGCAATTATGTCTGTTTTCCTTTCAATAAAATCTTCCATGTCTGCAATTTTATTTTTTGCCTTTCTTTTCTTTTCTCCCTTTGTCTCTCAAAGATCGTTGGACTTTACCATCCCCATCTTGTCTGCTCTCCATACTGTGTTTCATTAGGACCATCTAAAACTATGTTTTGGGGTTTTATTGTCCAAGTACATTGCAGAATGAGATTTAAATTTTTTATTTTGACCAGTTAATCCGTATTTCTTTTGCCCTTGTGGCTTAGATAGAAGTATTCTTATGATAGGTAAATAGAATAAGAGACAATCCCATGCAGTTTGCAATAAGAATTTTGTCTTTGACACCTTGTTCCCCAGGAAGCTAAATTACTACCATTAAAAAGTTTTGTCTTATCACTGTGGCCAGTAGTGCGTCCTCACGATAGATGTACATTCGGCTCCATTTTGGGGCTTTCAGACTTCTGTCTTAGCTGTTTAAAACACAACCAGTATATTCTTCCTTCCTTGCCCTCAGTTAATTTTGTGTCAGTGTGTCTACTTTGATCAGGTGGGGTGCTCACGGAGAAGGCTGTATGACTTAGCTCCCATGCATTATAGTCGTGATGCCGAGGAAACAAGCCCTGGTTTTTGAGCCAGTTCCCATGTGTGTGACATAGAGCCACAATTGTCGAGCAAGATCGCAGTGAGGAGAAAATGGATGTGTTGTGTATTTGGCACCCCATGGGTGCTTACTTTAGGTTCCTCAAACTTTCCCCTGATACAGCAGCTGAGGTCCAGAGGGCCAATTTTTTACTAGTGTTGAGACCTGGACCAGCATTAGCTGGAGTCAGGTTCTGGGATCCTTTTCTATCGGCTCCAAGAGAAGCTGACAGGATTCCTTTGGTCTCCAGCGGTTCTGGTAAAGGCCCCTGGGGTGAGGTCCCTAGAGAGTGCTGGCTGGATCAGAGCAGAGGACAGTCGGTATGTGCCATCTGTGTCCCCTCCCACTTCACTAAGCTGGCTGTCTCCTAACGGGGTCAGCCACACTGGCCGAGCCAGGTGAGGTCTAGAATGCTCTTGTCTCTTCGTGTAACCTTGCAAGTGTTAGGCAGGCGAGGAACAAACACAATATTCAAACAAGAAAGAGAGATACCTTCCCTAAAGAGAATGTGGCAGGTGATATTCCTTTTTCTGTATTTTGTTCATTCTTTCTGGCTAATTATAACCAAGATAGTATTTCCAAATACACAGCTGAGTGTGTAACTAGGGAAAGAAAGCTCACACACTGCAGATGGTGTGTTATCCAATACATTTCATTCTGATTTTTAAAAATATTTGTGTATATGTGTGTGTGTGTGGTGCGTGTGTGTGTGTGTGTGTGTGTGTGTGTGTGTGTGTGTGTACGTGCATGCTAGGGTCCTGCCACTGCAAATGAAAGCCCAGCTAGCTTTACATGAGTGGTTGGAGAATTGAACCCAGGCCAGTAGGCTTTGCAAGTAAGTGGCTTTAATCATCCAGCCATCTCCCCAACCCCTGACTTCTTTTTGTGGTGTGTTGTTCGTGTGTGTTATGTATGTGGTTATGCACATGCACATGCATGTATAACATGTCAGAGGCCAGAGGAGAACATCAGGCAGCTTCCTCTGTCACTCTTCCTCTTTGTTTCCTGGGGATGGGGTCTTGCACAGAACCTGGAACTTCTGCTTTTTGACCAGGCTGCTGGACCAGTGAGCCCCAGCAATTCTCCTGGACTGGGATTATAAGCATGCATGGTCACACTCAGATTTTTACATGGGTGCTGGGAATTCAACTCAGGCCCTCGTGCCTACCTGGCAAGCATGTTTACCTGCTAACCCATCTCCCCACCCCCTACCCTGAATTTTTTTTTTTTGAGGCAAGCCAACAGACTGGCCCTGTTTTTCATGTATGTGTGTGTGAGAGAGAGAGAGAGAGAGACAGAGAGAGATAGACAGACAGACAGACAGACAGACAGAGAGAAGGAAGGAAGGAAGGAGGGACGGAGGGAGGGGGAGAATTGGTACACTAGGACCTCTAGCCACTGCAATTGAACTCCAGATGCGTGTGCCCCCTTGTGCACATGCGTGACCTTCTGTGCTTGTGATACTTTGTGCATCTGGCTTACATGGGACCTGGAGAGTCAAACATGAGTCCTTCAGCTTCACAGGCAAGCTCCTTAACCACTAAGCCATCTCTCCAGCTCCCCACCCTGAATTGTAAGCACAGCTGTACTCTGACATAGTGTGGTCATCTCCTTTGATGGCTTGAAAATGTTTTAGACAGAGCAGGAAGGTGTGGGAAGAAAGTGGAGGGTAGAGAAGGGGCAGTACCTATTGACACTTTCCCCATCATGCACACCCTCAGCCTGTTTCCGTGAGGGTGGGAGGTATGAGGGCGCCTTGGGCACAGTAGGCGATGGGAAGTAGTTATAGCGTGATTCTTCTGCATGGTGTTGGATGAGGAAAGGAAGTCAGGCTGGACAGTGGGCTGAGGAGATGAGGCAGCTTGGATTCAGCTCTACAACGTGATTCATATTCACTTTTTTTTTTTTTTTGGAAAGACAGAGAGAGAGAGAATGGGCGCACCAGGGCCTTTCAGCCACTGTGAACGAACTCCAGATGCGTGCGCCCCCTTGTGTGCATGTGCGACATTGCGCACTTGCATCACTTTTGTGTCTGGCTAAATGTGGGGCCTAGAGATTTGAACAGGTGTTCTTTAGGCTTCGTAGGCAGGCGGCTTAACCTCTAAGCCATCTCTCCAGCCCCATATTCATTTTTGAATGTTGCGCCCTATATCAAAGGAAGGGCTTCAGGTAGCCAGAAGATGAGCAGAATTCCAGTTGTCCAGGCAGTGGAAGTTGTCGGGTTTGGGGAGGGGTGTCTGCCCAGGTGCTGGGCTCCATGGACCCCTGGGGGCTCAGCAAGGAGCGTTCTCTTGAGACCCGCAGTTGATGTAACTGAAGTCACAGGGTGGAGGTGGCTTTCACACAACCTCCCCGTGACTATTCCCGAGGCTCCCCTGCGTGGGGCGTCCTCACTGCCAAGAGCTTCAGGGAATGGACACAGGAGCTGGCTTTGTTTTGGGTCCCAAATGGGCCACCTGACACTTCTGCAACCTCTGGTAAGTGACTTTCCTTCCTGCTGCCCATGGCCCTCATCTGTAAGATGGAGCCAGCAGGCGATGATGAAAATGAAAGGTGTTGCACACACCGAGTGTCTAACACTCAGCAAGTGCCTCATAGTCTCGGCCAGTCTCATGTAAGGGATGCCCAAGACGTGGTGTAAAATCCAAATACTTCCTGGATGTATATTTTAATAGCTTCTTTCATTTGAACTTGTACTGAATTCCCTTAGCTATGGAGTTTCGGGGTATATATATATATATATATATATATATATATATATATATATATATATATATATGTGTGTGTGTGTGTGTGTGTGTGTGTGTGTGTGTGTGTGTTAATTCTGCTCAACAAACCCTTCAAGCCTCATTTCCCAAGCCTGTCCACGATGGGAGTGAAACGGGGTGGCCTATTGAGCAAATAGAGGATTGACGCCCACAAGACTCTTGCCAGAGCTTAGCGTGCCAGTGCGGAGTTCCTTCCCAGTGAATTGTAATCACCTCAAATGCCCCATTAGGGTGAGGAGAGAGGGGGTCCCTGACATGACCTTCCCTTCCCAGTATCTTGACTTCTCCATCCTTCCCTTTTCTTGGGGTAGAGGTGACACAGGCATGTACCCAAGGCTTCCCCAAGCTGGCCATGATGGTGGCTTGTATAATGAAGCTCTCCCTGTGCCCCTTTGCCACCCAGCGCACGAGGAAGCACATGGGTAGTGGATGGAGACTCCCAGGGGGGAGAACGTGGTTCTCCTGTGCCCACTTGGAAGTTCTGCTGACCGCTTATGCAGTGGGGTCCAGCTGATGCCTGGCTGGGGCATTGGTGGTCTAGCTTGCTTATCACTGGTTAAGGGCATCTGAAGAGTTCGCTAGCTTCAAGGACCCTGCATTCCCCCACTTATAAAATGAGAGTGAGAATGTTTACCCTCAGCGGCTTTGAGGAGTGATTGACTATACCACATGTAAAGCTGAATTTTTAATGCAACAAAGAGATTTTTTTACAACATAGTGAGGTGGCGTGATCCACGTCAGACACAGACAGGTCGTGGGTCGGCTTTATAAAACAGTGACACTGTGGCACATTGGGGATCCGGATCCCACGAATCCATGACCATCTTTGCACATTATTCCCGGGACATGCATTTGCTTCCGTAAGAATCTCAAAAGATCTGAGTTAAGAACTGTGGCTCCAGGCGAGGGTTCCCAGGCTCAGCAATGAAGTCGAACCTTCCTTGCTGATGTGACTGTGGGAGAGCGCCACTCCCGGCTTCCGCCACTAGATGGCGATAGCACCCTGCGTTCACCCACAGTTGTGGCCGCCAAAATCCTTCAGTTATTCTGCTCCATGGGAAAAATAGTCCCCGCTGAGAAGTGTCTAGAAGACCTGAGTTAGGAATACCCTAACTTTTCACTTTTGGATGCATGTTTTTTTTGTTTTTCATATCTTTGCTTTTTATTTTGTGTGAAAAGGATTTTTTGACTTCCATTTATTAGCTTCAGGTTAAGAGAGTTATTTTATTTATTTATTTATTTGTTGATGAGAGAGAGAGAAAAAGGAGCGAGAGAAAGAGGCAGATAGAATAGGCGCGCCAGAGCCTTTGGCTGCTGCAAACAAACTCAGACGCATGCACCACCTTGTGCATCTGGCTTACGTGGGTCCTGGGGAATCAAACCTGAGTCCTTAGGCTTTGCAGGCAAGCACCTTAACCACTGAGCCATCTCTCCAGCCCCTATACTGAGTATTTTTCAAGCTAGAGTATTGAACTCTTTTCTAAAAAAAATTATTTGTATGTGTGTGTATGTATGTGTGTGTGTGAATGTGTGTGTGTGATGGATGTATAGGTGGGTGTGGAGTGTGTGTGTGAGTGTATGGGATGGATATATGGGTGTGTGTGTGAGAGATGGATGTATGGGTGTGTGTGATAGATGTATGGGTGTGTATGTGGGGTGTGTGTGTGTGTGAGAGAGAGAGTGAGATGGATGCTTGGGTGTATATGTGTAGGTCAGAGGCAACTCTGGGTGTTAGTTCTGTCCTTTCTCCTTGTTTGAGGCAGGGTCACTCTTGCTTTTTGCTGCTGAGATTGCCAGCCGAGCTGGCCCTGTGAAGTTCGGGCTTCTCCTGACTCCGCCTCTCATTGCCCGTAGGTGCTTTGGGATTACAGACACGTGAGCCACTTTTGCTTCCAGCTTTATGTGGGTGCTGGGGATTTGAACTCCAGTCAGCAGATTTACAGAGCAAGTGCCTCTAACCACCCTGGTTACTGAAGGCTTTATGTGGGTTTGAGAGTTTCCACTTACAGAACCAAGATCCCATGGCTTAGATTGTCCCATGGCCAGTTATCCCCATGTGGTGTTTGAAGGGGGCAAGCTCCCTCCTGTACCAGAAGGCCCCGGCTGCTCCCTCACCCAGGCTGGCCTCTCTCACCCTGGTTGCCTCTCTGTCTCTGTCTTCTCTTGACTTCTCACGGCTCCTGCCACCTTCAGTTGCCTGTCACTGAAAGGGACCCTTGCCCACCCAGCCAGTACCTCTGGGTGCTGACTATGCAGGCAGACCCCCCGCCTCTCCTCTGAGCCCCTCTCTAAGCATCTGTCTGGGCATGAGATGTTCATTTGCACATATATGTAACCCAGTCTATAGAGTGAGGCCAGGCATCCCAGCCTCCTGGGCCATGTACCTGATGGAGGTGTGATGAGCATCCTGGGGGGACAAAAGGCCAGCTCTGTCCAGAAGGTAGGGCAGAAGCTAAGGACACTGAAGTACCCTGGAGGTGCTGAGATGTGACTCAGCAATGTACTTCAGCACCCTCATTCCCAGACACTCTTGGCCTTGGAACTTTTATCTTGGTAGAGCACTCTTGGGGACAAACTCCAGTGTTATGGCAAGACCTCTCAGGCCATCATCAAAGTCCCAAGGTCTGATGTCACCAAGGAGATTGGCTCCTTTGCTTTAGACTTCTGTGTTCTTAAATCTCACCTCTTCAGGCTGACTCCTTATCTGCCCTGGTGGCTCTGGCAGAACACACACACACACACACACACACACACACACAGGAGGTTATGGTCACAGCAGCTACCTCCCTCTGCTTCTCCGTGTTCCTTTTCATCTTTTTTTTTTTTTTTTTTTTTTTTTTTTGGTTTTGTGAGGTGGGGTCTCACTCTGGTCCAGGCTGACCTGGAATTAAGTATGTAGTCTCAGGGTGGCCTCGAACTCTCTGCAATCCTCCTACCTCTTCCTCCCGAGTGCTGGGATTAAAGGTGTGCACCACCACGCCCGGCCCTTCTCATTCCTCTTGCATGGATCTTGGTTGGGAGCTAGATGGGCTGTTCAGGCTGAGCCAGCTTACTGAGTGTCTCTGTTCCCAGCAGCCTGTATTTGTATTGAGCACAGCACCCCACCCAGGCTGCTTCTTTTGCTATTTTTACCCCCTTCTGCAGGTGGAATGATAATGCGTTGAGTTTCGGGGGCTGGCATTGGTTGGTTAAAATAAAGTCTTTGTTACCAGACACCTTTGGCACACATTGTTTATCATTCAGTTCACTTAAAAGCCTGTTGGTTCCTTACATTGGTGCCCCCTCCTGGTGTGGTGAGGTTGGTTCAGCACTGTGCCAAGTAGGAAGGATCCAGCCAGCTCCACCCATTTCTCCTGTTGTCCCTTTCTGTATACCTTTACTCCACCTGTCCCCAACCCCCCCCCAAGCTCGGGTCCTGTGGGGGTTCACACCAAGCTCCGAGGGTGGGGCACAGATTTCCCTGTAGACTTCGTCCTAACCCTTTCTTCTTTCTGCCCCCTTCTCTTCCTTTGTTCCTACCAGGTTCAGCCACCCTTCACCACTGGCAGCAATTGGCCCAGCCTCATCTTGGGGGCATCCTGGACCCCCGGCCCGGTGTGGTCACCAAGGGCTTCCGGACACTGGACGTTGACCTGGATGAAGTGTACTGCCTTAACGACTTTGAAGAAGATGACACAGGTGACCACATTTCTCTCCCGGGCCTAGCTACTACCTCCACGCCAGTTCAGCACCCAGAGACCTCAGGTGAGAGGTCCCGAGCACGTGTGACTGTCTCAGGCAGCAGAAGTTACTCAAGTCGGCCTCAGGCTTCCCCAGAGGAGATGCACAAGCCGCCAGCGGGCCTGGAGGAGGAGGAGGAGGAGGAGGAGGAGGGGGGTCTGGTGAGGGCGCCTCCATAAGTCCTGTACACCTGACACCCTTACCAGAGGCAGAGTTCTGGGCCATTCTCACTTCTGTTCCGGGCACCATCCGTAGTGGCTCTGTGTCTGTAGCTTCCGCTCGTCTGTGTGGGTGACGGTGAAAGGCCCTCTCGTTGTCCAGTTCTGTTTTTAATAGTCTGATGCCTCCACTTAGTGACACATGGGGTCTCCCCTACCTCACGTGGAGGTGCATGGCCCAGCAGGGCTCTGAAAGTGGGATCAGGAGAGGCTGCTAAAAAGAAGTAGGTGATGGAGCCCTGGGAACACAGTCGCCCGCCTTCCCGTTTGGGGGCATGGTTACGCATCTGAAGGGCAGATTATTGATGCCCTTGTGATTTCTAAACTGCGTTAAGCTGGGCAGTTGTAGGGAAATGATTAGTGCTGGGTCATTCTGAAGGTGACTGAGGGACAGTGTTACTGTAGGGTTCCTTAAAGTTAGAGGGAAGCCAGGGAGTCCTCAGGCTGTCAGACAATGCTCTTGACCTTGCTAACCCCAGTGAAGGCCTACGCATTGTCGCCCCACGTGTTCAAAGTGGGTTTTCTAAAAACGCATTTTAGGGATTGTATGATTTACTTTCTCATCGCTGTGACAAAGGGTTTGTTTTGGCTCACCATTTCAGTGGGTACAGTTCACCGTGGTGGGGAAGGCAGGGTAGCAGGAGTGTGAGGCAGCCAGTCACATCCCATCATAATCAGGAAGCAGAGAGAGAGAGAGGCATGCTGGTGCTCAGCTCGCTTTCTTTTTGTTCAATCCAGGACCCAGCCCATGGGATGGTGCTGCCCACAGTTAGGCTGTGTCTTCTCACTTCAATTAACCTAATCTAGAAACTCCCTCAGAGACATGCCCAGAGATGTGTTTAACTGGTGACTTTAGATTAACCGGCACAGTGACCCTGTTACACCCTAGGAGATGTTACTGAGTCATCCCGAGCCAGCACTAGATGGCGCTGTCCACTCCTGCCCCAACCCCAGACTCTAAAGGTGTGAGCACAAGTGTGCACAGTGACCCACACCCCACTTGCATGGGATGAAATGTTTGTGCTCAGGGCTTCTTGAGGTCATTCTGAGGTCACTATTGGCCCCAGATGATCCCATTCACACCACACTTCCTGGACACCCCAGCTCCCTGGGCTGGACAAAGAGCTCTTGGGGGGGAAGGGGTAGAGATCCATCTGTTACCCCAGTGTTATCAACCTCATGACATTCCCAAATCACTGAGTTTGAAGAAAGGATATTCATCCTTGGGATTTATCATATTTCTTTATAGTGTAATAAATCATGTTTATTTGTAGTCACAAACACTGGCTGTGAAATCCAAGGCAGGAAGCAGCCAGGATTTCTTGGTGGTATTTCCCGCCCCCAGGTTAACCTCACACAGCTGTGCTCAAGTGACTTGACTTGGAACCAGCTGTTTGCTTTCATGCCAGCCTTGGAGGTGGGTCATGAAGTAACTAACGTGGGGATTGATTTGTCTTGATTTTTTTTTTAAGTAACTAAGTTACCAGATGACGTGTGTGGCAAGAATGAAATGTTTTATCCTTTGGGGGGTGCAGAGCAAAACAGGGCGGCCAGACTGGTGTGGTGGTACAGGCCTGCAATCCCACAGGCCAGGAGGCTGAGGCAGGAGGATTGTGAGTTTGAGGCGAGCCTGAACGATAGAGAGGCGCCCACATTAGAGACCGTAGAAGGATCCGTCTTGAGGTGTGTCATCCGAGCACAGTTGTCCAGGTGGCTCGGGTCATTAGGAAAGGTTAGGAGAGCATTCTTCCGGGCTTGTTTTCTGAGGAAAGCTCACCTGTCGGTCGGAGCTCTGCGCGGAGGGGCGGATGTGCACGGCAATGGCCGTGACAGAACCGTTCAGATGCTGGCCATGTAAGAAGCCTGTCGCTCTCTGAGTCCGGCCAGTGTCCCCGGTGGCTCTTTGTGGACACTCAGAGTCGCAGGCGGGAGACCCTCAGAGGGAATATTTGGGACACCTCTGTTTTGGGATTTGTGTCCCGCTAGCCAGGTCCCCACTCTGGTCCAACCTTGACACATTGGCTCCCAGAGCTGCTGTCTGTCTGGGAGGATTCCAAAGAGAGAAATGGAGTTAGACCATAGACCTTTGTTCTTGTAACCGCTATGATAAAATGGATAAGATTTGCCAGTTAGGCCCTTTTATGCAGCATTTTGAGCACTGCTAAAACGTACCAACGTTTCTTAATGTATTATTTGAAGCCTCCTTTGTTGACTCTTGTTAAACCCCACGTCTTAAGAAGGTGGCCCCCGTTACTGTGTTGTAAACAACATAGATGATTAAAGTGGATTGTTCAAAACAAACTTTAGGTTATAGTTGTACTTCACTTCAGTGACAAGCTGTACAATTTCCTTCACATAGGAAGCACACTTTATCTGAAATCATCCTTTCCTTGTCCAGTTAGTGCTGAAGAGCGTTACCTGTGGGGACGACCCACCTTTGGGTAAGAGGAAAGAGTTAACGTCACACAGTCAAGTCTGTAGTTGGCTGGGTGGGTAGACAGCGCCCCTGTCTTATCTTCAATTCCTTTGAGCCTTAAAGGTGAGGAGAAGGCGGACTGAACCAATGTCAAGCAAAGATGGGCTTATCTGTTACACACAAACACATCCACAAAGATCGTTTTTTTGTGTGTGTAGGGGGTGGAATATTCTGCACCTGACTGGTGCAGATCATGACCCCTCATCACCCATGGCCTCTACAGGGAGGCATGTCACGAGTGGGGCCAAGATCGAAAAGTCAGCGTGGAAGGCCTGGAGGATTCCCTTCCACCTCCAGGCCCCTCGGCCACCAGAGGCAGAGCTCATTGGCTACTTCTGTTTCTTTCTTATTGGACACGCAAGGCTGAGTTCTGTTGGGAGCAGTTGTACCATGGGAAGGAGTCAGTCTGGGAGGAAGTCCGAGCAGCCATGCCTTCCTGCACTGGGCCTCTCCGAATCCTGTCTTACTCTCCATCCCACCTCCTTCCTCAGATAGGATAGGAGCCAGGTGGAGCTGTGCATGGAAGCTGGCCCAGAGGCAGGAGGCTGATACAGTGCATTCACAGGCCTTCAGGAATCTTTGGGCGTAGGGAAGGTCCCTCCAGGGTCTTCTCTAAGCAAGGCGGCAATCTGGGATGAGGACCCTTTTCCATGCAGCATTGCCATTGAGTCCTACAGACAACTGGTGGTCTGCTCACACCCACCTGTGTCCAGACATGCTGAGGATGCCCTGGGGCTCTTGTGACAGAGGATGTAGTAAGCCGAGTGGACCAGACCAGCCAGAAGCAGAGGGACCAAGGATGGATGAGAGAAGTGACGCCTCAGAGTCAAACCACATGGAACAAAGCTGGCTGTGGGGACCAGCCTCACCTCCGCAGCCATGGGAGAGAGCCCCCTGCTCAGGACTCAGGGGGACCCCTTTTGGCTTCCCAAGCTGTGGGCATCATAAGAGAGCTGAGGTCCAGATCCACGTGACCAGCCACACCTTCCTGGTGTGTGTGAGTGAAGTGTCCTCTTGACCCGGCTTTGAAGGCATTAGCTCCCTGCAGCAGGCCAGGCCTCTCTAACCCTGGCCTCTCTGTGTCAGCCAAAGACAGCCGTGGTCATGGGTCTGGCTTTGCTGGCATCCACAGGATTCCAGGAGAATCTTACATTTGCCCTTTTGACATTTTCACTAGGTTCTGGAAATCTCTCTCTCTCTCTCTCTCTCTCTCTCTCTCTCTCTCTCGGATACCCCAGCATCCAGCCCAGATGCTGTGAAGCGTTTCCTCCCTTACACGGCATATTTTCTTTTAGATGAAACAGACAGCAGACAGTTCGGCATAGTAGAGCAAAGAGTTTTGATTTTGCAGAAAGTAAGAATAAGTCGTGCAGAAAATAGGGATAGATTTTGTGAGCTGCTTTATAGTTCTCAATGGAACCTTCCAGAATGCCTTCCAGATAGAGCCAGAGGTCTCCACCCAGCCACAGGACCAGACTAGGCCTATCGTCAAAGAAACACTTAGGAAACAGAGGACAAATTTCCCAAGACCCATTTGTTTGCAGTGGCAGGAGGCCCCAGTGCCCAGATTCTCTCTTTCTCTTTGTTTTTGTTTTTGTTTTTCGAGGTAGGGTCTCACTCTAGCTCAGGCTGACCTGGAATTCACTCTGCATTCTCAGGGTGACCTTGAACTCATGGTGATCCTCTTAGTTCTGCCTCCTGAGTTATGGTATTAAAGGCATGTGCCACCACGCCCGGCTTCTCTGTCTCTCTTTTGTTCCAATAAATAACTAAATAAATATTTTTAAAATATTTTTTAAAATAGAGAAGAATAGCTGCTAGGCTCATGGGAAGTCCAGAACTAAAGAATTTAAAAAGTTTTGCCTTTTAACTGCAAAACCCTTTATATTTTAAAATAAAAGTCTTGGGGTGGGCAGGGAAACAGAGCATCTGACAGGTGACACACACCTATAATCTCAGCTCTTGGGAGGTGGAGGCAGGAAGATCAGGAGTTCAAGGTCATCCTTGGCTCCACATGGAATTCAAATCACACAAGACCCTGTCTCAAAAGAAATAAAGACTGAATTCTGCATGGCTCCATCTGAAACAGTCTTGATGTCCCCCACAGCTGGGGACAGCTCCGTTGGGTGGTGCAGAAATCCCTCTCCCCATATTTGTGTTGGCTTTAGGGCAGACAAAGGTTTTAAAGGTGTTCATGCATGCACCCCGAGTGTTTACTTTCCCATCAGAAAGATTCATGGGCACAGTTATGTAACAAAATGACAGGAAAGGCTTTTTTTTTTTTTTTTTTTTTTTTTTTTTTTTTTTTTTTTTTTTTTTGAGAGAGAGCAACAGAGAGAGACAGAGGAAGAGGCAGAGAGAGAATGGGTGCGCCAGGGCCTCTCAGCCACTGTGGATGAACTCCAGATGCATGTGTGCCCCTTGTGGGCATGCATGGCATTGCACACTTTGTCACTTGGCTAAACATGGGACCTGGAGATTTGAAGGAATGTTTTTAGGCTTCACAGGCAGGCGCCTTAACTGCTAAGCCGTCTCTCCAGCTCAAGAAGGCTTTTTAAAAGCATTTTTCTAAGCCTTGATATTTTAGTCTTTTAGGAAGAATACAAAAAGCACTGCTTCCCCCCCACCCCCGCTTTTCTTGACTCATGGAAAGGAGCTGCTGACAGGCAGGGAAGCCCACCACCCTCTCCCCACCAGCTGGAAGAAGGCAAGGAAGCCGTTACCAACTGGAAGTTCCCTGCCCTCCAAAACATGCTCCCAGGACTCAGTTCAGGCCATGTTTTTAGGTCTGTTGACGATGGCTTTCATTTTCAGCAGGTTTATTTTGTCTGGATGGAAGTTGCTGGTTCCTGGTGACAGCTACCTGGATGGTGATTTCGTGTGTGTGTGTGTGTGTGTGTATATGCTGCAAAGCAGGTTTAAGTCACATAAGAGCAACTTCCATGTGGTCAAGAAGGAAAGGAGGACAGAAACACTTCCTTTAGGTCACCCAAGATGGCCACTGCCCACAGAGAGAGCAAAGATTACCAGCGGTGCTCCATGCACTGGCTGCCCACATGGGGGCCCCTTCCCAAGACTTTCCAGTGCATTTGGAAAAAAAATTATGAGATTTTTAGAAGTTATTTATGTGAGCTTTAAAAAAAGAAAAAGCAGCTTGGGGCTGGGATGTAGCTTAGTTGATAGAGTGCTTGCCTAGCATGCACAAAGCACTAGCAAGGCATAGACTGGGTGTGGTGGTGCACACCTGTAATCGCAGTACTCTGCAGGTAGAGGCATCGGGCTCAAAGCCAGCCTGGGATACAGGAGATCTTATTAAAAAAATAAAAAAAAAAAAAGGGGGGGGGCTGGAGAGATGGCTTAGCGGCTAAGGCGCCTGCCTGCTAAGCCTAAGAACCTGGTTCCAATCTCCAGGTCCCACATTTAGCCAGATGCAGTGACGCAAGGGCGCAATGCCGCACTTGCCCAGAAGGGGGCGCACACATCTGGATTTCGTTCACAGCAGCTGAGAGACTGCTGGCGCCCATCTCTGTCTCCCTCTCCCTCTCTGTCTATCTCTCTGTGTCTCTCTCTCCAAAAATAAATAGAAAATAATAAAAAAAAATTTAAAAAAAAAAAAAAGGAAAGAAAGAAAGACACAAAGCCTACGTATGTGTCATGGCCAGGGTGTCTGCGACCTCTCGAGACACCAGTCACCTTAACAGTCTTCAGTGCTTCTCTGTGTGCCCCCCCCCCAGGAAGGGGTCCTTATAGGACTCAGTTTTAGGATGGTGGAAAGAGAGAAAAACATTCTGTTCTTTCTAGCATTTCCACTTTGGTCTTTCCAGAGAATTGGAGAAGGGAAGGATTGAATAAAAAGCATGTCTAAATCTTATGATGCAGGGACGGATGGGCAGAGTCCCAACCACCTTTCTTCTTTGACTTATTTACTTATTTATTTATTATTTAACAGAGAAAACGGCAGATAGATAGAGAGATGACGGGCACTCCAGGGCCTCCAGCCAATGCAAATGAACTCCAGAAACACGTGCCACTTTGTACATGCATCTGGCTTTACGTGGGCACTGGGAAATCGAACCTGGGCCCTTAGGTTTTGCAGGCAAGTGCCTTAACTGTTGAGCCATCTCTCCAACCTCCCAATCATCTTTCTATCCCTGCAGATTCCCTGGGTCCATCAGAACATCTCTCCCCTCAAAGCTTTGGGAAACAGTGGGCTTCCTGGCCTGTCTCCCCTGGGAGGCCTCCGAAGTCCACAGGACAGCAGCCACCCTGGTTTAGGCAGAGGTTGGAGACTCAGGGACAAGCCAGGCAGAGCCCTCATGGGGCCCAGAGGAGGGCGGGAAGTCATCGTCACTTCCCAAAGTGCCTTCACTCCAGACAGAAGGAAACAGTTGCATCCAAGAGCTGGGAACAGAGTGGCCTCACCCTTCCCATGCCCTCCAAAGCAACTGAAGGGAGTGTGTCTGCATGTGGCCGGGGTGTCGCTTGTTACCACCTTAAGTGATCGTGGATAATCAGGGATTAGTTGAGTTTAAAACTTACCAGTTTTTCTTATCAGCATCCAAACTTACAGAGGACAAGCCATTAAACGCAGCAAAAATTAGGGCTTTTAAATTAGTAAACAAAAAGGCATTCCTACATAAAATGGTGACTGCTTTGCTGGTAGCAATCATGTATAACATGGGTCATTACCTTACAGTGTTCCCAAGCCTCCCCGTCAGGCCGAGACGAGAATGCGGACTTCAGAAGGAATATGAACTTGGAATATGAACTCCAAGACACGCCACCCTTTATGTCCCCAAAGTCAAGTGCAGGAGATGAACACTGTTTGAACCCACAGTTGAGCCGGGCAGGAGGCTCCTGTGTGTAGAGACCCCAGCTTGAAACCTGAGCCTCAAGCCCTGACTCCTTGTGGAGAATGTCTTCCATGCCTCTTGATTTTAGAACTCTTATCTCCTCCCACGGCCAGGGCTTGTTTCTAGGGCAAGCGCGAAGAGCTCTGGGCAGCCCACCCCAGACAACTCACTGTCTCTGTATTGTGTCCTAAGGAAGGGAGGTTCGGCAGCGTCCTGGAAGTCCATGGTGACCCTTGAGAGCTCGCGTGCCCAGGCGTCCCAGTGGTATTTTGGAGGGGCTGAATCTCCGGTGGGCTTTGGCATTCATTTCTGACACATGTTGATCTTACAAAGCTGTCCGCGGCTCCTGGGGACTGGGGACTGGGGACTTCTGACTTTTTAGCAGCCTCTCCTTATCCCCCAAACCCATTTGTATAAGATGGGTTTGGTTCTAATGATCCACCTGCATCTCTAAAATGCCCTTCTTACACTGGAGATTGATCGCAGTCCCCATGGGGTGGAGGAGGAGGTGATCAGATAGCCTGTGTTCAAATGGGGGTAACGCTTCTAATTTTAAATCCAGCCTAGCCTTGTTTGATTTGCTTTTTTTTAATGTTATCTCTTAACTCATGTCTTAACGATCTGTTTACTGCTCCCTGCTTCCTTTCCTCCCACGTAACCCTCCCTTCCATTACTTGGGACGCTCCCTCCCACGCAACCCTCGCTATTTGGGACACTCCTTTCAGGCCTTCTGCTGCTCCTGTTGCGAGACTTTATCGCAGAGACTCGTGATTGTTGAGTTGCCATCTCTTCATGGCTTTTTCTATTTCTGTGGACGCTTACAGCAATCTCCCAGTTAGCTGAGTTCCTAGACCATCGCATTGAATGCTCACAAGTAAATTCATAAAGGCAACTTTCACTGGTTTTCCTACCCCACCTCCCACTTTGTCCAGAGCTCCTGGGACTGTGCATCTGTTCTCATGTGGTTGTGGTATTGGCTGCCACACTCGGGACCACAGGGGCTTCTTGGGACACACAGAGCTGAATCACATCACCACTGGACACACCTGGCTCCTGCAGTCAATGCCACCATTTTTGTTCTCTAATGTCCTCCCTACCTTCAAATTGTGTGTCTCCAATTATTATTATTATTATTATTATTATTATTATTATTATTATTTTCATGTTTGCCTCATCTTGTTCCTGGTGTTTAAGACACAGCTGACTGTATGTGGATCTATGGGTGTGGGCCACCCATTTGTTCTATTATGTTGCCTTTTTTTTTTTTATTCCTTTCTGTCAAACCCAAGGGAACACTTGCTGTAAGGAACTGGAAGATTCTTATTCTCGGCCTTTTGAATCTTCATGGCCTTTGGATCTCCTGGCCTCTGAAATCCTGAGTTTTCTAGCAGGAGGTCTCTGGGGGCTGAGCTGCTGGGCTGGGCTGGGCGGGTGGGTTCTCATCTCAGGACTTCATGGTGCATGCTTTCCAGTGCAGCATCTTTTCTTTTTCTTTCTTCTTTCCCCCTGGTGCTTGAGTTATGAGTGAGAATGACCTTGACAATCATGATGTCTCCCATAGGCAGTTTTACTTGTTCCTTCCCCAGCTTTCGGATGCATGGTCCTGTCACTCCTGTCGCCAGCCATCTTAACATCCACGTGGAAGAGCATTAAAAGGAGATGCTGTTGTCTTGTAGAAACCATATATCCTGGAGACAGCCAGAGGGCAGCCAGGGAGGGGAGCAGGAAGGGGCACCCCTGTGGGTCAGACCTCATGTGATCCCTGAGATAGGGCCTTTCGGAGAGCCCACCCCTGGTACTCTTCCACGTTGTTGTTGAGGTGGCTGGGGCCACCACCCTCTGCCATGATCATCACCAGTGGACAATAGTGGAGCCAGCGTCCCCGAGCCCCTTTCTGTGTGAACAGAGAAAGGAGCTATGTATTCCTTGCCCTGCTTCTGGGTGCCAAGCACTTCTCCTAGCTTGCTCCGCCTCTGGGCAGAGCGTTGGCACCTGCTGGCCAGTGGAAAGAACTATATAGCAATGCAGGAACAGAGCAGATCTGACCACCCAGGTGGAAAGCCAAATTTACCCATGAAGGCCCATTGCCTCACCCCCAAACTGGTTCCACTACTGGCCCAAGAATTCTGATGAGGAACCCTGTCTGTCTGGATTGGGCCGGAAGCTGGGATTCCATGCTCTGCAGACAAAGAGCTCAAAAACGTGATTATTTCTTTGAGCGGCTGCCTTGCCTCCAGAACATTGGCATCTCGCCTTCCTCGCCCAGACCCAGCTAAGCAGGTAGCTCATCTCGCTTCTCGCATCTGTGGGGGACCGGGCTGGATTTTCGTGTTCATTGTGGTTTACCTGGATGCAAGGAATGTGTTATGTTTGTTCTCCCCTCCCGTGCCCCAATCTAGCGCACCACCCTGGGAAGTGCATGTCACAGACCAACTCCACCTTCACCTTCACCACCTGCCGCATCCTGCATCCTTCAGACGAGCTCACGCGGGTCACACCAAGGTGAGGAGCCCAGGCGCTGGGGTGGGTGGACGGGCAGGCAGGGGGGGCGGGCAAGGCTGGGCACTCTCTTTCCTGCAAGGTGTGCTAAGGAAAGACAAGTCAAGTGGGTCATTCCAAAGCTAACTTTAGAGCTGGGCGTGGTGGCGCACACCTTTAATCCCAGCACTCAGGAGGCCAAAGTAGGAGGATCACTGTGAGTTCAACCTGAGACTACATAGTGAAGGGATTCCAGGTCAGCTTGGGCTACAGTGAGACCCTGCTTCAAAAAAGCAATAAATAAATAAATAAATAAATAAATAAATAAATAATAAATATAAATAGAGCTAACATCAGGGCTGGGGAGATGGCTCAGTCACAACATGAGGATTTGAGGTCAGATCCCAAGAACCCACATAGAAATACTAGGTGTGGCGGTGCCTGCCGTAATCGCAGCTCTGGGAGCTGGAGGAGAATCCGTGGGGCCCAGTGGTTAGCTAGACTAATTAGCCTAATTAGCTCACTCCAAGCCAATGAGAGACTTTGTCTGCAAAAATGGTGAACAGCTTTCCTAAAGATGGTACCTGAGGTTGTCCTCTGGTCTCCAACGTCCACACATGCGCAACACATGTACACACACACACACACACACACACACACACACACACACACGTCAATCCCATCTGTCTTAAGCATCTCATTTGCATTTGTAGCTGCCTGTCCTGGGTCATAGCTCCGCCTCCAAGGCCACTGTTGGTTCAAATCCAGCCCCGTGAGAGAGGGAGGGAGGCCAGAACCCACCTCTCTCTGTCCTTTCCCTTGCATGGCGTGGGTTCTTAGGTTTCTGTGAGCCACTGATGCTGACGGTCCCACGGGCCTAGGGCCAAGTGCTCTGGCTAACTGCCCCAAAGCTTGTCAGCCGAGCATGGAGTTCTTTCACGGTAGAGCTGCCGAGGTCTGTGGAAGCCTGTATGCCTCTGGAGCTGACTCCAGGAACCACACCACAGCCAAATTCTAATGGCCCAAGTGAGAAACTCCATGACACAGCACATGCCCAGGACAGTTCATTCCCGTCTGCCATTACCATCTGGTGAGTTTCTGCTCTGCTCAGCCTGTGTTCAGCCAGATTGCCTTCTAGTGAGAAAGGGAAAATGGCCTCCCCTGACACAGGCGTGTGACTCCTCCACCATTTTCCGTGTGACGCTGTTGAGCAAGATGTCTGAGTTAATGGATGGTGACAGAGGAGGAGCTGAGATGGGCCAGCTCCCCAACCTATGAATGATTTTCCGCAGGTCAAGTGAGGAAGACGACGAAGCAGCCATATGTCCCGTTGAGCTGGGAGGTGATGTAGGGCAGAGAGTCTGAGCCCACGGGCGAGGCAGGGGGTGAGCACACGGCCGACAGAGCCTGCTGCGGCAGGGCTATGGGGAAAGAGCTGTGTGTGCACGTGTGGCCGCCACTAATCCGGGGACGCAGGCTTGGTTGTGTCTCTGTGGTTGTGTCTGGCTAACGTAGCCTTGACTGTTGTGACCTTTAACCCATCTAAACCCCCAGACTAGCCGAGTGGCAGCACTAATGAAGGCCTAACCGAAGGTTTCACCCACTGGGGAGTCGGAAGTTCAGCTTTCTCTTCCTCCTGCCCCGGGAGACTGTGGCCTCCCTGTCCTGTGGTTTTATGGTTGGAAGAAGCCATGAGGCATGGCCTCACCTTGAGAGGCTGAGGCCAGGAGACTAGATGTGATTCTGTCGTGACAGTCACAGAACCCCCTCCCCGTGAGCCCAGAAAAACCTGGGCAGTCAGGAGCAAGAAGGGCTTGTTGTCTTGCCTAAGCTGGAAAGAGAGACAATGGGGAAGAAAACTGAAAAACTCCCTGCACCAAGACTCTAAGTCTGGGACTTTCTTACCTTCTCAGGGCTATACATCTGCATTTACAAATCACCACCCCCCCCGGCCATAATGCAAACGCCACCTTTTCAATCCCAAAAAACTACAGTGGCTTCTAATCTCACTTTTACTCAAGTGCTCCCAACCCTCCAGCATCCTCACTCCCAAGCTTGTGCGACATGGGCTGTTCTGTGGTCTCCAGCCTGGGCTGACCATCCGCTGGAAAGGTCACCTATGTGTGGAGTCACACAGTACCTCCAGCTTGCACTTTCTGTGCAGACCTGCTCTGGAAAGGGCCCTAGTCCTTTCCTTCTCCCAGTTGCCTAATGTTTCTGGGCCTCTCCTGGTCAAGCTGGGAAGAGGTTTCCATCTCCAGTTCCTGGAAACCACCCGGCTGGCCTGTTGCAAGGGAAACTGGCAACCCTAGCAGAGGCCTAGAGCAGGCTCCACGGTAGACCCCGCAAGGTGTGGAAGCAGGCATTCCCTTGTCCCTTGGCACGCTCTTGGAAGCAGGGCTGGACTCCTTGCAAGCCAGCCTCTCTGCTCTGTAAGTGGACAAGACCACTTTCTCCTGCCTTCTCTGGTTCCTGCTGGGTCTTCCCAACTGGACCCCAGCTGCCGGGACCTCAGCAGTCCTCGGTCAGTGGCACCCGAATGAAAGAAGAGACCTTTCCTGCTGTAGTCATTGGATGTTACACACTCTATGGGCCTGAACCCACAGCTCCATAGGTGGAAGTCTGATAATATAGGATGTGGTTTTCCTCCTCTGACTGTGTCACTCCACTCTTGGGAAGGGGGCTGGAGCAGCAAGCTGCAGAGGGCAGAATAGTGTGCTGCCAGTCAGGCAGCCAAGGGCTAGCAGTGACAACATGTGCCCCACCTGGCCTTGGGCCCTGCTGTGGCTATTTTGTTATAACTTAAATACACTCTCATCTTCATAGTCCTGTTTAATGTCTCACCTCTGGGAGATTATAAGGAAAGGGAAGAGAGCTTTTTTTTTTTTTTTTTTTTTCTGAAGAACTTTGCTCTGTTCTTTGACAGTGGTAGAGTCTCAGGGAGTTGGATTTGAATCTGCAATTGTCCACTTCCTAGCTGGATGTGACATTGAGTAAGCCACCTAGCCTCAGAGCCTGCCTCTTTACCTGCAGTAAAGACAGTCATATGTACCCGTGAGAGATGAGTGAAGGGGGAAATTTGCAGCTTCCTGTTACCCTAACCCACAGTCCCACTTGGGGGACCACAAGGCTGCCATGGGTAGGAAGGATGTGGACAGAGGTATCTGGGGCCAGAATTCCAGGGACATCCTCCCATCATATACTCTGGCTTTTCTTGCATGCTGTGCAGGAAAGTGACCACTGGCCACTGACCCTTCCCATGGTGCCTGAGGGCTTTCCTGATGAATAACCTGTCTGTCACCTTTTCCTTCTAGCCTTAACTCAGCCCCAGCTCCGGCTTGTGGCAGCACCAGCCACTTGAAATCCACACCAGTGGCTACGCCATGCACCCCACGAAGACTGAGCCTGGCCGAGTCCTTCACTAATGTCCGCGAGTCTACAACCACCATGAGCACATCCCTAGGGCTGGTGTGGCTGCTGAAGGAACGAGGCATTTCTGCAGCTGTGTATGACCCCCAGAGCTGGGACAGGGCCGCCCGGGGCTCCCCCTTGCACTCCTACACCCCCAGGATGGCTGTGATCCCTTCCACCCCGCCCAACTCACCTATGCAGACGCCCACGGCCTCGCCCCCTTCCTATGAGTTCAAGTGCACAAGTCCTCCCTATGACAACTTCCTGGCTTCCAAGCCTGCCAGCTCCATCCTGAGGGACGTGAGGGAGAAGAAATGTGTGCGCAGCAGCGAGAGCCAGACTGACGTGTCTGTCTCCAATCTCAACCTTGTGGACAAAGTCAGGCGGTTCGGAGTGGCCAGAGTGGTGAACTCAGGGCGAGGCCATGTCCCCACCTTGACTGAAGGTCAGGGACCCCTCCTGTGTGGGGCCTCAGGGCCGGCACAAGCCCTTGTCTCTGGAGGCCTAGTCCCCGAGGGTCTCCATCTTGGGGTCCCCAGGGTCCCCAGTGGACTGCAACTCCCCAGTGGCATCCGGAGGAACCGCAGCTTCCCCACCATGGTCGGGTCCAGCATGCAGATGAAGGCGCCTGTGACGCTCACCTCGGGCATCCTGATGGGCGCTAAGCTCCCCAAACAAACTAGCTTACGATGAGGTGGGGGGCTGGTGGTCCCCACAGGAGATCAGCGTCTTTTCTCTCCATCGGTCCCCACCTCCCCTTCCCCACAGAGCACTGTCACCCTGGTCCCTGTCCCTGTCAGCCTTTCCTGAGCGAGACAACTCAACCTCGTGGGAAGAAGAGCAGAGCTTAGCACACTGGGTGCTCAGGACCCAGGGACCTCGCATCTGCCCTTCTAGTCCACAAGAAGGTCCCGGCACTGTCATCGCTCTCCTGAGGACGCCACCTCTCTTACCTGGGGACCCAGATGTCCTTTCTTCTTTCCTTTTAAGAAGCACTGAAACTCCCAAGGGTGTTCTTATCCCATGGATAGGAAACCAGTGAATTCGCGTGTGACTGCTCGGGTCGCGCACGCCATGAGCCACCACACGCACAGGCCACAATGCATCCGGCAGTCCGGGTGTTGGAGGCCACCGGGCCCACCCATAACAACCGCCATCGCTTCTGGTGATCAGAGAGCTTTTCTCTCCGTTGTGGGTGTGGCCCCAGCTCCAGCGAGATCTTCACTGCTCTGCCTCAAAGGACAGTCGGTTCTTCTTTGAGGTGTGAATTTTCTTTTCATGCTTCTGACTTGAAGTCATCCTGTGTTTTGTAATCAAGAGTCAGGCCCCACATCTGGCCTGAAAGAGAATGTATTTCCACTCCAGCTGTGCCGTCCCCCTCTGTATTCTGTATGATTGAGATTCCCTTTATTTTTTCTTTCTTTTTTTTTTTTTTTACATGCAGGGAAGTCATGGTACTGACAATGTCTGTTCTCTACGTGGTTTGGTAACTCCAAAATGCAAATGGTAAACACACCGAGTTGTTAATGGTATATTTTATTTCTGGGACCCATTGTCACAGCCGGGTCGAGGTGCAGCCAGACCCAACCACACAGTAGGACTGAAAGGAAGGGCAGGAGGGGACAGCTTCTTTTCGAAGCGCATGGGTGCACCTCCCACATCCACGGTCAAGGGCGGGTGTGGGTCTCCTGCTCCCCCAAGGCCCTCACTCGGAGCTCTGCAGTCTTCCTTGGTGTCCTTGCAACACTTCCAACATGTCGTCCTCTTGTTTCATACAGGACATGGTAACAGCAGGAAGCTTCCTTCACCTCCCCACCCCCAGCCATTTGTCTCCTCTGGACACATTTTTTTTTTTCCCTCAGAAAAGATCAAAGGTGCTTATGAAAACAGCCATAAGCAAACAAGGTCCTGTTGCTGTCACCAACTCAGCTGTGAACTTTTATTTATTATCTGTGTGTGCCGTTATTTTAAGCAGATGTCCCCTCTCATTCCCCCCCAATTCCAGCCCAGTGTGCGTGTGCGTGTCTGTGCATGTGTGCGTGAGTGCATGTGTGTGTGTGTGTGTGTGTGTGTGTGTGTGTGTGTGGCATTCCAGCTCAAGAAGCTCTGAGGACAACTGTTCGTGTGCGTCCCGTGAAGGATAGCATCCTGTGTATCTGTACATCAAATTGTCATTTGGGGCACCTTCCTCGCCACCCCCCCAGCAAAAGATGTGTCCTTCAACTGAGTGAGGTTACCCTTCATCCATCAAGGAGCAAAGAGCAAGCTTCAGTCCCACCGTCTCACCGCTTCAGACTATTTATTCTCCAAACATAAGCGTGCCCAGTCATTACGTCCTCCACTCCCCTCACCATCGTAGTTTACGGTCATTTCAATTAATGTCTGTCTTTTTGTTTGAATGTATTTAAAGCAGTGTATGGGATGACAAAGAGGTATGAATGACAGCCGCGGACTAAACGGATCACTGCACGGATCCAGAGAGAAGCTGCCCATCACCCCAGAAATGCCAGTGCACACGTGGGCACTTCAGAGGTCGCGGCATTTAGCATACTTAATAAACTACCAACATTGTGCAAACCGCTGCCTAAAGCGCGTGGGAACGCATCAAAATTCAACAATACCGTTTTATCCGCTGATGAATATCAATAAAATAAGCTCAAAAGATGGAAACCACACCAGTGTTGCGATGTTTTGAATCTTTTCAGCTAGGGGATGGGTCTCTTTGTAAGACCTGAAGACATTCAGATCGTTGGGGAAAGGAAAGGAGAGGGACAGACTTTGCATACTGTCGTATTTCCTCGACACCATACCGTACCCCTGACAACTTCCCAGCCAGAACCTGACGAGGTTTTCAGGGCTGCTCCAGCACACACGCACCCCCCCTGTGAATACACGCTGGCTTCCGTGAGGTACTCCCTGCGGGTGGTTCCAGACTTAATTCTGATCCTTTACTGGCACAGTATGGCGCAGGAGTAAAGAAAGAACACTTGCCCATGTGACACCCACATACAGGAGCGCACCAGTGAGATAAAATCCCAGAGAGGTGCCAGCAAACTTCCTTCCACAGAATTGTGTCAACAGGTGGGAGCCCACCAGGGCATATGTAAGAAGAAGGAAATGGTGCAGGAACTCACTCTGCTGTATTGGGGTTTGACATCATTGAGGGGAACACTAGTGGGATGTGGCATCATAAATTTGAAGTCAGGTGTGATCGTTGGTTAGTGCTGTGGCCTTGGGTTGGCTACTGACCCTCCTTGGGACGACTAGCCTTTAAAACTTTTTATGAAGCTGGAGAGATGGCTCAGTGGTTAAGGGGCTTGCCTGCAAAGCCTAACGACCTGGGTTCGATTCTCTAGTCCCACATAAAGCCAGAGCACAAAGTGGTGCATGCATCTGTAGTGCATTTGCAGTGGCTAGAGGCCCTAGTGTGCCCCATTCTTTCTCTCTCTGTCTCTTTCTCTCTCTCTCTCTCTCTCTCTCTCTCTCTCAGTCGGCTTGAAAATAAATAAATAAAAATATTTTTAAAAACTGGGATGGAGAGATGGCTTAGTGGTTAAAGTGTTTGTCTGAAAAGCCAAAGGACCAGGTTCGATTCCCCAGGACCCATATAAGCCATTCTCTCTCTCTCTCTCTCTCAAATGAATAAATAAAATAAAGCTTTTTATTGACAACCTCCACACCTATAGATAATATTCCATGATCATAATCTCCTACCACCCTCCCTTTCCTCCCACCCCCATTGAATCCTTTCTTTTCAACTAGTTGTCTTCTATTTTGTTGTCATCATCTTCCCTCCTAATATGCAGGCCTTGTGTAGGTCGTGTCAGCCACTGTGAGGTCAGGAATACCATGGTCACTTTGTGTCTGGAAGATGGGCTTGCAAAGCTCTCCTCCCCTTCCTTTGGCTCTTGCATTCTTTCCACCGCCTCTTCCACAATGAGCCTTGGAGGGGGTGACAGAGATGTCTCACTTAGGCTGGTTTTGCTTCTCCTTAGTGGGATTATCATTTGTCAGTCTGTCAAGTGAGGACGGTAAGAAGACATTTTGGGATTAAACAGTTGAGGAAATGCATTAGGAGACTTACCATGTGTCTTAGGTGTGCTGTGGAGACAGTGAACATGGGAGCTAACCTGTTAGCGCTCGCTTGGATTGGACAATCTACTGAGAGGAGAAGGGCAACATCTGGCAGAATAATAAGAGCCATGAAGAGGATTTGTTTGTCTTATTTATTTGCAAGGAGAGAGAGAGAGAGAAATGGGTATTCCAGGGCCTCTTGCTCTTGCAAATGAACTCCAGATGCATGCGTCATTTAGTACATCTGCCTTTATGTGGGTACTAGAGAATCGAACCCAGGGTGTCAGACTTTGCAAGCAAGTGCCTTTAACTGCTGAGCCATCTCTGCAGGATGTAGAACCATACCAAGGAGAGGGTGGGCACCCTGGATTGGATGTGGAAAATGGGCTCTCCAGGGAGGGACACTGGAGTTACCCCATGAGATCTGATCCAGGAGTGTTTGGACTGAGTAGCCAGCGCAGGTTGGATATGGACACGCCACACTTTTCCCTGGGCTGTGTCCAGGGTTATGGGAGAAGCCCCTGCGGCAGTTTGAATGTAACCTCAAGTGTTTGTGATTAAACCTCACCCTCAATCCCAGCGGGGGGCAGTTTGGGCGGAGGGGCCTTGCTGGAGGAGCTGTGTTGTTTGGGGTGGGCTTTGAAGTTGATTAGTCCTCCTGGGTGTTCGCTGGCCACCTCCACGGGACGACTCCCTTCCCCCGCTGTCTTGCTCTTCCTGCCACAATGAAGCTCCCCTCAAAACTGTGAGCCGAAATCAACCCTTTCTTTGCATTAGCTGCCTTGGGTGGGGTGTTTTGTACTAGCAACAGAAGTTGACCGTAACACCTGCTCTCATGAGCCACAGGGCCCAAGGACAGATGAGCCAGGCTAACAGGAGACCTGGGAAAAGGGAGATGTTGCAGAGACACACCCCATAACTCACTCCATCCTGGAGCAATGCCTCACTGGGCAGTGGAGGAGGAGAAGCAACAGCAGGTGAGTCTTAGTGGAGAAGCACCTGGCCCCAGGTGGGATGTGGGAATCACTTTTGCACACTGCCTGGGAGCCACAGGGGCCTTGTGGACAGGACAGGACAGAGGAAGTGGACACAAACCTCCCAGAAGCTCTGGTGACGCTGCACCCAGAACTCAAATGACCCCTGGGAAAGGTGGTGGAGGGGAAAGTCGATCTGAATTCCCAGAAACTCCTCGAAAGGATTAACTTGAGATCAGGAAGAAAAGAAAGAGAAATAAAGGAAAGGAAGGAGGGAGAAAGGGAAATAAGGAATAGAGGAAAGAAAGAAATAGAAGGAACAAAGGAAAGAAAAAAGAATGGAGTGGGGAGGGAGAGTGAAAGAGAGGAAGGAAAAGAAATAAAGATTGAATGAAAGGAAGAAGAGAATAAAGAAGAATGGATCGATAGAGGAAAGAAGTAGAGATAGAGAGAGAAAGCAATAAAAATGAATGAAAGAGGAAAGAAAAAAAAAGAAAGAAAGAAAGAAAGAAAGAAAGAAAGAAAGAAAGAAAGAAAATCTTGTGTACAGCTGAGCTCATGGTTCATTGATACCCTGGGAGAACTTCCTCACCATCACCAGTAGAGGGCACTCGTACCCAGCCAAAGACCAGCAGGAACTGGCGGAGGCTTTGGGCTCCAGTTGGTAGTTTGCCCCTACCTCCAGGTAGCCCACTCTTGTCAGAGCTCCTGTGGGCTCCACCTAGTCAGTACGTGTCTCAGTTTTCTTAATCCCAACCTACTCCATCTGCTCCCCTGTCCCACAGAAGTAGGGCTCGGAGTCCTACCATTAGGAACTGTTCATTTTAGGCTTACTATATTCATCTAAACACTTGCATAGCCGGGGGTCTACCTCAGTGGTAGACAGCTTGCCTAGCATGCACAAGGCCCTGGGTTCAATTCCCAGCATCGCAATAAACCAACAGCAAACCAAAAACAGAACAGAACAAACCCCACTGTTGCAACAAAAGCCAGTGTAGTAACCCTTATGACCCGCTGACAGTCCCAACGGCACCCCCCCACACACACACCCAGAGTTCATGGTCCCCTTGTCCTCAGCTGATCTGATGTCTTTCCTTAGTGAAGCAAATGTCATTTCAGAAAGGGGCAAACTAGGGGCTAGGGTGCGGCTTAGTGGATAGAGTGCCAACCTACCATGCATGAAGCCCTGGGTTTGGCCCCCCCAAACTTATCAACTTGATGTCGTGGTACATACCTGTAACTCTAGCACTCAGGAGATGGAGGCAGGAGGATCAGAAGTTCAAGGTCATCCTCAGCTATATAGGGAGTTCAGTTCAAGGCTAGCCTAGACTACGTGAGAGCCTGTCACACACAGATGCGAACCATATATACTTTTGCCTGTATGTGGCCACAGAAGCATGAATGCATAGGGAACGCAGGAAGTTACAATGTGAACCTCAGACCTGTTCAGAGACAAGGACTGTAGTACACTGCTGTCATCATGTGTATAAACTGTAGTGCGGTGACCCAGGGAGAGGTCAAGGTGGTGGTAGTGGAATCCGTAAAGAAAGGATGAATCCCTCCAAGGCTCAGGGAACATTCCAGAAGAGGGGGTGAAAAGAATGC
Organism: Orientallactaga sibirica; assembly: GCA_036365145.1. Taxonomy (NCBI): domain Eukaryota; kingdom Metazoa; phylum Chordata; class Mammalia; order Rodentia; family Dipodidae; genus Orientallactaga; species Orientallactaga sibirica. The sequence goes on from JAEOAD010000009.1 coordinate 8,657,668, forward strand.
AAGAGCCAGAGGATGGGAAGGAGTGCTGTAGAGTGGTGTCTTCCAGACACAAAGTGTCTGTCACATGCATGACCAAATGGCAGCTGTTGCTACCTGCACAAGAATTACACAATATTGGGCCCATCGACATTTCATCGTGGATGGTGGGAGGAGGGAAAAACAAAATGTTGGGGAAAGAAGGGAAAGGAGGTTTAGTGGAAGGGGGTGCAAAAAAGGTAATGGCAGGGGATTATGATCATGTCACATTACGTTCATGAATGGAAATTATCAATAAAAAATTTTTTAAGGTAGCCAGGCATGGTGGCGCACGCCTTTAATCCCAGCATTCGGAAGGCAGAGGTAGGAGGATCGCCATGAGTTCGAGGCCACCCTGAGATTACATAGTGAATTCCAGGTCAACCTGGGCTAGAGTGAAACCCTACCTCGAAAAACAAACAAACAAAAAAAAATTAAGGTAGGATGGATTTTAAGCACATCTTGCAGTTAATCCAATAAGATTGATTGATGAGTTTTAGGTGAGAGTTGTAAAGAGTCAAAGATAACCTCAAGAGTTTGGGTACAAACAATTGGGAAGATTGGGGTGGTCAACTGTGAACTGGGGAGAGAATCTGGTGGAGAAAGTGTAAGGAGAAGCAAGTCATGAGTTCAAGTTCGCACGTGTCGGTGTTTGCAATGCCCGCTAGGCATCCACGTGAAAATGATCTCTGAATCTTTGGTTTGGACTTGACTGGTTATCTCCCCGTGGACAAGGAAAGCCAGACACCAGGCTTTTGTCTTTCAGTGCAGCACGCGTGCCGGGATCTGTCTATCAGCTGCTTTCTCCATTCTGGGACCAAATACCCGCCCAGAAGCCGCTAGGGAAGGAAAGGATTTATTTCAGCTCACAGTCTCTAGGGGAAGTTTCATTGTGGTGGGGAAAGCATGGCAAGAGCAGGAAGCCAGTGTCACCTTGTCACATCAGCAAGGAGGAAGTAGAGAGAGCCAGCAGAGCAGGGCTGCACTCTGACGATCTCCAGGCCAGTGAGTGCCCCTCCCCGAGTGACACTTCTTTCCAGCAAGGCTCCACTTCCTAAAGATCCCACAGCCTTCCCAAGTGGCACTGCCAGTTAGGGATTAAGTATTCAACCACATGAAGCTGGGCAGGAGAGACGGATCAGTGGTTAAGGCACTTGCCTGCAAAGTTTAAGGACCCAGGTTCAATTCCCCAGCACACACATAAAGCCAGATGCACAAGGTGGTGCATGCATCTGGAATTCATTTGCAGAGGCTAGAGGCTCTGACATGCCCATTCTCTCTCTCTCTCTCTCTCTTTCTCTCTCTTTCTCTCAAATACATAAATAAATAAATAATAAATAAAATATAAAAACAAAACATATAAAGCTATGTGGAACATTTTACATTTAAATCACCACGCTGAGCCATAATCATCCTAGCAAATAGCTTTTGAATGAATGGATGAAGGAATAGGTGAATAGCTCCAGAAGGTTCCAATACAGGCAAAAGTTCATCTTATACAGGTCCCAACTCCACAGTTCCTTCCCAGGCAGAGGAAAAGAATTACCACTTTGTTCTGTCTGCTGTGGCTAGGATACCCTGAAAACTCATTCTTGGAGATGAGATTGTTCTTCCTGGAAGTGCAGAAGTTCTCAGAGATCCAGGAACCTTCCACCCTCCTATGAGGCGCATAGCACAGCTGGAGACTTGCACAGGGCAGATGGGGCTCTGCCAACACCTCAGCTCTCAGAGAAGGCTCTGGGGACTGAGGTGTGTGTACTGGATGCTTGTCTTCTCTTTATTTGTATGTGGACGTACATGCACGTGTGTGTGTGCAGGTGTGCATGTGTGCGCTGCCACCATCTGCTAGGAAGTCTGGATTAGACCCCAGAAAAATTTTTCCTGGAGCTTCCCTCTACTCCAATTCCAGTCTAGGAAATTATGCAATCTGTGTTGGGTACTGGTGCTAACGATGAGAGCCAGGCGCATCGTCCCCCTGGTGTCCAGCACAGAATGGTTTATTTAGCTGGTTTATATTTTCACACTCAGTCTTCCAGCTACGACTCCCAAATCAGCCCAAATCTACTGTGAGCTCCAGTCCTCCTGCACCCTGGTCTCTGCTGCCACCCCTTCCCAGGATGCCTCTGGATCCCCAGTTTGACTTGCCAGTCCCCGTGATGCTGGCAGAGGCAGAGAGTGTAGGGGAAGGCGAGCAGAGCTGCCTCTCCACTGGCAAACTTCCCTGCCTTGTTTTTTTGTTTTTTTTTTTGGAGAGAGACACAGAGAGAGGGAGAGAGAGAGGGAGAGGAAGACAGAGATGGGCGCACCAGCACCCTCTCAGCTGCTGTGAACGAAATCCAGATGTGTGCGCCCCCTTGTGGTCAAGTGCGACATTGCGCCCTTGCATCACTTTGCATCTGGCTAAACTTGGGACCTGGAGATTGGAACCAGCATTCTTAGGCTTAGCAGGCAGGCGCCTTAATCGCTAAGCCATCTCTCCAGCCCCCTGCCTTGCTTTTATGTTCAAGACATAAGATTACACAAACTTCACAGAACTTAACATTTTTTACTTATTTGGAATTCCCCCCCCCCTCACGTTTTCTTCACTCAAAAGTTCTCTCTCACTAATTAGGGGTAACCATAGTTACCAAGTTGCCTCCAACATGCCTTGGGGAGTTGTTTGGTTTTGTCCTCTTGGCTTTTAATTCTACAAAAAGTGGTTTGCCAGCTGCCTGTGTTCTCTGTGGTTATATTGGGTGATTTTTTTTTTCCAAACTCAGGAGTCTTTTGGCAGTCGTATCAAAGTTCAAAAATAAAATAACAAATCACTCAATTTTTGAAAATTGTTCCAGGCACTGAATTACATGGTGTCTAATTTTCAGCTGGTTGAATGGCAAGGAGAAAGATTCCTGAGTCCTGAGGACTTCAACTAGCAGGGCGCCATCAACACCCCACCATGGAGAAATCCGCATCCTGCAGTGTTTGTAAGTGCCCGCTTGGGGGCGCTGTGGTCTTCTACAGAGTGGACCAGGTCTGTTTCTGGGGGTAGGTGCTACTTGGTTCCACTTTGCTGAAATGGTGAGTTGATACTGTATGTGATGCCTCTTTTCTCATTGCTGTGACCAAATGCCTGACAAGTGGCATTCAAGTGAGGAAGGATTCGTTTTGGTCTGTCATGGTGTGGAGAGCATGGTAGTGGGAGTGGCTCCTGGCTGTGGCAATAGCAGTGTTGAGGGCTGCTTCCTCACATCCAGGTGATATGGAAGCAGCAGCAGGGAATGCCGGCGGCCAGTCGCCTTTCTCTTTTTTCTCTTTTTCTTCAGTCCAGGACCCTAGACCCAGGGATGATGCTACCCTGACGATGACCTTCCCTCCTCGGCTAACCCTCTTTGGAAACACCCTCACAGACATGAGCAGAAGTCATGCCCTTACGTATTTATTAATCTAATCAGCAATGGAAATGAGCCCACACAGATATACCTAGAAGTCTCTGTCCCTGTGTGCAGCTGCCTGACTGGCATCCTGGATCCAAACAGTCAGCTCTGCTGGTCTGCTCCCTCCCTGCCTCTGCCTGTCCCTCTTCCCAGTTCTGTTGCGTTGCACTCTGACAGCTCCCCCAAACCTCCCCCACTGGCCTGGCTCTCTTACCTGCTATTTGCTACAGTCTGCATGAACTGATCCGGGGACACAGTGGAAGCTTCTCTAGAATGGCTTCAGAGAAAACCCGTTGAGGTCATGCGTCTGCAGTCCAGACAGTTGGGGCAGGGGAGGCTTGACCCCTCGCTGATTGCCGCCGCCTCTGTTTGCCTCGACTCCCACGTGAGCCACAGGAAGGAAAAGACGGAAAGGCTGGCCGCTCCTCACTCCGTCTCAGTAGCTCTTGTTCCCCTGGAGATGTGTTTAACAAGCCTCTCAGGAGTCCTATAAACGAACTCAAAATTAATACAATAAAATAAGCCAATATTCCTAGCGAAGAGCCCATAGTGCTGTGAATTACTTGGGTTTAAAATGTCAGCCCACCTTAAGATAATAATATATAAAAATTGTGGAGCTCCAGCAGAGCCTGCCAGGCCCTGGGAGGCAGAGGCAGATCCAGATCCCCAGGGCTGTGGCTGACCCCTTCCTTGAGGGTAGGTAGGAAGAGAAAAGCACAGAGTGAGTCCAGACGGGTACAGCTAGACCCAGTTCCTGGGTTGAGGACACAGGGCTAAGGACGTGGTTGAAAAGCACAGTGAAAGAAGCCACCTGTGATGGCCGTATTGACTGACTGTCAACTTGACAAGACCTAGAATCACCTAGAAAAGCTCTGGGCACATACGTGCAGGACTTTCTAGATTAGGTTAACTGAGGTGGGAAGACCCACCCTACCTGTAGGTGACGCTATCCCATGGGCTAGTGCCCTGGACTGGATAAAAATGAGAATGCAGGGCTGGAGAGACAGCTTGATGGTTAAGGTACTTGCCTGCAAAGCTAAAGAACCCAGGTTCAAGTCCTTGTACTCACCATAAAGCCATATGCACCAGGTGGTGTATGTGTCTAGAGTTCATTTGCAGTGGCTAGAGGCCCTGGTGTACCTATTCTCTCTCAGCAATAAATAATTTTAAGAAAAGAAGAAGAAGAAGAAGGCAGGCTGAGCAGCAGCATTCATCACTTCTGCTTCACTGCCACGGACTGCATGTGAGCAGCTGCCGCAAGCTCCTGCTGCCACGCCTCCCCTGCTGCGATGCACTGAACTCAAGCTCTGGGCTGGAAGAGGCCCTTCCTTCTCCCATTGATTCTTCTCAGGCGTTTGGTCACAGCCATGGGAAAGGGAGGAGGACTGAAGGCTGCTCAAGGCAGTTCCTGGAGGAGACTCCAGGCCAGGCCATGGAGATGAACCTGAACTCAAGGCCAAGAACAGCTGGCAACACAAAGCCCTGATGAGCCAGAGGCAGCTGTGTAGGGAAGCCCAGGTGGTGCCTGTTCAGACACGTGGGGAGAAGTTGGTTTTCATGTTTCTTTTTCTCTCCACTAGGGTTGCAAAGATCACACAGATGTGTGAGGTTGGCTGGTGAGAGAACATATGCCAGTCTTCAAGGGGACGCCAAGCCTTGGCGCCATGCTGGAATTGTATTACCTACCTTTTCATTGCTGGGATAAAATCCTCCTGTCTCCACGGCACCAGCACTGGGGTTGTAGGCACGCTCCACCCCTGGCATTTTATGTGGGCACTGGGGATCCAAACTCAGGTCCTCCTGCTTGTGTGGCAACTGCCTTTACCAACTGCACCATTCTCCCTGCCCATGGTCAAGCTTCTTCAATGGGAGGGGGCAGGGCAGGGTTTGTGCAGCTGGAATGACAACCGTCAGAGTTTCTAGCTTTTAAATTCCAGTGGGTTGGCACAAAGGAACCTCCGGAGCCACCTTACTTAGCCGAGCTGAAGGGGAGCAGCTGGACCAGCCATCGGGCATGTGACCTTGGCAAAGTTCTTTCTTACAAGCTGAAGAGATTCAAGGAAGAGAAGCGTGAGGGCAAGGATGGGTGAAGATGGAGGGATTGCACGGGACCCGGGAGTCAGCCGAGGCAGGTGAAAGAGAGAGAGAGGCTGAAGGTTGGGAGTTGGGAAGGTGGCCGTGGCTTTCAGATATACCCATGTTCCTCAGGCCCCTCCAGAGCCAGGGCTGGCTGGCTGGCTGGATGCCCTGAGAGCTGCTCAGCTCAGCTGAGGACCTGAGGTGATTGTACGTGTTGGTGCCTGGGTCCCTGTGACAGCATGGGGCATAGACATGAGCAGGGGCGCTACAGTTAGAGCACACCAGCTTGAAGCCAGTGGCGGTGCTGGGAGCACGAGAGGACCCAGTCTTCAGACTCCCTCCCACCCCTGCCCAGACACACCATTGGGTCCCTTTAAAACCCCCACATATGATCACTCACGCTGATCCAATTTCCCACCCTGGTTCTCTAGGTACGGTTTCCAGAAGAGTCTCCAAGCTGCAAGGAGACTGAGTGCCCCCCCCACCCAGTGTAGAGGTTCTGGAGCAGCAGTTTCAATCCTTGCACTGGCCAGTGTGGGCTATGTGTGCATCCATAAACCTCTTAGCTTTTCTGAGCTCTCATGGAGAAATGAACTTATAGTCATCTTGCAGGAAGGGAGCAATGCCCTGAGCTGATGAGTGTGAAGTTCTCTGGAGAAGTGGTCTGGTGGTCACCTTGCGGGGGTGGGGGGGAGCAACGCCCTGAGCTGATGAGCGTAAGGTGTGTTGGACAGGGTTCTCTACCCCACAGAAGCCCAGGCAGCATCCATTCCTCTCCTTTTTTCTTGAAATGGGGTCTCGTGTAGCTCAGGCTCTGTCTGAACTCACTATACAGCTGAGGATGTTCTTGAACTTCTGATTCTCCTGCCTCCACCCCCCCCCAGCGCTGGGATTACAGGCATGCACCATCACAGTTCATTTATGCACTGCTGGGGATCAAACTTCATGCATGCGAAGCAGACACTCTCCCCGCTGAGCCTCACCTCCAGCCTGTGTTCTTCCCTTTCACACATTAGGGAAAGTCCTGAGTGTCTTTGAAGTGGGCAAAGCTGGAACCCAGCGTCCTCTCAATGGAACCCTGGGCGTGTAAGTGATGCCACTGACATCTACGACGTTGAGCTGCAAGCACTCTAAAGACCTTCTCTGGGGCTCACTGATCATGATGCAAGCAGTTCTTGTCAACAGAAATGCAAGGGAAAATGATCTAAGTGTTCCAGAGTACTGCACACACTGAACTTTAGGGACACACCAGCCACGTCAGAGTCTACCGACAGATCTTGCCACATTCTAGGTGGCCTCTTTGCATCTCTCCTTGGGCCGCCTTCGAGATGACTCTAACTTTGACATGTTCTTTATTGATGGGTGAGTTCAGTGACATCTCTGACATGTGTTGATCTTCTATTCATCTAAGTAACGGCTTTACCTTTGAACATTTAATGCCCACATCCCTGATGACTCCAGAAATTACAAGACAGAATGGTTTTTCCTTGTCTGTTTGTCACTGCTGGTTCAAATGTGTTCAATTCCAAGTCCCTCTCCGCCTCTCAAATACACACATTCACCCACATGGGCGTGATCTCATCCTACACACGCCAACAAGAGTAGTGACTTGTTCTTGGCGGTGTGCTGAAAGCACAGCAATAGTTTGGATGAGTGGTGTATTTGTTACTCTTCTCATCACCATGGCCAAATACCTGACAAACAGCAACCTAAGGGAGGAAGGATCATGCTTGACTCGTGGTTTAAGGGGATACAGCCCATCATGGTGGCAGGAGCGTGAGGCAGCTGGTCCCATTGCATCCTCAGTGAGGAAGCAGAGAGATGCATGCTGGTGGTCAGATTTCTTTCTCCTTCTCATTCAGCCTGGGACTCCAGCCCATGGGATGATGCTGCCCACATTGAGGACGGTCTCTCCTCAGTTAATCCTTTCTAGAAATGCTTTCATTGATATCAGAAGTGTGTCTCCTAGACGATCCCAGGCAAGCGCCTTAACCACTGAGCAATCTCTCCAGCCCCTCCTAGGTGATTCCAAATCGAGTGAAGCTGCCAGCGCAGATCAACCCCCACAGTGGGAAGTGGTTACCTAATATATGAGGCCAAACTGACGGGACTAAATGAGGAGGTCACCTTGGGAGGGAGCAATGTATAGTGTTGTGTACTGGGAGTCTAAGCTTCTCCTTGAATCCTATCTTCAACTCCAATTAAGGAAAGATGGCTGGCCTGCTCTCCCAGGGGCTGCCTCTGAGAACTTTCCTAAACCTCTTTTCCACCACCATGGAAACACTGTATTGGGTGGATAATGATGGGCTAGGCAGGGCCCCTCTGAGCCACAATGAAGATTCGCCAGTATTACTTCCAAGGCCTGTTCCCTTTGGGTTGCTCAGTTCTGCAGCCCCGGGCCCCCTGGGACCTCAGCTGGGTGAGGGTCTGAAGTTCCTGGAGGCCTTGACTAAGAGGTCCAGGAAGCTGCACCGTGGATGACAGATCTTAGAAGATGACCTCTGAATGTCCCTGTAGACTAATTCCTTCACTGATTCCTACAGAGGTGGATTGGCCTCTGTGTCTGGTAATCACCAAGGTGCCCTCAACATGCCCTCAGACTGCAATGTGGCAGGGCTAGAGAAGAGCCGCCCGGGGCTCTTATGTAACAGTTTCCTCCAGATTAAAACCTTCTGTGATCCTCTGGGGAGCAGAAAGACTGCTAGGCTTATGAAACTCAAAGGAAATTTACAAGGTGCACTGGGATCCTCCCTGAGCTAATGAAAGTAATAAATACTAGGAAGGAGAAGTGCTTGTTCTGTGGGGATGCCTCTAAGCTTCTCAGGAGCCCTGTGGTAGTTTGTACATTGTCCCCCACAGCCTCGTGTGTTTTGAACACTTGGTCCCCAGCTGGTGGCAGTTTGAGAGAGTCGTGGAATCGTTGCTGGAGGGTAGAGTATGCATGTCTCGGGAGTGGTCGTTGAAGTTTATTAATCCAGCCCACTGGGTGTTCAGAGCTAGCTCAATGGACTGCTTCCTTCCCACTAATGTGGACATGTGACCCCAGCTTCCTTCTCTGGCCTGTCATGTTTTCCCAGCCATGACGAAACTTCCCCTCAAAAAATCGAAGCTGAGAGAAACCCTTTTCTTCCCATGAGCTGCTTCCAGTTGGGTGTTTTGTCACAGCTCCTAGAAAGTGACTGCAACAAGCCCCTGGGGCAGAGTTTTTGATTTGTCACTGAAAGGTGGGCTCCATGCTCCTGTCTAAAAACCCCAATAAATTCATGGGCTAACCAAGATGGGTGTGAATGAAAGCATTTCTTTTGTCTGTCTATGCCCTCTCTATCTGGGGGTGAACAGAAATAGGCTCCCAGGCAAAGTAACACAACGCAGGTTCTGATCTGCAATGGAAATCCAGGCTGGGTCTGGGAGTGGCAGTACAGGCATTACCTGGGACCTGCTTAGGCTGCGGCCCTGACTTTCTGTATCAGAATTTGCAGATGAGGGTTGGAGAGATGGCTTAGTGGTTAAGGCACTTGCCTTCAAAGCCTAAGGACCCAGGATTGACTCCTCAGAACCCGCATAAGCCAGATGCACAAGGTGGCACATGCACACAAGGTGGCACACGAGTCTGCAGTTCGAGTGCAGTGGCTAGAAGCCCTGGTGCACCAATTCTCTCTCTCCCTCCCCCAACTAAAAAAAGAATTCACAGTTGAACAATATCTCCCTGGTGACTGTGCACTCTCGAGTCAGGACTCATATATAAATCTATGAGAAAGAGAGGCAGACAGAGAATGGGTGTGCCAGGGCCTTCAACCACTGCAAACGGACTCCAGACACATGTGCCACCTTGTGCATCTGGCTTACATGGGACCTAGGGACTCAAACCTGGGTCCTTTGGCTTTGCAGGCAAGCACCTTAACTGCTAAGCCTTCTCTTCTGCCCTAGAGTCAGGACTCTTGAGTGATGGAAGTCCTACTGGCTTAGATGCATTAAGCCTGAAAGTCTGTGACTTCCTAGCTGGGGCACATGGGTGAGTCACTTCCATCTGTCAGAGCTGGCCTCCTTGTCTGTAATGGACAGATTGTGGAGCCATCACATGAAAGCAGGCACTGGGGCAGGTGGGGCTGTGTGGTGGTTTGAATGAGATGTCCCCCAGAGCCTCATGTATTTTGAATATTTGGTTCCCAGATGGTAGCAATTTGTGAAGTGGAACCTTGCTGGAGGAGGTGTGTTGCTGGGGGTAGACTTAAGGGTGTTATAGCCAGCTCCCCCTTGCCAGTGCTAGCTAGCTCACTCTTGCTGCTCTCTGCCAGCTGCTGTGGCAAGATGTGATGCCTAGCCTCTGCTCCACCATGTTCTCTCCACCATGATGAAATGTCCCCTTGAAACTGTACGCTGAAATAAATTCTTTTATCCCACCAGCTGCTTTTAGTCTGGTGTTTTGTCCCAGCAACGAGAAAGTTAACAACAACAGGCTGGCAGAATAGACCAGGGTTCGGGGTGGCCAAGGCTGGGGCCCTGGGGCTTAGCACAACTGAACTTTCCCTGGCCACCTTGCCTATCATAGGGAAGCCAGTCCCGGGCCCTGCACTCATTTTCCAAGCCCTTTATTTGAAACTGCCTTTTATAGGGACCCGTCTGTGGACACAGTATGTCAGGCTCTCCTCCACGTACATTCTGAAGACCCTCAGAAGACACAGGGACTGAGGGGCAGAAGGAAATCACTTTAATAGCATAGCAACGTTTTACAGGAGTCACAGAAGAAGGAAACATTGTCTTCCCATGGCACAATTTGGCTGAGGTGTATGGTTGCAATGGACATTCTGAACAGAAAAGATTTTTCACATCGAGAACTTAATAAATAGCTACTTAAAATGTCAGAGTGCAGAGACACAGAGTCGTGTGATTGTTTTCTGATTCTGCCTCCTCTGAAGCGGGCTGACGGAGGTGACCCCTCTACGAGGGGTATTCATACTCCTCGGCACTACGCCGGCCGAAGTCCATCCAGCCCATGTAGTCACGGTCGCTTATCCTGTGGCTGGGGTCCAGGCTCTGCAGGTTCTTCATGACAGACATGCGACCAGAAGGAACTGCAGGAAGTCGAGAGGAGGAGACAAAGCCTTAGATCTAAGAGCAGGACCAGTTCAAGTTGGGAAGACAGTGGGACAAGCCAGACCTTTCTAAGGTCCCAGAGTTCCTGCTAGACCCCAAACAGAAAGAGCTGCATGTGGAAGTGGAGAGGGCAGTGGTCACCAGAGATGGGTGTGTTTTGTGTTCCACAAGTAACCAAAGACATTAACTTCTTCCTGCCCGGCACAGACTAGGGACGTCTGGAAGATTTTCTTTATCTTCCTACCTTACACAGTATGTTCATTGTGTATGTAACCCTCGGTAGAAACCAAAGATTTTCTTGGAATCTGCCTATTTCTAAAGTTCACACTTAAGCCAGGCAGGGTGGTGTACGCCTTTAATCCCAGCACTCAGAGGCAGAGGTAGGAGGATCCCTGTGCATTCCAGGCCAGCCTGGGCTTAAGTGAAACCCTACCTTGAAACAACTACCAAATAATAAATAAATAAATTTCACGTTTCAACATCCTTACACACACCTGACTTGTCCAAAAAGCCTTCAGCGAACATGATGTCAATGTTGTTATATTGGAATGATAATTTTTGCTTATTTATTTAGTGGGAGGAGGGCATGCATGGCACCTGTGTAAAGGTCAGAGGCTAACTTCCCAGCTGTTCCTTATTTTCCACCTGGTTGAGGAAGCGTCTCTTGTTCAGCACTCCATTCGTGAGCGTCCAGGAAATCATCCAGTTTGTGCCTCTCTTCTCACTGTAGTTCCTCTGGGATTACAGAAGCTCACCACCATTCCTGACAGCTTGTGCAAGGGTCTGAGGGTCTGAGTTCAAGTACTCAGAAGAGTCATACAGCAAAGGCTTTATCCACTGAGCCATCTCCCCAGTCCCAGAATGAATTTTTAAAAATAAAATCAAGTTTCTTTTCCATATAAACACTGTTTAAACATTAATTTGGAGCTGGACACATGGCTCAGTGGTTAAGTGTGCTTCTGGTGCAATCATGTGGGCCTGAAGAGGCCTGACACTGCCCAAGTTTAATCTTCAGAACTCACGTAAATAGCTGGATGTGGCCATGAATGCCTGCAACCCCAGTCCCACAGGGAATCCCTGGAGCTCACAGAAAAAAAAAATAATAATAAAACAGCAAGCTCGGGCTGGGGAAATGGCTTAGCGGTTAAGGCACTTGCCTGCAAAGCCAAAGGACCCAGGTTCAATTCCCCAGGAAGGTGGCGCATGCATCTGGATTTTGTTTGCAGTGGCTGGATGCCCTGGAACTCCCATTCTCTCTCTGTCTTTCTTCTCTCTCTCTTTCATAAATAAATAAAAATATATTAAAAAACAAAACCCAGCAAGCTCCAGGAGCAGCATGAGACTCCAGATCAAAACAAGAAGAGTGAAGACCCCAGGCCCTCATACCAAGTGCTCTAAACCTCTGAGCTACTCCCCTGCCCCACTCAAAGACTACATTTCCTATCTAGAATCTTTAAGCAGAACATGTACCAGACTTGAGCCAAAATCTGATATAATCTCAAAGTATGTAAAATAGTGGAATAAATTGTGCCATATTTAGGGGCTGGGGAGACAGCTCAGTGGACAGAGCTCTAGCCATGCAAGTGTGAGGAAGAATTCACATCCCGGAAACCTACGTAAACGCCAGGAGGGTGTAGTGGCCCACCTGAAACCCCATCGCACTAGAGGCAAAGAGGGGCTCTCGGGTGCAAGCTGGCTAGCTAGAGTAATCCGATCAGTGAGCTCCAGGTCCAAGTGCGAGACCTGCCTCAGTAAATCAAGTGGAGAGCAATAGAGAGACATCCAACACCGACCTCAGGCCTCCGTGCATGTGAACCCACACATGTGAACACATATGCATGCATGCGTGCCACAAATCAATCAATGACTTAAAAAGAAACATATGAACACGCAGGTCACTTGCACAATTAATTAATCAATGATTAAAAAAGAAATATGTGACAACTGATTTCTAATTCACATATTTCAGATCAATGAGCACAGCCATTCTCTAGTGAGTCCTGGTCCCGTGTGTGGACAGGGACATTTCCAAGGGATTGCGGCTTTCAGCTGGGCTTCTCTGACCCCTCAGGCTGAGAAGAGAGCTCTGCAGATCTTCCAGCTCAGATCCGGGCTGGAAGAGCCACTGCCGACTGTTAGTTCCGGGCTTTTTAATCTGAAAAGTTTCTTTTGGGCCTTTCCAGAGTAGGAGACAGGGAAAGGTGGTAGTGTGTGTGTGTTTGGGGGGATGGGAGTTCTAGATGAACTGCTCCGTGGAAAGCTGGGCTAGTGCAGCCAAAGTCCACCTGTTCTCAACCCACAACTGACAGCAGACGCAAAATTACGTTCAGGAAATGCTGCTGGATATTCTCACAGCTCATTAGGAGTCCCATCATTTTCCAACTGAATTATCAGGGAGTCAACACAGAAAGTGACAGTGAGGGGATGTCACAAAAAGAGGGAATTTGAGCAATCGTCTTCTGTTCTTTCTTCCAGAGGACCCCTATTCTCATCTTCACGGGAAAAGCCAGGGGCTCATCTAATCTCTCGGGTTCCTCCTGCTCTAGTCAAGCTGTGACTCAAATCCAGACCCAGCGAGCCTGAGCGGAAAGGCTGTCCATCTTCCCAGCCTCTCCGCAGTGTTTTCAGCAGGCTGTAGGTCCAATTTAGGACCGGGCCCCACAGCCTGGCTTCCCCATCAAAGTCACTGTGGATAAAGTCCAGAGGGGGGAAAAACCCACAATCCTAATCCAAACTATCATTCCCTTCTGAGATGTGCAAGCCATGGACTAGGGTTCCTCTGAAATAGAGGACCAGGAGGGGCACAAGGGAACCCAGGGAGGCACACTCAGCTGGCCAGCTGCTAAATCACCTCGCGTCTTCCCTGGGAAAGACTCTGGAGGCCGAAATAACTGCGTTGTTCAGAACAGGAAGTATTTTTCCAACAACAGAGCGGGCACACCTTTAGCCGGGGTAACCATCCTGCCTCGCCGCCCAGCAAAACCCAGAGCAGAGGCCGGGTTGTGGAGGTGGGGGACCCACACATTGTCAACTTCTTTCCGATTAGCGCCCACCCACTTCCTGCCAGAGGTTTTCCATGGGTCAGGGTCAGTATCTGGTCCTTTTCCATTTCTCTATATTTCCAGTAGAAAGGAGGTCTTGCATCTGGAAACTCCAGGGGTTCATTATCTTTTTAACATTTCCATGTACCGGTGCCACTGTGCTAAAAACTAGTTCAAAGAAAGGTGTTTTTTTTTTTTTCTTTTTCTTTCTTTCTTTTTCAGATGGCCCTCTTTCTCATAAAGTCCTGGGCGCAACCACACTCTCATGAAGTGTAACTAAGCAAAGAAAAGAGGAAGGCCTCCCAGGCTGCCGTTGGGGAGAGGGGAATTCATCCACACTTAGTGCACACCTGATTGGGAGACAGGATCCGGAGCAGAAGTGATGGGCAAAGGGCATCCTTACCTTTCCGGGCCTGCTGGATGTAGCGGGCCAGCAGCGCGCCCAGGCGCACCCGGGGCTCCGCGTCCGTCCTGGGCGCGGCTCTCAGCTGCCTTCGCGGCGCCTCCTCCGCCCGGGGCACCGCGGAGCCCGAGGGACCTGCTGGGCTCCCCGGCTGGGGCTGCGACAGGGCGCCCGCAGCCAGCACCGCCATCAGCACGCACACGCACACACCGCGGTTCATGGCTGTGGAGAGCGGAGGCAGGGGCATGAACGAAGGGCTGGGCATCTGTGCGCTCCTGCGGAGGGAAGTGAGCTCACATCTGCCCGGCTGGAGCTGGCGCCTTGGGGTGGGGGGGAGCTCCCCAGGAGCTGTCCCGGTGGTCAGTGCTTTGGATGACCCACACCCAGTGCCAGGGAGTCCCGACAAGACGAGTCGGTTGTCTACGCCCAGCAGATACAATGCCTCCCGCTTTCCTAAAGTTTGCAGATGCCTTTGTAGAAAAAGCTCTCTGAACTAGAAAAGCAAGCAATTGAAGATAGTGGGGGGGGGGGTAAAAATATTCCTGGGCAGAGACCCTCGAAGAAAGGTAGTTTCTTTTCCAGGGAGCTGAGAAGCTTTCAATGCGTAAATACATGGTGAGGGGGAAAATACAGTGTAAAATGTAGGGTCATAAATAAAAGCTGTAGTTTATAGAGAATCCCCAACGTGTATATAAATGGGAACGAAGAATAAATCATTGGGCAAGAAACGGTGAGGGTTTAAAAAGCAGAAACAAGCACTCACGGCCCCACCACATCTAAGAAATGTGAGCAGACCATTCCTATCCCAAAAGCTCCGAGTTTTTTCCCCCGTAGAAAACCGGAATTTAGTCTTTAAAACCTCCTAGTATGTTCTTTGAAAACATTGCAGATTACTCCTACCAGCTTGCAAATCTCAATTGGCACGCGAATCCTAACAATTAGATAATTCAAAAAAAAAAAAATTGAAGACCTTTACAGGGGTGTGAAAGTCTCTGAAATGCTGAAGCCACCCAGACCTCGTTTTTTTTAGCTCCAGCTCATTATTTCTGACTTTAAGAAATCTTTGCAGCTGTTGGAGGAAGGACAAAAGGCGCAGACAACAGAAAAAGATCACTGGAAGAGACCCAGAGCGGAGGGCAGCATCCCCCAGACACGCACCTCTCGGACCCACAGAGACACCTACCTTTGGATGGAGCAGCCGCGGGCTTGGCGTCTCCGCTGGAGCAGCCCCGCAGCCCCAAGTTAAGGTGGGAGGGCGAGCTGAGCATCTTAAATAGCCCCGCCTGGCGCGGGCCGTCAATCATGTTTACCCAGCGCTGACGCACGCGCCCAGGAGGCGGCCACTGGGGCGACCACCCGTTCCAGTGGAAATGCCCCAGGGGAGTGAGGTGTACCCCGCTTGCTCCAAGGAGCTTCCTTCCCACCCCTGCCCAGCACTTTCATGGCTCACTTTTTGTCCCCTCCAGGGAGAGTCCCCTCGGGCCACTTGGAATGCACTGCGGGTACCAAATGGACCTCAGAGGACCCTGGCAGGGCTTGGTGCCAGCAAGAGGGTGGGTAACTGTGAGGTGTGGGTAGGTACGGGTGGTGAATGCTCTTTGGGGTCATCTTCTGGCCCGCATGGGAAGATGGGAAAAGATTCAAATTCTCTCACTTTCTCCTCCCACCCCAGTTCCCAGGGCAGACAGAGGGGCTGGCTGGAAGCCATTGGGACCTCCTTTTGAGCATCTGCTCCGTGGGGGTGGCACCCCCCTCCCCCACTGGCTTTGCTCCAAATTCATTAGGGAAAAAGGTTACAGTTTCTTCCCTGGACGACTTTCCACCTGTCCAAGGCACCTACTGCCCCTGCTCGCCAAATGGCGCCAACGAGTGTCAGGCACAAACAGCGCCAGGTTGGTCACGTTATGCCAGCTCCTACGTTCCACGAGAACACCCCCGCCTGATCCTCCCTGGCCCTGGCCCTGGCCCATTGCAGCCACAAGGACCTCGCCACCCCTCGTCAATCCCACGTCCTTGACGGGAAGCCAGGCACCATGGCTTCAATGTGCGCCTCCCAGCGACCAGGGGAAACACAGAGCGCTGTGATCCTTACATCCTGAAGCCAGTGGGGTTGCAGGGACTCAGCGGATTCCTGCAACCCCATTTTACAGACGATAAACTGAGGAATAGCAGCAACCCCTAGTTGTCTCAGCACACTGAGGCCACCTGGGAGTCACCAGCCATCCCCAAATGGGTCCTCCACGTGTCATTCCCACTCCCCACTCCTGCAGTCTGGAATGAAAGGATTAGGATTTGGATACACTTCTTTAAAAAAAAAAAAAAAAGGGCTTTCGCTGAGCTGGAGGGACTTTGGGGGTGCTGGCCTGGGGCCCTTCTGGAAGTGTTCTGGGGGAGTGTGGCCACAAGTCGATTTTAGTTGCAATTCTTGGCTTCTCTGTTATCTGGAGGAAACATTTTTTTTTTTTTTAACAGAGCAGCTGCTTACATGCTGTTCATTTGTAAATTGGTGTTCTCACCAAGGCAGCTCGAGCTGGGGAAAATGGTTATAGTTATATTTGTGACAGGAGCAAGATATGTCTGAGAACATAACCCTGAAATAGAGTAACATCAACCCAAGAGCCATCCAAACCCTGCAGGGTTTCTGGTTCAGCAGGTCTGAGGCAGGGCCCAGGAACCCACATTTCTTTTTCTTTTTTGCAAGAGCATGAGAGAGAGAGAGACAGAGGCAGAGAGAGAGAGAGAGGAGAGAGAACTGGCGCAGCAGGGCCTCAGCCACTGCAATCCAACTCCAGACGCTTGCACCACCTAGTGGGCATGTGCAACCTTGCACTTGCCTCATCTTTGTGTGTCTGGCTTACGTGGGATCTGGAGAGTCAAACATGGGTCCTTAGGCTTTGCAGGCAAACGCCCTAACCCCTAAGCCATCTCTCCAGCCCAGCACCTGCATTTCTAACAGGTAACCGAGGTGGGGGCTGGTGACTAAACCCCCTTTCCTCTACCCACTTCATCTCCATTTGTTGTACACTTAACTATGTTTCGGGTCCTGGGTTATGTATGATGACCAAGAGCTAATAATAGAATGGAGAGCAGGAAGTAAGGAAGCACCTCTGGAGAATCCTGGTGTTTGGGGGAGATCTGGGGTGTGGATGGTGGAAGCTAACCTGAGAGACATGTTCTACGGGCAGGGATGGACTGAGGTCAGTGGTTTAGATCCATGAGTCTGGTGACATGGACGATGTCCCTAGGGCAGAGATGGGAAGTGGAGGGTTATCTAAGAGGACAGTGGATTGGAGGGAAGAAGGAAGGCAGATTTATATTTAGGATAATGGGCCATGATGAAATCTATTCATCATTATGAAATACAACAGACATTATGCAAGTCGTAAGTGTTCATCACAGAGCATCCAGAAAATTCTATTAGAATAGAAGAGATGAGCAACACCTTTCAGTAACCAGGGGAAAGAAGAGTAATAGCAAGGAGGGAGTGAATGGAAAGGAAGGGAGCTGGTACCCAACCACAGGACAGATCAAGAGGCCAGAGCGGACATGTCATCTGGAGAAAGCCGAGGTGATGAGGATAATTAGACACTGGAAGAAGGACTGGTCCAACAATCTCTTCATCTGTAAAAGAATGTTACAGCCACTGCCTCTCCTCCCCTCCCCCGGGAGTTCCGAGCTATTATGGAAGATGTGCTTGGGACATAACTGGAGCCTGGACTCCTTGGCCACAGTGGTCAGTGGCTTCCCCTCCTCATAGGTGAGAGGGCACCTGTTATTCTGACCTTGTTCTTTTTTATTTATTTATGTATTTATGTATGTATGTATTTATTTATGTAACAGAGAGAGAAGAAGAGAGAGAGAATGAATGGACACACTAGGGCCTCCAGCTACTGCAAACGAACTCCAGACGTTTGCACCCCCTTGTGCATCTGGCTAACATGAGTCCTGGGGGATCATACCTGGGTCCTTTGGCTTTACAGGCAAACACCTTAACCGCTAAGCCATCCCTCCAGCCCATCTGACCTTGTTCTTAAGCAAGAGGCCCAAGAGAACTACGATTGTTCCTGCCAATATTTGCTTGGGGCTGGAGACATTACTCGGTAGAGTGCTTGCCTAGCAAGCCCAAAGCCCCGGCTTTGCTCCCCAGCACAGAATAAAATGGGCTTGATGGTGCACATCTATAGCCCCAGCACTCAGGAGGTAGAGGCAGGAGGTTCAGAATATTAAGGTCACTGTCAGCTGCTTAGTGAGTTCAAGGCCATTCTGGGCACTTAGCAGACCCGGTTTCAAAAAAGCAAGAGGCACTCGGGAGGCAGAGGTAGGAGGATTGCCGAGAGTTCGAGGCCACCCTGAGACCACATAGTGAATTCCAGGTCAGCCTGGACCAGAGTGAGACCCTACCTCGAAAAACCAAAAAAAAAAAAAAAAAAAGCAAGAGGGCCAGGGAGATGCCTCAGCCTTTGAGAGCACTTGCTGCCTAAACGTGAGAGCCTGGGAGGGCCTACGACTGCTCAAGCCTGAGTCTCCAGAACCTATGTAAAAAGTTGGGCATGGCCATGCACATGTGTAACCCCAATCTCTGGGTGGAGACTAGAGGATTGCTGGGACTCATTGATAGACAAATGGCGGCTCTGGGTTGAGGGAGAGACCTCCAGCTCAAGGAAGTATGCAGATGAGTGACAGAGAAGGGCACGTGTAGCTTTCTTCTGGCCTCTGCCCACATGTGCATAACACATTACACATCATACAACCAACCCCATATGCTGTACAGCCCATCCCTGCAGGGGTCAGTCGGGAAGTAAAGGTATCAGCCAGCAGAGATGAAGACTTAGTCTCTCCTCTGTGTGGAGCATTTCAGAAGCTTCTGGAAACCTCAGTGGTCCTTTGTTGCAGCGGTGACCTCGATAACATGCCAGCTTTTCCTCTTTCCTTGTCCCCTCTTTTCCTTACTTCTACTGTCTGGCGTCATCTCCTGTCCCCTCGTCTAGCTCTGCTGAAGATACTAGCTGTCTGTCAAGCACTGTTGACAAATAATAGTGGACAAATTATGGTGGCTCTTCCATCGTAGTGGAGGTGACACAATAGTGGGAAAAATACACTGCGCATGTGATGGTCACACAGACACAGGAAGAGGGGGAGGGGAGGGCTGGGCAGAGAATTTTCTGGAACACTTACAAAGTCCTTCTTGAGGACCCTCTGTTAGGGTCTTCAACGTGTGGCGCTCACTATGCGTATAAGGAAAAGTGGTTTTGCTTCTCAGTCCAAATAAAGAAGGGAGGACTGGTGGTGGTGAGTTGGCTATTCACAGAATTAAAAAAAAATTTTTTAAATATATATATATATATATATATATATATATATATATATATATATATATATATATATATTTTTTTTTTTGGAGAGAGACACAGAGAGAGACAGACAGAGGGAGAGGGAGAGGGAGACAGAGAATGGGCGCTCCAGCAGTCTCTCAGCTGCTGTATTCACAGAATTTATACTCGCTAAAGATCATCTGCATTTAATGGAGGTCAGGAGCCTGTTTCCTGTGATCCCCACAAAGCTGTTGGTTTGAAGGTTTCTCTTTTAGGTCTGGAGGGTTTTCCTTTCAGTGTCACTGGTTGTGTGATTTTCCTGGGGAAATACAAACGTCTAGTTATTGTGTGGTTTCTCGATTCTTGTTGTCTTGAAGGGAAGAACTCAGCGGGGAGACACAGATAATTTAAGCAAGCATTTGGCAAAGCAAAGCCATCCCAAGGGTGGGGAGCAGCCCAGTGGGCTCTTTGTTGTGGATTTTAAAGATTTTTTAAAAAAATATATTTTATTTATTTATATATTTGCAGGCAGAGAGAGGGAGAGAAAGAGAGAGTTGGCATGCCAGGGCATCTAGCTGTTACAGTTGAACTCCAGATTCATGTGCCATTCTGTGCATCTGGCTTTATGTGGATACTGGGGACTAGAACTCGGATCATTAGGGCTTTAAAAAAAATTATTTTATTTTATTTTATCTATTTGAGAGAGATAGAGAGGTAGAGAGAAAGAGAGACAGAGAGAGAGCTTGGGCACACCAGGGCCTTCAGCTGTTGCAAACTCCAGATATATGTGCCATCTTGTGCATCTGGCTGACATGGGTCCTGGGGAATCGGACCTGGATCCTTTGGCTTTGTAGGCAAGCACTTTAACCACTAAGCCATCTCTGCAGCCCAGGGTTTTTCAGGTAAGTGCCTTAAGTACTGAGATATCTCCCCAGCCCTGTGCTGTGTATTTTAAAGACATTTCAATAACTACCTATCAGATGAGTGGCATAACCATACAAGGTAAGGTGTTAGGGAAATCTCTCCCCCAGGGAGATAGAAACACATCACTTTACCCCGGATAGAGGACACACGGCAGATAGTTGGGTGAACCAGTGAGTTTTTAGGGGTTACTTCAGAGCAGGGTGAGGGATTGTTCACAGGAGCATGGGCTCCTCAAAGCAGCACACCTCCAAGAAGCGTCCCCCAGCCTGGATGACAATGACAGCCTCTCACTGAGGTGGAGCGCCCTGCGTCAGGGTTACCCCTGCGGATGCTCTTCCCTCAGTCTCGGGGTGAAGGCTTCCTTACAGATCATGGAGACCCCAAAACAGCATTTCACAGGGGTTTTCTGTCCCTTGAGCTTTTGCCGTCTGTGACCCCTGAGGCCAGGAGACCTCATTTGTCATTGCATACAGCTGGCACAAGGGACTCCTGAGAGCTCTGGTGGGGGTCTGAGGACCCTCCCCATGCCCTCTTGTCACTTGTCCCAGCTGCTTTTGATAAAGCTGGAAATAGTTATTTGTGACTTTCAATGTGGAGGAATTTTCCATACAACATAAGAGTACCCTGTCCTCTCCCTAGTCATAGTGCATACATCTCCCTTACAGGGTAATTCTTCCCAGGATCCTTTAGAAAAGCCCACAAGGGGCGGGGTCAAAGACCACAATCTAAGTGATACGACAATGACGTCAGGTCTTTCGGGGATACAGATCCTTAATGAGTGCACATGCCCTGGTCCTTCCTGTCTGATCTCGTAGGGACAACCTAACTTCAGCCTTGGGGAAGTTCAAGTCCGAAGGGGCATTCTGACCATCTGGAGACACATACCAAGGCACAGCTGTAATTGTCCTTGGTGATCTCCTAAGTCCTTGCCTACACAGTATCAAATTAACTCCGAGTAAGGAGGGCACAGACAGACCAAAGAAAATTCTGACCAGACCAGGTTGGCAAAATAAGTGAGTCTATTAGGTTAGCTTACAGGAACATGGACAGATGTGTAATGGGGTGTTTGGGTCCAGGAAAGTCCTTGAACCCCAAACTCTAGGTCTGTTTCTAATTTTAATCAGAATTGAATAAAGAAGACTGAGAAGGATAATTATTAAATTATTGTATTTATTTAGGGAAGTACAGAACCAAGGAAAGGCACCCACGTGGCTAGAGATCTCACATGGAGGGCCTGGGAAAACCATGAGAGAAAAGAAAGAAAACAAAGTTTAAGGAGCTCCTGCCAAGTAGGGAGCTGGAGGGGATAAAGAGCCCATATGGAGATTAAGTCTAGGGGGCTCTGGCCTTGGCTCAACCCAGGCCCAGCAGAGGGAAAACTCACCCAAAGCTGGAAGTTCCCATGTGGTCAGGCAGCTCAGAGAGTGTGCCCTCCCCTTGTAAAGGTATTTATAACCTTATAGTGGTGGGCTGTCTTCCAGCTCAGGTGAACCAGAGGGACAGCTGGTTGGTTAGGGCTAGGGGCTGTCTCAGGAAGAGGGTAGCCTTGACTCCAAGTTCCGTGGACTGAACTTGACCAACCACAGTGTTTAATTCAAAGACTTTCCTTCTAGGAGAGATCCAGGTCTAGGGAACTAGACCAGAGAGCTTTGATTTCTAGCAAGTGCGTGCTCCATCCTTGGTCTTGTCGAGGACTCCGCTGGCCGCAGAGAGCTCTGCCCAGTGGTGGAAAGGATCGCCGGTTTTGCTACATCTGGAGTGGAGAACAGCGAAATGGCATCTTGATACAATATGGAGTTCCTCCGGCCAGGTTGCGAACTAGTCAGACCACGCAATTCTTTACCCTGTCAGCGCCATGCGCCTTCATCTGGCTGGGATGGGCTTGACTGAAGAGAAGGGAGTAGCCGGTGGCCAAGAAGAACAAGGCACTCCTTTTCCCAGTGAGGCATGCTTTAGGAAACTTTGTTTCCGTTTGGATCCTACAAGCAGAGCCCGAGACAGGCACCTGGGGGCAGGGAGTTGATCTGGGAGTGATCCCAGGAAGTGAGGGAGGAAGAAGGAAAGAGAGTAGACAATGATGTGTGAGTGGTGAGTCAGCCACTGCTGGGGACTCAGCTGCTCTGGGGACTCTGGAGCTCCTTTGGAAAGTGACTAGCTGGAGGGGGTGGGGGGTGGTTCTCTCAGGTTCCTGTGCTGCATTGGTTGGGTGGCTCCAGGGAGCCTTACTCTCTTTCAGCCTTAAACACCGCCCCCTTCTGTACGTATGGTACACAGAGTAGGAAAGCAACCACGAAGAAAGCGCTCGGGCAGGGAAGAGAGAAACAGATGGCGGGAGCCAAGGGAACATGGTGGGAACGTTCACTAGTAAGCGTTCGTATTCTTCGCCACCTTAACAGCCAGCACTGTAGACGAGTGGAGGCTGGGAAGTCCAAGGGGGCAGAGGGATCTCTGGAGCCTGGTGAGAAGTCTTTTCCTGGCCAACAGTCAGCCATCACCTGTTTGTATCTGTACACTTCCTTGGGGGGGGGGGGAGAGAGAGAGAGAGAGAGGAAGAAGAAGGAGGAGGAGAAGAAGAAAAAGGAGAAGAAGGAGGAGACAATTGAGAGAGAGAGGGAGAGGGATCTGGTTTCTTTGCTTTTTTTTTTTTGAGAGAGAGAGAGAGAGTGTGTGTGTGTGTGTGCTTGAGTGTACATGTAGTGCATGTACACACACAGTGATGTGCCCTTAGGAACACTGTCCACTTTTATTATATTATTTATTTATTTGAGAGAGAGAGAGATACAGAAATGGGCAGGTATAGAGAGAGAATGGGTGCACCAGGGCCTCCAAGCCACTGCAAAAGAACTCCAGATGCATGCGCCCCCTTGTGCATCTGGCTTACATGGGCCCTGAAGAATAGAGCCTCAAACCAGGATAGGCTTCACAGGTAAGCGCTTAACCTCTAAGCCATCTCTGCAGCCCCATTTTTTTTTTGAGACAGGCTACGTCACTGGCCTGGAGGTCACCAGTTAAGCTATAGTAGTTTGACTACAAACCCCAGGGACACCCCTCCCCAGTGCTGCGATTATAAGCATGTGCCACCACTCCTGGCTTTTATTTTGTTTATTTTATTTTATTTTATTTTATTTTATTTTATTTTATTTTATTTTATTTTTGAGGCAGGGTCTCACTCTAACCCAGACTGACCTAGAACTTACTCTGTACTCCAAGCTGTCCTTGAACTCATGGCAATCCTCCTAGCTTAGGCTCCTGGGTGCTGGGATTAAAGGCCTGAGACACCAGGTCCAGATTTTCTGCCCAGCCTTTTTACTCGGGTCCTGGGGATCAAACTCAGGTACTCATGCTTGCAAGACAAGCACATTATCAACTGAGCCATCGCCTCAGCTCTAATTATGGCATGGTTACCCTCCACAGCCTCACCTACACCTAACCACCTCCCACTATCACCACACCAGGTATGGGGGAATTTTGCAACAGAGGGAATATATCTGTAGATTAGAAAATATTTTAGATTTTTATGCTGTCCATGATGGTATATGCCTGTAATCCCAGCACCTGGGAGATGCAGGTAGGAGGATCAGGAGTTATCCTCAGTAACATGAATTTGGGTCCAACCTAGGCTATATAAGACCCTGTCCAGAAATAGGGAAAGAAGGAAAGAAAGATTCAAATAAATAAATTTTAAAAATTAGAGACCTGGAGAGATGGCTTAGTGATTAAGCACGTGCCTGTGAACCCTAAGGACTCTGGTTCAAGGCTCGATTCCCCAGGACCCACGTAAGCCAGATGCACAAGGTGGCACATGCATCTGGAGTTTATTTGCAGTGGCTGGAGGCCCTGGCATGCCCATTCTCTATCTATCTGCCTCCCTCCCTCTCCCTCTCTCTCTCTCTCTCTCTCTCTGTGTGTGTGTGTGTGTGTGTGTCTGTCTGTCTGTTGCTCTCAAATAAATACATAAATAAACAAAAGAAAGAAAGGAGGGAGGGAGAGAAGAAATAAAGAAGGAAGAGAAAGAGTACAAAATGTGGGAAGCAGGGTAGTGTGGTGGGTGTGTGTCCATGTGAAATTCATCCGGTTTGCTAAGTGGTCCTAACCAGTCTTGTGCCCTCCTCAGAGTCCAGGAGCCACAGGCTTGTCTTCAAGGACCGGCTGGAACACTCAGCTCGTTTAGCTTTGATTGTTCTTAGACAGGCTCTTTAAGAGGCTGGGGTCATCTCAAAGATGGGTCCCCGAGCTGTTAGGAGCCAGGTTGGTGTCTGTTCACATGTTTAGAGACCAAGGCCTCATTGGAAAGGGCCCAGAAGACTGGGTGAGGTATTGCTTGCCTATAATCCTCACAGTCCAGAGGCAGAGGAGGATCTGGAGTTCGAGGCCAGCCTCAGCTACACAGAGACCCCCATGTCTAAAGGAGCAGCAATAACAAAAGAAAGCAGGGAAGGGGAAGGGTCAGAGGAGAAAGGCTAGAATTTGGTTGAAGATAATTTTTTTTCATTAGACTCCTAGTAATTATTATAACTGTTATTCCAGGACCGTAAAGGGTGAGTGTGAAATATCTCTTATGGAAAGAAGAGATCAAATCAGATGGGAGCAAGGGCTGTGGACTCACGGTGTGGCTATCTAAGAGCTGAACTTCCTCCACTCATTTCTTGCCACTCTAACCCTGGGGAAAGTCAGAAAGCAAAAGTTGGGTGCAAGGATGAAAGGCAGAACTCCAGGAAGCTGGGCTGGGGTGCATGTGGAAAGGAAGGGACTGGGATGTGGTCATTAGACGCAAGAAGCTGAAAACACTTCTCTGACTGACCAAGGGTCTGGCCACACCATCCACCCTGCGTTCAGCTTCCCTTGACCAGAGATCTGGGGATAGGAAGGTAGGTCTCAGGCTTCCCTGGAGATGGACAGTGCGTCTCTAGTGGCTCTGAGGTGGTCCAAAGTTTCTGAACAAGCAAATTTAGGCCTACTTTGCATAGGGAAGGGGGCTGAGCAGTGTCCAAAGGATGTGTCGGGAGTGGGGATGATAACTAAAGGAAGAAAGAAACACATTCCATGCTAGAGAGAGACTGTATTTGGACAACAGGAAAAGCTCTTTGTGGACGTCCACTTGGTCTGTTTTTTATGAAACGGGACAACCTGCAGCCGGGCAGCACAGGGCTCCTCTCAGGTGGCCTGGAAAAGTGGCTTGTGTTTTCCTAGCACCTGGGATGAAGAATGTGGGAAGGAGTTTGTTTACCAGCTCCAGATGACTGGGGAACTGCCGGCTACCGGGCGCAGGGGCGCAGCTGCCAAGGAGTGCGAGGATGGTTTCGTCTGCCAGATTGCATTTCTTATGTAAGTTTCTGGAGTTTGGAGTGGAAGGAAGAAAACACTCAGTCCTCAAACAAGAATCTTGGTTTATGATGCTGGTCAAAGCAGAACCGAGACACAGACCTGGACCCAGGTGGAGTATTTGGAAAGGGCATCTCGGGAAGCTTGACTGAGGATGTAATGGTGCCGGACAGAGTGAAGATATTCTACAGAGACACTGTGCCCCTCCCTCTGGCTGTCAGGCTATTAACACAATGATCCCCAGGGAACTGGGATTTTCCCAGGAAGAACCAGCACCAGCCAGAGGAGGAACTTGTTCCCCTGAAAGAGGTTTTACACAGTATTGACAACTTGTCAGACCACCTGGCAGGAGAGACTGGAGCCTAGACAGGATGGGTGGGACCAGGACTGCTGAGCTAAATGGACATCTTTTGCTCTATTTAAACCTAATCCTCATGTCAGCACTCCGAAGATGGATGTATGTGATCATGGGACCTCTTTATTGGGTCCTGTCCCCAGTGTGGTCACATTGAACATATTTTCACTTGTCTGTGTATTTGGTGTATGGCGGACAGGTGGTAGACCCAAGCTTGAAGGTGGGCTACAAGGGCCCAGGCTGACCCTAACAACTACAGTAACAAGAACAAAAGAAAATCCTGGGCTAAAGAGATGGCTCAGCAGTTAAGGCGTTTGCCTACAAAGCCAAAGGATCCCAGTTCAATTCTCCAGGACCCATGTAAGCCAGATGCACAAAGGGGTGCATGCGTTTAGAATTCATTTGCAGTGGCAGGAGGCCCTGGTGTGCCCATTCTCTCTCTCTCCCTTTCTCTCTCTCAAATAAATAAATAAAATATATTTTTTTAAAAATCCTAAATGCACAGCTGGGAGCATCAGTTAGGTGGGTCACAACAAAGCCGGGAAGTCCCTGCTAGTGGTCAGATGCTATCTAGTGACATTCTGATCTTGGTGGTCTGTAAATTAATACATTCCAAAGTTCTCATTTGATATTGAGCTGCTACATGGAAATATTGCCCCACTGCATATGTGGTCAGACACAGAAGTGGGCAAGGAGTGGATATGAGGGTAACTAAACTAAAGATAGCCAAGATAGCATGACTCTGGATCCGCAGCATTCCACCTCTGCAGAGGTTTTAGCCTGTCAGTCAGCTCTGTAGAGTCTTGAACACAGGTATGGCTTTTTTCCCCACCGGAAACTTTAGTTCACAATCCCATCAAGACTTCACATTGTTGGAGGAAGTGATTCCCGCCCACCTCCTTTCACAGTGGTGCAAACTCTGCCGGTGGGGACACAGGGGAGGCGCTCACAAAAGTACAGTGGTTTGCTCCGGGTTGCACAGTGTGTGGAAGAGCCAAGACTCAGCACCATTTTCTCTACCAAATGCCCAGGGTTAGAAAGAAAGGGATGAAGTCCACCATGAGGAGGAGGAGGGGTTTCTTGAACATTTCTCCAGGGCAAGATACATGTGCACATGTTCCCCAAAGAACAAGCATAAGAGAGGGAGACTGTGTGCTGATAAATCGAAGTCTTCCCTGAGGTTGGCACCCAGGGGCTGCTGGAGACACTGTTGCTGCTTCCCATTTCCCCTCAGCCATGTGAGTTGACTCATAGCTGTAGGGACAGCTTCTTGCATCAAGTATGTGGTGGTTTGAATATAAAATGTCCCCTATAGCCTCACGCATTTGTGATGAAACTTCACACTCAACCCTCAGCTGGTGGAGCCTTGCTGGAGGAGGGGTGTCACTGGGGGGCAGGCCTTGGGGTGTTATAACCCAGCTCCATTTGCCACATGTAGCTCATTCTCTCTGCCTCCTTCCCGTGGATGAGACGTGGTGCCCAGCTGCCTGCTCGTGCCATGCTTTTCTCACCATGATGAACTTCTCCCTGGAAACTATACTGCTGAAACAAACCCTTTCCATCCATCAGCAGATTCTGGTCTGATGTTTTGTCCCAGCAATGAGAAGGTGACTGCTACAAAGGACATGGGTGAACCCTCTAGGGAGACAATCCTAAGATGTTTTCTATAGAGTTCCTCAGGACAAACTGAGCCCCAGTTGCTCCCAGCATCTAAGTGTCAGGTGAAACCTTTGGAGCGTATTGACTTTCCGACCACGAGCTTCTGCCAAGTTGAGAACGTCATTAGACAGCACCTGAGACCAATCGCAGAGATTTCCCCACTGTACTGTGACCCACCTGTCAGACATTCCCACCTGTGCATTTGAAACATGCCTTTGATTGAGGATCACTTTTGTTCTGTAGCTATAAAAACTTCATGAAACTGCTTCTAAGTTAGAACATGCTATTTAGGGCAACCTGAATCCATTTTCCTAGGTCATGGCCGCTCACATTTGGCTTAAGAATAACTCTCTCTTTCCCTTTGAGGTGAGAGCTGTGCTTTTTGTCTAGAGGATAAACCACAGGAGTGTGAGGTAAGCCTTGGGGATAAGAAAATGTGCATTTTCAGTCCTTTTCTACCATTCTTTTTTTTTTTTTTTTTTTTACATGTTTTATTTATTTATTTGAGAGAGAGAAAGAGGCAGAGAGAGAGAAAGAGAGAGAGAGAGCCAGGGCCTCCAGCCACTACAAACAAACTCCAGACGCATGCGCCCCCTTGTGCCTCTGGCTTACGTGGGTCCTGGGGAATCGAGCCAGGATCTTTTTGCTTTGCAGGCAAATGCCTTAACTGCCAAGCCATCTCCCTAGCCCCGTTCTGCCATTCTTAGAACAAAGACTAGTGTCACAATGTGACCCAGAGGGTGGAGTGGAGGTGAGGGGCATCTTGGGACTGCCTCATTTTCACAAATCCATCCCAAGGCTCCTGAGTTCTGCTGCTTGCTCTGTGTTCTGAGAACTGTGACTCACAGAGGTAAAAGAAGAGGGGAGAACTGCACAAAACAACCCAAGTCCACTAATGCCATCCAGTCGCAGGCTCTTTATTTTGGGCTCCTTGTGGATGACCCCTTGTATAACAAAAATGCTAATTTTAAATCAAACTTATGGATGCAGCGAGCAGGAGGGAAGGCAGAGCTCTTTCTTGGCAATTTCAGTTGCTGCAAGAGGCACCAGGCTGCTAAAGGGTATACATGTGCTATGCCACAGCCGAGAAGCTTGGGAGCCAGGAGTGGGTGTGTTTGCAGCCAGAGCTCTGTACTTAAGAGACAATCTGTCATCCTTGAGCGGATGCTGATGAGCCTAAAGGAGACTTCCAGAGAAGATACTGCTGGTTTTGTGGTAGAAGAAATTTGACAGAAAAACCAAGCCCAGATGATGCTCTAAAGTCCCTCTGTCCCCAAAGCCATATCCTACTTTATGGTTTCTATTGTACAAACCTTTACCATGGAGACAGCATGACCCTGAGTGTCCTCCCAATCTATACAGCTGCTTCCTGCTTGTAATATGTTATGTGATTAGTGCAGCTATAGACAACCTCCCCCGACCTTCTTGTTTGCAACCCAGAAGCTTAACTCAGTGATAATGTGAAGAACTCAAGGTGATGTCAGACTGCCTGCCATACTGCCTATAAAAACTCTGAGCCAGTGTTGGAAGAGATTCCCCTGGGCAAGGCCACCCAATCACAGGGCACGGCTTATCTGACAGGGAAGCAGGTGCTCCCTGACGACCAGACGTCTTCTCCTATCAATCTGCTTCTTCCATCCTGTTCCTATCGAGCACAACCTGCCACTTCTGTGGAAGAGAGGGCCTTGCTAAGAGAGTTGAAGACAGGAATAAATGCTTAGTCGTGCCTCAAAGGTCAGAGAGACCCACAGGTGCATACCCAATTCACAGGGGCTCAGCCTCGCTCCCATTCTGCAGTCGCTGTGGACTGGGTCAGACCTGACTCACCTGCCACAATATGTGGGTTCCCAGCTTTCCAGTTCCCACTCAACCCCATAAACTAAGGTTTACCCTCTCAAGTGTTTTGAGCCACTTTGACACAGCAGCAATCACTTGTTCTCAGGATGGCCAGCTATGAGTCACTGCAGTGAACCACCCTTTATAAAAGGAATGTACTTTCACCTCAGAGCTGACAGCACCAGTAACCCTTGGTTGTAAACACAAATGTTTAGATGTTAGAATTTGGCAGGCACATCATATCTGTTTATTAAAACAAGTAGTAATGGGGCTGGAGAGATTGCTTAGCCGTTATGGTGCTTGCTTGAGAAGCCTAAGGACCCATGTTCAACTCTCCAGATCCCATGTAAACTAGACGCACAAAGGTGAGGCAAGCACAAGGTCACACATGCCCACTAGGTGGTGCAAGCATCTGGAGTTCAATTGCAGTGGCTGAGGCCCTGGTGTGCCAATTCTCTCCTTCTCTCTCTCTCTCTCTCTCTCTCTCTCTCTCTCTCTCTCTCTCTCACACACACACACACACACACACACACACACACACACACACACAATAAAAGGCCAGTTTGTTGGGCTGGCCTCAAGAAACCAGTAATGGTCCCCACTGGAACCTATGACTTCCCTAGCTACAGGTTTTGCCCTGGCATACAGTGCCAAACACAAATTCCCTCCTATAGAGTGGAACTTAAATCCAGTCAGAAAGCAATTGGTTTCACCTTTAGTAATTGTGTCACTACTACTTTGCTTTCCCAGGAGTCAGATTGATTCTATCTGCTGTCATGTCCCACAACCTCATGAACCAGGCTAGGAGAAGCTATTTCATTCCTTATTTCAAAATATCCCCCATTCTAGCTGGGCATGGTGGTGCATACCTTTAATCCCAGCACTCAGGAGGCAGAGGTAGGAGGATAGCCATGAGTCCAAGACTACCCTGAGACTACATAGTGAATTCAGATCAGCCTGGGCTAGAGTAAAACCCTACCTCAAAAAACAAAACAACCATCTCTCCTAAAACAATTAAAAAATAATTATATGAGATATTATGCCTTATGGTTGGTTGGTTGGTTCAAGGAGATTACTTTAGAAAATTTAAACTAAAAGCCAGGTTTTGTTTGTTTGTTTGTTTTTGTTGTTTTGAGACAGGGTCTCATGTAGCCCAAGCTAGCCTCAAACTCCCTAAGTAGACAAGGATGACTTTGAACTCCCAGTCTTTCTGCCACCATCTTCCAAGTGCTAGGATTACAGGCCTTCACTACCCGCTGGTTTATGAAGGGCTAGGGCTTGAACCCAGGGTTTTGTGCAACCACCACCAGCTGAGCTCTATCCCAGCCCTGAAAGCCAGCTTTAAAGAGCCCGAAGAACCCGTGTATGTTTCTGGGGTGGAGGGTCAGGAGCGTGTGTGGCACTGTGGCCACTGCAGTGTTCCTTCCACATGATCCAATCTACAGTTCAGGAGTTGCCTTATCTTGCTTCCCAGAAAGTCCAAGAATGGCATCTTTCCCTTCTCTTCCTGGGGGTGGAAGGCAACTACAGCAATCTCTGGGCTTGAGCAAGCGCATCTCAGCTACAGCCAGTCCCCCACAAAGGACACATATTCGGGATGCTTTATCCTCCCCAGCTGGGTGTGTGTGGAGAGAGAAAGGGGTGCCCTTCAGAATGCCCACATTGTAATTATTTCCATTTTATGAGAAGTAGGTTTCAATGATAGTCTGGTTTGTAAAACTGGGTCAACAAGCGGGCCAGTGGTGATGCCATGTACAAGAGGGGGCTTGAGGTTGTCAGGATGGGAACAGCAATTAGAAGACCTTTTGTGAGCAAATGATTTCCTCTGGATATGATGTTATGTCATGAGAGAGAGAGAGAGGTGTTGATTCTAAGATGCCATATTTTATCATTTCTGCTATGGGGATGTGTGTTCTGATCTGTGGTATTTTCACAATTGCTGGAGACTACATGATCTGTGGCTCTTACATCTGCAGCTCAAACCCAGTATTGCTCATTCACACTGCAGACATTTCCTCTGACAGCTCTCTGGCTATTCATACTGATCACTTTAATAACATATGTGCTGGGTGTTGTACATGGTAACCTTAAGGGCTATGGACCCTGTATTCATAAAGGTCACACTATAATTTAGCATTGAGAATGCAGTGAGAGGTCTACGCAGCTTGGCATTGTGTTCATGGAAAGACAGACATGGGAATAATACTAGTGAACTCACATCCACCACCAGAGAAGCGATTGCACTTCTGTGTTTTCTCAGCCCACACTCACCAGCTGATTTATGCAAGTCATCAACAGGAGGGAGAAACTGTGCTATGTGTGATGTTAAGTTATCAGCAATAGGATTTCCCAGAACCCAGCAAGCCATGTACCAGAAGGCAGGACAGACTGCCACATTCTTCACCTTCTTACCTTCTTGTTGCTGGGTCAAAACACCTGACCAGAAGCAGCTGATAGGGGAGGAAAAGGTTTATTTCAGCTTACAGTGTTGAGGGCCAGTTTCATCATGGTAAGAGAAATACGACAGGCCCAAGCAGGAAGCCTAGGTCACGTCGCTACATCAATGGGACAGAAGTCAAACAAGAAAGCTGGACTTTGAGCCATAGCTAGGGCTTACCAAGACACCCAGCACATACTGTCTTCCATCAAGCTCCCTCTCCAGTGATTAGATCAA
This sequence comes from Orientallactaga sibirica, assembly GCA_036365145.1. Lineage (NCBI taxonomy): Eukaryota > Metazoa > Chordata > Mammalia > Rodentia > Dipodidae > Orientallactaga > Orientallactaga sibirica. The sequence continues at coordinate 8,689,795 of JAEOAD010000009.1, forward strand.
CTGAAAACAAAAATAGAGGCACAAAACTTCCATCTCTACCCAAACGCAGGACAGCAGAACCTTGTATCTACCCTTGTCTAGAAGCCAAGAGAAATGATTACATTGGGGTGGGGCTGTGATGGTTTATATGGATTGTCAACTTGACAAAGACCTAGGGAATCCTCTAGACATGACTGTGAGGGACTATCTTGATTAGGTTAACTGAGGTGGAAAGACCTGACTGTGGGCAGCACCATCTCGTAGGATGGGGTCCGGGACTGTATAAGAGGAGAGAGCTGGCTGAGCCGCAGCATACATCACTCTGCTTCCTCGCTGTGGACTGATGTGAGCAGCTGCCTCGAACTTCTGCCACCATGCCTTCCCCACCAAGATGGACTGTGACCTGGAACTATAAGCTGAAATCAACCTTCCTTCCTTAAAGGCTCTTGTCAGGTATTTGGTCATAAGAAAAAAAGCAACTAATCCAGGCTACCAAATAAACTAGGCATGATGAAGACTTCCTGAAGCACACCCAAAATTTTAGGATCAATAGTAAAATCAAATTATGGCCATCTTTCCTGAACTTTCTTTACGTCAAGTTGTTTTCATACAAGTTTTATTCACAGTCTGGTTCCTGCGATTGCTGATTTACAGAAATACTAGGACCACATTTTTCTACAGAGACACTTGCTCAGCCATATTTGTAGCTGTTCTGTTCACAAGAGCTAGGAAACAGGATCAGCCCAGATGCCCATCAACAGATGGTTAATGAAGGTGTACGTCTACACAATAGAATCCTACTCAGCAGTAAGGAAAAATGAAATAATGGAATTTGCAGGAAAATAGATGGACTTGGGAAAAAACAATAGGGCAGAACTTAGGCATAGTGGTATAGACCCGCAGTTCCAGCTACTTGGAAGGCTGAGGCAGAAAGATTGCATGCGACCAGTTCTGTAGTGTTCTGTGCCACTTGTATGTCCATACTATGTATTGTGATGGGATCACACCAGGAACTCCAGCCAGGGCAACATTACAGACATTGTCTCTCCAAAATTATTAACTAGGTGTTGGAGGGGTAGCTCAGTGGTAGAGCATGTGCTTTGCATGTTTGAAAACCTGGGTTCAACCTGAAACACCTTCCCCCCCAAAAAAAAAAATCCCTGCACAAGAGCTGGGCATGGTGGTGCATCTCTTTTATTCCCAGTGCCCTGGAGGCTGAGGGGTGAAGATTGCTGTGTGTTCCAGGTCAGCCTGGGGTGGAGTGAAAACACAAAGGATCCTCTCACAAAACTTCAGTACAACGAGAGGGAGAGGATAGTTACTCCCAAGACTTACACTCTGAGATTTCCACCAGCCAAGAGGAAGGTTGTAGGAATAACCAGAGCCAGGAGCTAGAATACCACCAGGACATTGTATCCATCCCAGCCACTCAGGTCTCATTGTAGACTGTTGTCCACCAGCAGACAGGAAGACAGTGGGATGCGGATAGCTTTAAAAAGATTGTAGGGCTGGAGAGATGGCTTAGCCATTAAGGCGCTTCCTTGAAAAGCCTAAGGACCCAAGTTTGATTCCCCACTACCCACCTAAGCCAGATACACAGGGTGGCACATGTGTCTGGAGTTTGTTTGCTGTGGCTGAGGCCCTGGCATGCCTGTTCTCATTCTCTCTCTCTCTCTTCTCTCTCTCTCTCTCTCTCTCTCTCTCTCAAAATTGGCCTCTTTCTCTCTGTCTCTCAAATAAATAAATAAATAAACAAACAAACAAATGATTTTAAAAGATTTTAAAATTGGGTTCTCTTTGAAACTTGATTTCAGCACTGCTGGGGAGGACAGCTCCTTGCCATGGTGTCTGGGAAGCCCAAGACCACTTAGACAGTAAAGACATAGCCAAGAAGTAAAGGGGAGCTACCACACACTCCAGTTCTCAAGGAATAGGAGCTGGCAGGGTACTGGCCACGCTCCTCTTTGGGGGAGAATGAGAAGAACATTCTACATTGATCCTCAGTGCATTGAGCAGGACAGAGATGCAGTTGCCTGCAAGCTCACTGATGCATTTTCAATCCTTCTCCCTGTTGCAGTTAATTTCTCATGGCTGGGACAGGATGTCAGTCCAGAAGCAGCTTAGGGATGAAAGAGTTTATTTAGGTTTGTGTTTCCAGGGAAGTTTCATCATGGCGGGGGAAGCAGGGCATGAGCAGATGACAGAGTATCACATCTTCACATCAGAAGGGGGAGGAAGTAGCAAGGTGAGCTGAGCCCTCGACATCCAGTGGGCTAATAAACCCCCAGGGGACACTGCTCCTCCTCCTGCTTCAAGGCTGTACCTCCTAAAGGACCCTCAACTTCCCAAATGGCTTCCAGCTAGGAATCAATTATTCAAAACACATGAGCATATGGGGCCATTTCACTCCAACCTCCACAGTCCCTTACCCATCTCATTCTCCTCCTTCCTCACATCTGCCTCTTGCAACCACCTCCCAGTGTATGAAAAGGAAAGCAAGAAGTGTGGTGATGTTATGAAGACACTGGAATTCTTCCACACAGTGGTGGGAAGGCAAGCACGCGGGTGCTCCAGGTTGAACAGCACCTGGTATCTCGACTCACATTCCAAAGGCAACGCGAGAGCCGGTGGCCTAGCAGTAAAGCTCTGGCAATGGCAGCAAAGACTCCCAACAGCAATGCCGTCTCCCTGCCCACCATCTAGAAAGACTCCTAAACAGCAATGCCGTCTCCCTGCCCACCATCCAGAAAGACTCCTAAACAGCAATGCCATCTCCCTGCCCACCATCCAGAAAAACTCCTAAACAGCAATGCCATCTCCCTGCCCACCATCCAGAAAGACTTCTAAACAGCAATGCCATCTCCCTGCCCACCATCCAGAAAGACTTCTAAACAGCAATGCCATCTCCCTGCCCACCATCCAGAAAGACTTCTAAACAGCAATGCCATCTCCCTGCCCACCATCCAGAAAGACTCCTAAACAGCAATGCCATCTCCCTGCCCACCATCCAGAAAGACTCCTAAACAGCAATGCCATCTCCCTGCCCACCATCCAGAAAGACTTCTAAACAGCAATGCCATCTCCCTGCCCACCATCCAGAAAGACTCCTAAACAGCAATGCCATCTCCCTGCCCACCATCCAGAAAGACTCCTACACAGCAATGCCCTCTCCCTGCCCACCATCCAGAAAGACTCCTAAACAGCAATGCCGTCTCCTGCCCACCATCCAGAAAGACTCCTAAACAGCAATGCCATCTCCTGCCCACCATCCAGAAAGACTTCTAAAAGCAACTCCTGCCCACCATCCAGAAAGCAAGCAATGCCCTCTCCCTGCCCACCATCCAGAAAGACTCCCAACAGCAATGCCCTCTCCCTGCCCACCGTCCAGAAAGACTTCTAAACAGCAATGCCATCTCCCTGCCCACCATCCAGAAAGATTCCTAAACAGCAATGCCATCTCCCTGCCCACCATCCAGAAAGACTTCTAAACAGCAATGCCATCTCCTGCCCACCATCCAGAAAGACTTCTAAACAGCAATGCCTTCTCCTGCCCACCATCCAGAAAGACTTCTAAACAGCAATGCCCTCTCCCTGCCCACCATCCAGAAAGACTTCTAAACAGCAATGCCATCTCCACTGCCCACCATCCAGAAAGACTCCTAAACAGCAATGCCATCTCCCTGCCCACCATCCAGAAAGACTTCTAAACAGCAATGCCCTCTCCCTGCCCACCATCCAGAAAGACTCCTAAACAGCAATGCCATCTCCCTGCCCACTGTCCAGAAAGACTTCTAAACAGCAAAACTCCCACCATCCAGCTAAACAGCAATGCCATCTCCCTGCCCACCATCCAGAAAGACTCCTAAACAGCAATGCCATCTCCTGCCCACCATCCAGAAAGACTCCTAAACAGCAGTGCCCTCTCCCTGCCCACCATCCAGAAAGATTCCTAAACAGCAATGCCATCTCCTGCCCACCATCCAGAAAGACTCCTAAACAGCAATGCCATCTCCTGCCCACCATCCAGAAAGACTTCTAAACAGCAATGCCATCTCCCTGCCCACCATCCAGAAAGACTCCTAAACATTCCTGCCCACCGTCCAGAAAGACACACAGCAATGCCATCTCCTGCCCACCATCCAGAAAGACTCCTAAACAGCAATGCCGTCTCCCTGCCCACCATCCAGAAAGACTCCTAAACAGCAGTGCCATCTCCTGCCCACCAACCAGAAAGACTCCCAACAGCAATGCCATCTCCCTGCCCACCATCCAGAAAGACTCCCAACAGCAATGCCCTCTCCCTGCCCACCATCCAGAAAGACTCCTAAACAGCAATGCCGTCTCCCTGCCCACCATCCAGAAAGACTCCTAAACAGCAGTGCCCTCTCCCTGCCCACCAACCAGAAAGACTCCCAACAGCAATGCCATCTCCCTCCCCACCATCCAGAAAGACTCCCAACAGCAATGCCCTCTCCCTGCCCACCATCCAGAAAGACTCCCAACAGCAATGCCATCTCCCTGCCCACCATCCAGAAAGACTCCTAAACAGCAATGCCCTCTCCCTGCCCACCATCCAGAAAGACTCCCAACAGCAATGCCCTCTCCCTGCCCACCATCCAGAAAGACTCCCAACAGCAATGCCATCTCCCTGCCCACCATCCAGAAAGACTCCTAAACAGCAGTGCCCTCTCCCTGCCCACCATCCAGAAAGACTCCTAAACAGCAATGCCATCTCCCTGCCCACCATCCAGAAAGACTCCTAAACAGCAATGCCATCTCCCTGCCCACCATCCAGAAAGACTCCTACACAGCAATGCCCTCTCCCTGCCCACCATCCAGAAAGACTCCTAAACAGCAATGCCATCTCCCTGCCCACCATCCAGAAAGACTCCTAAACAGCAGTGCCCTCTCCCTGCCTACCATCCAGAAAGACTCCTAAACAGCAGTGCCCTCTCCCTGCCCACCATCCAGAAAGACTCCTAAACAGCAATGCCATCTCCCTGCCCACCATCCAGAAAGACTTCTAAACAGCAATGCCATCTCCCTGCCCACCATCCAGAAAGACTCCTAAACAGCAGTGCCCTCTCCCTGCCCACCATCCAGAAAGACTCCCAAACAGCAATGCCATCTCCCTGCCCACCATCCAGAAAGACTTCTAAACAGCAATGCCCTCTCCCTGCCCACCATCCAGAAAGACTTCTAAACAGCAATGCCCTCTCCCTGCCCACCATCCAGAAAAACTCCTAAACAGTAATGCCATCTCCCTGCCCACCATCCAGAAAAACTCCTACACAGCAATGCCATCTCCCTGCCCACCATCCAGAAAGATTCCTAAACAGCAATGCCATCTCCCTGCCCACCATCCAGAAAGACTTCTAAACAGCAATGCCATCTCCCTCCCCACCATCCAGAAAGACTCCCAACAGCAATGCCCTCTCCCTGCCCACCATCCAGAAAGACTTCTAAACAGCAATGCCATCTCCCTGCCCACCATCCAGAAAGACTCCCAACAGCAATGCCATCTCCCTGCCCACCATCCAGAAAAACTCCTACACAGCAATGCCATCTCCCTGCCCACCGTCCAGAAAGACTCCCAAACAGCAATGCCATCTCCCTGCCCACTGTCCAGAAAGACTCCCAAACAGCAATGCCATCTCCCTTCCCACCGTACAGAAATACTCCTAAACAGCAATGCCATCTCCCTGCCCACCATCCAGAAAAATTCCTAAACAGCAATGCTATCTCCCTGCCCACCATCCAGAAAAACTCCTAAACAGCAATGCCATCTCCCTGCCCACCATCCAGAAAAACTCCTACACAGCAATGCCATCTCCCTGCCCACCATCCAGAAAGACTCCTACACAGCAATGCCATCTCCCTGCCCACCATCCAGAAAAACTCCTACACAGCAATGCCATCTCCCTGCCCACCGTCCAGAAAGCACACAACTGACCTCTCTCTTTGAGGTTGCATTCAGGACTCTGGAGTATCAACTTATGCTCTCTGGTGATGACATCACTTCCTGGGCCCCAGAAAGGTATCTGATATTTGACTCCTCATAAGCCGCTCAACAAAAAAAAGTTCCTGAAGTGCTCCTTAAAATTATGTTCTCACACCCTCCTCCAAACAAGCCTTAGCTGGTTTCTTTCTCCTCAACTTGACAATAAGAATACAGAGTAGGACAGAAGCAACAGCAGCAAATTATAAGTATCATTTTCTGCTTTGTTTTGCATGTGTGCATCTGTGTTTGCGTGTGGTGATTATACACACATGTGCACCTGCGTGTGGAGGTCAGAGGTCATGTTGGATGGCTTCTTCATTTGCTCTCCACTTAGTACCCAGGCCTTCATGCTTGCACAGCAGGCACATTATCCATTTAGGCATCTCCCCATCCCCCTTTCCTGCTCTTTTATGAGTAGAAAAACTTTGCAGGAAGATAAGTCCCATTCTGAAGGCCCATACATACCATGAATGAATCACGGGGCTCCCACATGGGGGTCCTGGTGAGAGTAGGAAAGAGAATACACCCTCCATGGGAATGGAGACTGCATGAATCCTTCATGGGCAGAAATGCACACTCTAATCCTGGTACATAGTTCACAGGATTATTTGGTATGCATAAGTGGAAATGGACACACACACACACACACACACACACACCCCACTGTTATTTCTCCATTTTCTTCTGTTATTACTGCAGTGTGATTGGTGAGGCAGTAGGCAGGTCATGGACCAAAGTCAGGAGACAAGGCACACGTTTGCGGGGATGTGAGAAAGCCCAACCACACAGCTCTCCTCGTGTTCACTTGCACTGGCATCTAGAACTGCTAAAATGAGGTTCCGAAAACGATTAGCTTGGGTGTTTTTGGAAAAGAAAGCCTGGGGGAACAGTTTCCGGTGTAACTTCCAACAAAAATAAAATCTGATTTTAAAATAAAATCTGATTATGTCCACTTGCCCCTGAGAACATACACTTTAATAGATAAAAATACTTGTCCAGAGTATTTGAGTCAGCAGATGGCAGACCAGAGACCAGGGAAGTGTAAGGCTCACTAATCCAAGTCAGGGTTCAAGGGTCAATGGTTCCTGGAGCAGCCAGACCTGCTTCTGAGTTACAGGGAGGCCAGTGGAAGCTTTCTTCCTCGGGGGTAGAACAAGGGGAAGGGAAAGAAATCTCAAACTGAGGACTCTGGGAAGGCGCCCTGTCCTCCATGGCCCTTTGTCAGCATGCGCGGAGGCCCCACAGGTCGAGGGGAGCATGGAGGTGTGTCATTCCCAAATGCTCCTCGGGTTTGCTTTCCTTCCTGGGAAGGTCAGGTTTCTCTTCACTCGGAGCATGCTGAAAGCTGGCCTGGTGACTCTGTTGTGGAGAAAGGCAGCCCCTAGGCCTTTCCTCCTGCTGCAGAACTGAGACAGCCCAGGAAGAGGAGGGACACTGACCTGTCCAGCAGAAAGGAAGACGGATGAAAACCACCCAGGAGAGAAAACAAGCCCTGTGAGCCTTCACGGGACAGGGGGCCTCTCTGGGCACTCGGAGGACTGACTCTTTTTTCTCTTGGGCGCTCGGAGGACTGACTCTTTTTTCTCTTTGAGGTGGACTGCTCTTCCCAGCATGCAATCTGTCCTCCTTGCTCTGCTAAAAGAATGCAAATTCCACTATGTGAAAAATGTCTCTGATGGGCCTACCCTCTGCCCTCTTCCCCATGACCCTCTCGGAGGATCCCATCCCAGCATCCCGTTCTCAGATTTTTCTCTTTGAGGGGTGGACTGGCCATCACTGTGAAAGCCAATGTCGCAGAGACGGGAGAGGCAGGTGCGGGAGACAGCCCCAACAGCATGCAATCTGTCCTCCTTGCTCTGCTAAAAGAATGCAAATTCCACTATGTGAAAAATGTCTCTGATGGGCCTACCCTCTGCCCTCCCCCATCCCATCTTAGTGACCCTCTCAAGACACAAGGGTGGGCCCAGACATAGGTGTATCCCATCCCAGCATCCCGTTCTCACAGATGGGCACAGCTCCAGGAAGGGGAAGCATGACCAATGGGGGTAAGACTTGTTTAGTGTCTTTCCCTTTAACGTGGAGAAACAATTGACAAAAGTCAACAAAGTGAGGCCTGTGGCCATCACTGTGAAAGCCAATGTTGGATCTTGGGAATGCCAGACGAAATACCCATTGTACTGATAGAGCTCTCAGAGGTCATAGTAGAGCACTCGGCAGGTCAGAGGGGAGACAGCCCACAACACCTGGGTCGGTGTGCCGGAATGCAGACCACAACTGGATTTCCCATTCATGGTTGTCAATAAACCCTGAAGCTTTTGAAATGAAGCCAAGTCTGATTGAATTATGACTCATGCTGCATTCAGTTTTTATACCTGAAAATATATAAAAGCCATTTGATCATTTTTAAAAAAAGTTCTCTTCTGCCTTGTCTATCCAGGTGGATAGGGGAAGAATTCCCCCTTGGGAGTGGAAGGACAGCTATGGTTAGGATCAAGACCCACAGGAGCTCAACGCCCCCTCCCTCCCCCCCTCACACTCATTCATCTCTTTTTGTTTTTTTTTTCATTTTTGGTTTTTCAATGGTGTAGGGTGGGAAGATCACTCTGGCAGACCAGGCTGACCTGACACACAAACAGTGGTGCAAACTCTGTAATTCTCAGGCTGGCCTGAGAACTGACCAGCCCTAAATCCCCAGAAGTTCCCTCGCCTTGAGGAACCGCACTAGCCTCTGTAATTTGGTGCTGAGAAGTAAAGGAGAATGCACCAGACCAACCACGCCTGGCAAGAAATGCAGATGGCTTTTGAGCCCTTGCTCTGCAAAATCTGATGGCCCAGTGACCACATAGGGCCAGATGCAAAGTCAGATGGTCAATGTCCAATATCTCTTCCCCGCTCCTCCATGAAGGGGATGGATGAAGATGACTAATGGGGGTCAATTTGGAGGCCAGAGTTTAGTGTCTTTTCCCTTTAAAACCAAGCTGGGGTTCTACACAAGGTGGCAAGGAAAGAAACAATTGTCTGTCTGTCTGTCCAGTTTGCTCTCTTTCTAAAAAAATACAATATTTATCAACAAATGTCTTATCTTTATTGCTGGAGTGGGAATTGACTAAGACTTAGTTATAACCTTGAAAAGCTTGGGGTGGAGGAGACAGTCACATGACATTAAGTTGGATGCCCTCCTTGGGAATGCCATCTGTGAAATACCCATTGTACTGATATGAGCGGCTCTCAGAGGTCACAGTGTGACCCAGTACACTCTATAAAAGCAGCTGCAGATTTGGGCCCCCGCCCTCCGCCATCAGCTCATCTGTTAACTGCTCTCCAATAAACTGTGATACAAGAAGGATCGCTGTTCCTTTCCTGCTGGTTGGGGAACACGCTATAGTCTGCTTCATCCCTCTGAAAGCCGCTGACAGTGAAGTGGCCCATGGTGACAGGGCATGGAGGCTGAGTACAGAACAAGAGGTGTGTGAAGGTGTCACCGCTGTGGTTTCCAGCTCTGGAGACTAGGGATTAGTTTTCTGCATTTTTTGTAAACAGAGAAATCTGCCCAACATCAGGACAGTCTTTGTCAAATGGAGCCAAGTCTAGGAAGAAACAAAAGAAATCGAACAAAAAAGGAAAATGAGCTCATAAGAATTTTAAAACCACTTTACAGAGGTTTAAAGTATAATAAATTGAAATTATATAAAATTCACCATTTGATCATTTTTAAAAAATATTTTATTTTTATTTATTTATTAGGGAGAGGGAGAGAGAGGGAAAGAGGCAGGTAAAGAGAAAGAGAGAGAATGAGTGTGCCAGGGCATCCAGCCACTGCAAACAAACTCCAGATGCATGGGCCCACTTGTGCACTGTTTGATCGATTTTGACATGTGTGGCCACTCTCGGAGCCATCACCACAGTGAAGGTAATGAACTTTCCCTCAGGAAGTTCTCTGGTGCCCCTTCCCGCCCCCCAGGACTACCCCCACACAATCATTCATCTCTTTTTTGTCACTATAGATCAATCTCCTTTCCCTAGCATTGTTCATCAGAATGTTAACATAGGTTAACAATGGTGTCTAGGGCTGGGAAGATGGCCCCATTGTGAAAGGCCTTTGCTTGCAAAGCCTGCAGACCTAGGTTCAATTCCCAAGCCATCAACATAAACCAGACACACAAACAGTGGTGCAAATGTCTGTAATTTTTGGTGACAAGAGGCCCTGGTATTCCCACACACAAACACCCCCCACACACTCACCCCACTGAGTTGGGGTTAGACCTCTCTGACCAGCCCTAAATCCCCAGAAGTTCTCCTCTCACTCAGCCTTGAGGAACGAGCCGCACGCTAGCCTGGTGGTGGCTGTAATTTGGAAACTACAAGCAATAACATCTACCCAACAAGGGCCAAAGGTGTTAGTGACGTGGATTGGAGAGTGAGGGGAGAATGCACCAGACCAATCTGGGGCACTCATCTATACAAGACAAGAAGCAGGGACTGGACAGATGGCTCAGTGGTTAAAGGCACTTGCTTGCAAAATCTGATGGCCCAGTGACCACATAGGGCCAGATGCACAAAGTTGCATAAGTGTCTGGATTTCATTTGCCATGGCAAGAGACTCTGCCATGCTCATTCTCTCTCTCCCCCTCTCTTTCTCAAATAAATAAATAAAGCATTTTTTTAAGCTAAGCAAGAAAATGAAGTTTAAACTGAAGCCCAGGGTATGTAGGAGGATCACCTTCACATGTTCCTAAACAGTAAAGCAAATTAGTCGTAGAGATGGTGAAGTTGATCCTTGGGACATTACAGTCAGAAACAAAGATAGGGCTGGGGAGATGATTTAGTGGTTAAGGCACTTGTCTGTGAAGCCTAAGGACCCAGGTTTGATTCCTCAGGACCCACATAAGCCAGATACACAAGGTGGCACATGTGCCTGGAGTTTGTTGGAGGCTCTGGTGTGCCCTTTCTCCTCTGTGTGTGTGTGTGTGTGTCTGCCTGCCTCTTTCTCTCTCTCTCAAAAAAATACAATATTTATAAAACAAAGATAAAGTCTTATCTTTATGGTTTAAAGTAGTCACTATGCTGCCTAAGAGCGGGAATTGACTAAAGACATGCTAAATTCTCATCCAGGTCTGCAGTACACTCTATAAAAAGCTGCAGATTTTATCAGTGTTAACCAAGTGCTCTCCAATAAACTTTAGAAATAGCTGAGGAGATTAGGCAGCAGGTGAAGGAGTTTGCTCATAAAGCCTGTCAGCCTGGGTCCAACTCCCTAGTGTCCACATACAGCCAGATATAAACAGTGGTACATATGGGGCTGGAGAGATGGCTTAGTGGTTAAGGCACCTGCCTGTCAAGCCTAAGAATGTCCGTTCGATTCTCCAGGTCCCATGTTTAGCCAGGCACAAAAAGTGATGTGAGGGCGTGCACGTGTCTGGAGTTCGTTCACAGTGGCTGAGAGGCCATTGGAGTGCCCATTCTCTCTTTCTCTCTCTCTCTCTCAAAAAAATAAGTGGCACATATGTCTGGCATTCATTTTTACTGGCAAGAGACCCTGGCATGCCCATCAACACAAAAATAAATAAATAGATAGATAAATAAGTAATAAATAAATACCACAAAAGTACTTTGAAGAGAAGCTTATCACATGGACATTCAAAAGTTCACTGTGAAAATCCACATTATAAGCATTTGTGCTGAGACGGGGTCAGCAATGGTGGGCACAGGGCACTTCCACATGCCTGACGCTTGTTTGGAGACAGGCTGGCATGTATGACCCACCATTGCCATGAGGTCAGTTACCTTCTGGACATATTTTTCAGCTCAGAGACAGTAAAGAGGGCTCATTAATACTGAGATTATATAGATGTACAAATAAATCATGTCCAACGCCCCCCCCCCACACACACATCCTCTCTAGGGCAATAAAATGTGATGGATGCAGTTCTATTGTTTGCATAAACGCCATCTCCCATATCCTGGACCTCTTCCGTGATTCAGGGCTACTGGAGATCAATACGTGCTACCCCAAAATCATTCTTCTTATCTTTTATGAGGCCATACTGGCCATTATATTAGAAACTAATGCCAAATGATTTGGAAATCAATTTTTCAGTGTGTCCTCATCTGGGGAGGTGGTGGGCCCTGGAGGAAGTACACTCAAATCATTCAAGATGGGAAGTGGGTGGGGTAGTGATTTTTGTCACACTGTGATGCAAAAGTCTGTGTGTCACAGAGTCATTCCACATGTCTGTATGCTCCTGTGCTCAATCCAGTGTTTATCACACATGAAGAGCTACGTGAATGCTTACTAAATAGAGGAACAAATGACTCAGAATTGTGACTCTTAATTATCCATGTTGTTTCCAAAAGAAATAAGTGCCCCAAATCTCCATGAATAGGTTTGCTATTCCCTTAAGGTATAATCCCATGACATAGATTTACAGATTAAAGGACATTAGTATCTTTAAAAATCATCCTTAGGGACTGGAGAGATGGCTTAGCAGTTAAGGCATTTGCCTACAAAGCCAAAGGATCCCGGTTTGATTCTCCAGGACTCACATAAACCAGATGCACAAGAGGCGCATGCATCTGGAGTTTGTTTGCAGTGGCTAGAGGCCCTGGTGTGCCCATTCTCTCTCTGTCTGCCTCTCTTCTCTCTCTCTATCTCTCCTTGCAAATAAATAAATAAAAATTTTTAAAAATCTTCCTTGTGTATACTATGTGTTTTGAAAATTATTTTAAAACCAATTTACATGTGCACAGCAGTGTGTGTACTTTGGTATGTGTGGTGTACACACACATATGTCCTGTGAGCTCACCTGTGGGCAGAGTTGCTTACTGATTCCAAAGCTTGCCATTCATGAGCCCTGGCTATGCTCTCTGCTCCCCACACAACTGGGGGTACATATGTGTGTGGTCATGTCCAGCTGCTTATCTGGAATCTGGAGATTCTAATGTGGAGGGATCTCTCAGACCTCCTCAAGCCTTCATGCTTGTGCAGAAAGTGCACTTAACCACTGATCCATCTCTCACTTTTTCTTAGAGAGAGAGCGAGCAAGAGAGAGACACGAGGGAAAGAGAGAATTGGTGTGCCAGGGCCTCAGCCACTGCAATGGAACTCCAGATGCTTGCGCCACCTAGTGGTCATGTACAATCCTATGCTTACCTCACCTTTGTGGGTCTGGCTTATGTGGGATCTGGAGAGTAGAACATAGGTCCTTAAGGCTTTGCAGGCAAGTGCCTTAACTACTAAGCCATCTATCCAATTCCACCCCTCACTTTTAATATCACTAACCCTGGAGTGACCAGACATTATGCCTCCCAAGATGATACAATTTGAATTAATGTTATTGATGATGTGCTCTGGCTCCAAATTTCAACCTAAACTTGGAGTTTTGAGTCTCAGAAGAGGGAGGCTTCTGCAGGACTTCTGACTGGGTCTTTTCTTTGGGTCAGTATCATGACAAAAAAGAGGGAGGCTATTCCACATGGAAATAAAGTTAAAAGATGTAACAAAATGACACTGTGTGAAGCTTGATTGAATCTTTGTTCAATCAAACAAACCAAAAGACATGGAGGAAACTTTATGCATCTCTAAAGTCCAACAAGACTATGGACTGCCTCGTTCCAATGAAACAATACTCGGGGAAAAGGGAAAAGGCTGTGGAGACTACAAGGTGATTAGTAATGACCAGAGTCAGTGGGAGGAAGGGATAAAAGGGCAGAGAAGAGAGAGCCTTATGGGCCATGGACGTGCTCTATAGGAGACTGTAACATATAATTTATGCTACACATGCATATACGTCAGTATTTGTTGGAACCCATAGGATATTCATGAGACAAACTCGGACATAAACTGTTTATTTGGGGAGATATGTATCCGTGTTGGTTTCTCAGCTCTTAACACTCCAACACCCTGGGGAAGGCTGTTGCTACTGGGGGCTGCTATGAATTTATGGGCCTTGGGCCTATGTGGGAATTCTCTGTACTTTCTGCTCAATGTTTTCTGTGAATTTAAAACTTCTCTAAGAAAGAATCCCATTAAACAACAAACAAGTGTAAGCCAGATGACATCATGCCTCCGTTCAAACTGTATTTTGCCCACCTTTCTGCAGAGGGAAGGGGTCACCAGAGACAAACTGCCCAAGTCATGAAGGAAGGACCGTGTCCCTCGGAGGGCAGCTGGGAGGTTGGTGCGGTGCCCTGTGGCACTGTGCTGGCTCACACTGTCATCACAAATCCGCCATCCGTCTCTGTCAGCCTGGAGAGCAGCTGGGCCCACAGCACCTCTGGCTCCTACTGGGTTTCGGCTCTATGGTTCCTCTGATTCCTGGGCCAGGCATGTGGCATTTCAAAGCAACCAGAGGAAACGGATCATCTACGGCCATCTTGGAACCACTGCCGAGGTGTGTGAGAGGATGAAGTTGAATACTGCTTACTTCCTACACCCCAAAGTACAGGTGACTCGGACATCTGAATGATCATGATGCGTCGCCAATATATTTATTCTTAAGTTGAGAGCAAAGAAGACATTTCTTAGCTAGAAGCAAAAACATAGACAGCATGAAAAGAGACGAATGTATTTGACTCTGTTACAGTTTACATAATATCCACTGAAAAGACATGCCGAGGACCCTGGGATGTGGCCCAGCGGGTAAAACATCCATGTAAGCCAGGCATGACACGCACATCTGAAATCCCAGCCTGAGGGGGTGGAGACAGGAGGATTCCCAGAGCTGACAGGCTAACCAGGCTCGACTGGTGAGCTTCAAGGTTCCATGAGAGACCCTGTGTCAAAAAAGGAGATCAACAGGATGGAGGGATGGCTCAGCAGTTCGGATGCTGGCTTGCAAAGCCTAATGACTGGGATTCGATTCCCCAGGACTCACATAAAGCCAGATGCACAAAGTGACACACACATCTGGAGTTCATTTGCAGCAGCAGGAGGCCCTGGCACACCCATTCTCTCTGTCTCTCTCTGCTTGCAAGTAAATACACAAATAAGTCATTCTTTTTAAAAATGAGGTTGAGGAAAATGAGAGTATTGAGGAAGACACCATCCTCTGGCCTCCACAGGCACAGGCACAGGCACAGGCACACACATCTACCCACATACCTACACGCGTGCACACATCTGGCTTTAGGTGGACACTGGGGAATCAAACCTCAGCTGTCAGGCTTTGGAAACAAGCGCCTGAACCACTGAGCCATTTCTCTAGCCCTCTGACATTCTTCAACAGGGTCTTGCACTGCACTTGGAACTCATAAATTGAGCTAGCCTGAAAGCAACATACACATGTAAAAAAAAAAAAAAAGATGGGGCTGGAGGGATGGCTTAGCGGTTAAGGCGTTTGCCTGCATAAGGTGAGGCATGTGTCTGGAGTTCATCTGTAGTGGTTGGAGGACCTGGCACACCAATTCTTTCTCTTTTTCTATCTCAAATAAATAAAAAATTTTTTTTAAAGTTAAAAAAAAATGTTGAAATTCTAATTCTGGGTATTTGTGACTAGAACCCTATTTGGAAACTCTTTCATGAAGATAAACTTAAGGTTAGGTCACTTGGTAAAGGGTTCTCCAACAGGACTAAGATCCTTCAGAGGAGAAGAGGAGACGCATGGTGGGCTATGATGAGACAGGGCCCAGAAGAGGAAGGCCTCGGGGGAAGAGGGTCCTGCCCAGGCCTGGCGGATCTTGAACTTCTGGCCATCCTGGCTGAATAAATTTCTGTTATTTGAAGTCACTCAGTTTGTGTTGGACTTCTTGTTTTAAACAATATGATTTATTTATTTATTTATTTATTTATTTATTTATTTATTTATTTCTGAGAGAGAGAGAGAGTTAGAGAATGAGTATGGGCGTGCCATGGCCTCTTGCCATTACAAACGAACTCCAGACACACACACCATTTTGTACCTCTGGCTTTACATGGGTGCTAGGGATTCAGACCCCTGTCATCAGGCTCTGGAAGCCTCTTGCCATTGGGCCATCGCTCCAGCCCGAGTTTGTGATGACTTCTCATGACAGCCTTGGAAAGTTAACATAGATTATATAAAAATGAAGATGTTAGTGCAGAAAAAAAGTCAAAAACTCTAGTAAAATTTAAATGGTTACATTCCAATGAGAAAGCCAGTCAACCTCCTACCCAACACTGTAAAACTGGACAAAATTATTTTAAAAAAATCATTCCAGGGCTTTGGAATGAGTCAAAGGCAAGCAAAATAGTGAGAAGTATTTATTAGAAATAGCTGAACTCTTTTTTTTGCGGGGGGGTTGGTTTGTGTTTGTTTGTTTTTTGAGGCAGGGTCACACCATCACCCAGGTTGACCTGGAACTCACTCTTTAGCCTCAGGCTGGCCTCAGACTCACAGTGATCCTCCTACCTCAGCCTCCCAAGTGCTGGGATTAAAAACATGAGCCACCATGCCCAGCTTTGAGCGTTAAAACGCAATTTGATTTTTATTTATGGCATGTATGTTCACATTCATATGTGCTGGTGCACATGTGTGTGCAGGTGTGTGTGCATTTCATGTTAAACCAGGTTCAGGGCTGATTACAAACTAGATGGGTAGTAAGTTCATGGTCTTCTAGCTCTTAGACCAACAAGCTGATTGGATCAGAGCAGTGTAGTTGATGGCTGTTCTGTCACTTCAGTAGACCCACAGGCCTGCAGGTAGGAGCAGAGACCCCATAGTAGCCCTGGCCACCATGGCCCAGGGAACCCTTGCTGGCCACAGATAAAGGGGTGATAAATGATTGTTGTTTTAAGCCCTTGGGTTTCAAGGTGGTTTGTTTTATCACAGTAGTCTTTGACATAGATTAGCTTATCTCCATCAAATATGAATAGGCAAATAATTGGTAAGACTTTAATGGATCTGAATAACAGCCACCACGCTTGAAGTAACTGTTACATTAAGAACCCTGCAGCAACACAAAACAGCTGTTTCTTCCATTTCCTCCAAACAACTGTGGAAGAGCAGAGGAGAGAGAGATGAATTTTTAGATTTAAAACAAATCCTTTTTTTAAAGATGTTTGCATTTATTTATTTGAGAGAGACAGACAGACAAGAGAGTGAGTATAGGAGCAACAGGGCCTCCTGCCATTGTGAACAGATTTGAGACGCATGCCCTGCTTTGCGCGTCTGGCTTTACATGTGTCCCTGGTAATTGAATCCAGGCCATCAAACTTTGCAAGCAAGTACCTTAAGTGCTGAGTTCTCTCCTGTCCCTTTAAAAGTAAGTTATAACTCATTTCTGAAAAGAAAATGTCTACAGAAAAGCTTAGTAACCAACAAATACATAACATATCCTCCCCAAACAAATTAATGCCACCTAAAACTATTGGTTCATTTAGGATAGAAATAGTTCTTCCTAAATCTTCAATTACAGAGGAAAAAAACAAATTGAACTTAGGGACTAATTAGAAATGAATGAGAAAGACACTATATATAAAGATCTGTGGGATGCAGCAATGTCATTCTAAAAATTGTAGCTATAATAAATTTATTAGAATATGATATTTTTAAAATGAACTGAGCTTTCAACTGAGAAGGCTAAAAAAGACTATCAAAGTCATAATTCCCCAAAGTAAGTAATAATACATATGAAAGAAGAGAGCAATGAAATGGAACAAGGAGACCCACATAAGCACTCCTTCCTCTTGAGGTGCCGAGGCTCAAACCCAAGGCCCAGCAGATACAAGGCAAGGGCTCTTCTCCGAGCTTCATCCCCAGATCCGCTTTTATTTATTTATTTATTTATTTATTTATTTATTTATTTATTTATTTATTTATTTTGGAGGGGTGATGGATACAAAATGGAGAAGTTGTGACAAGTTCAATCAACCTAAAGCGAGAGAAGGCAACAGTGGTGATGAGAAAGGGTCCATGCATGCAAATGCAGTGGAGTTTCATGTAACCGAGGGGATATTATATAAAATGAAGATGCACATGGAAGTCAGAGGGGGTGGGGAAGCAATATGACTGGATAGGAGTCAAATGATCAAATTGACAAAAGAAATGAGAAATGTAGAGAAACCAATAAACATGTGTGTCTTTGGTGTGTGTGGTGTGTGTGTGTTTATGCGTGTTGCAGGGATGCATGCAAAGTCAGAAAACATTTCATTTCAGGTCATCTATCATGTACATGGGTACTGGGGATCAAACTCAGGTCCTCATGCTTGCAAGGCAAATACTTTACCAGCTGAGCCACCACCCCAGTCTAAATTCTGCAGATTTTTCATATTTTTAAGGAATTAAAAATTACCATATTAACTGAAATTCTCATTTTAAATAACCAAGTAAAATATGGTAATCTTTTTAGTACTGCAAGGCTAGCATACCTAAATAAGGAAAAAAAAAAAAAAAAAAAAAAAAGGAAAGAAAATGCTATAAGCCTAGTTCACAATACAGATGAAAATTCTAGGGGAAAAAGACAAATTAAATCAAGCAGCATATTAAAAATAGGATTCATAACTGTTATGCAAACTTGATTTAACTCTAGAAACTTTTAATGTGAAGTCACTTCTTTAGCACATTAAAGAGAAAACCATATGCATATTTTAATATAGCTTATTTTAAACTTTTTTTATTGACAGTTTCCATAATTATAGACAATAAACCATGATAATTCCCTCCTTTCCCCACTTTCCCCTTCACAACCACTCCATCATATCCCCTCCCCTCTCAAGTAGTCTCTCTTTTATTTTGATGTCATCATCTTTTCCTCCTATTATGAGGGTCTTGAGTAGATTGAACCAGGCACTGCAAGGTCATGGATATCCAGGCCATTTTGGGTCTGGAAGAGGGCATTGTAAGCAGTTCTACTCTTCCTTTGGCTCTTACATTCTTTCCGCCACCTCTTCCACAATGGACTCTGAGCCTTGGAGGGTGTGGTAAAGATGTTTCAGTGCTGAGCACTCCTCTGTCACTTCTTCTCAGCACCAAGGTGCCTTCTGAGTCATCCCAGTGGTCACTGACATCTGAAAAGAGAAGCTTCTCTAACCAAAAGTGAGAGTAGCATTAATATATGGGCATAAACATTCAGAAAAGTGCTTACAGGGCAGTTTGGTGAGGAGCTTATTTTTTTTTAAAGAATTTTATTTTACTTATTTGAGAGTGAGAGAAGGAGAGAGAATAGGCTGCCACTGCAAATGATCTTCAAATGCAGGCACCACTTTGTGCATCTGGCTTTATGGAGGTAGTGTGTCCTGTTGGATGAGACCTCCACCTCCTGTCACCAGGAATATTTTTCTTGCGTTATAAGCAGGGAATCCTACAAATCTCTCTCAAGTTACAGCTATAAGGATCATGCCTTCATACTAGCAAAACTTAACTTAGGGCTGGGGAGACAGTTCTGTGGGCAAAGTGCCTGCTGCACAAACGTGGGAGCCTGAGTTGGGACCCCCAGAACTCTCATTAAGTGCTGGATGTGGCGATATGTGCCTGTGATCCCAGCACTAGAAAGAGGAAACAGAAGAATCCCTGGGACCAGCCTTCTAGTCTAGCTGAACCAGCAAGCTCTAGGCCAATAAGAGATCCTATCTTAAAAAATAAGGCAAAGGGCTGGAGAGATGGCTCAGCAGTTAAGGCGCTTGCCAGCAAAGCCAAAGGACCCAGGTTCAATTCCCCAGTACCCATGTACAGCCAGATGTACAAAGTGGCACATGCATCTGGAGTTTGTTTGCAGTGACTGGAGGCCCTGTCATGCCCTGTCATGCTTTATCTGTCTCTCTCTGTCTCTTTCAAATTAATAAATAAAATGTTTTTTAAAAATTAAAAATAAATAAGGCATAAAGTGACTGAGGAAGATGTCTTATGTCAACTTGTAGCTCCCAAATGCATACACATAAGTGCATACACCTTCTGCATGTGCATACCCACACATATGAACACACACACACACACACACACATTAATCGCAGCCCTGAGTTTAAGTAATGCCTCTTTTAAAATTTTCCTTTTGCGGGCTGGAGAGATGGCTTAGCGGTTAAGGCACCTACCTCCTAAGCCTAAGAACGCTGGTTCCAATCTCCAGTGGTTCCAATCTCCAGGTCCCACGTTCAGCCAGATGCAAAGTGACTCAAGGGTGCAATAATGCACTTGACCACAAGGAGGCGCACGCATCTGGATTTTGTTCTCAGCAGCTGAGAGGCTGCTAGCGCGCCCATCTCTATCTGTCTTCCTCTCCCTCTCTCTCTCTCTCTGTCTCTCCAAAAAAAAAAAATTCCTTTTGCATGAATGTCAGTCTACATATGATAAAGTAATAAATTTTTATTGTAGATATTTTAGGAAATTTTTAAAAAGCACTAAGTAAGATAAAAAAATCAATGCTAACCACATGATGTGGTGGCATAAAGCTGTGACCCCAGTGTTTGGGAGATAGGAGCAGGAGGATCAAGAGTTCAATGCCTACGTGAGACCTGTCTCAAAACCAAGCCCAACCAAAACAACAGCAAAATGAGTCATAACCCATTTAAAGTTTTCACTTATTCTTTTACTTTTAAAAATGAACATATAGGGCTGGAGAGATGGCTTGGGGGTTAAGATGCTTGCCTGCAAAGCCTAAGGACCCATGTTCCACTCTTCAGATACCATGTAAGCCAGACGCACAAGGAGACACAAGCACACAAGGTCATGCACGCGTACAAGGTGGCACATGCATCTGAAGTTCGATTTCAGTGACCGGAGGCCCAGTATGCCAATTCTCTCTCTCTCTGACTCTCTCTCTCTCTCTCTCATAAAAATTTTTTAAATGAACATAAAGGCTAAGTGTGATTACATTGGTGGAAGTTTGACATCTTTCTTGTGTCATTTCCTGTGCCTTTAGCCCTTATCCTTTTAGAACCTGATTCAAATGTGAAGTAAAAATCCCCCCCCCCGTCTTCCCTGTTCCTCCCTCAGTAGCAACCATGGGTGGGTTTGATATATTACCCCACCTGGCTGGAGGAGGTGCTATGGAGCCGATCTTAGGGTCCCTTTCTAGGGTGTGGTGCTACATTTGGAATTCCAGTCTAAAGATATGCCTGGAATTCCTAAGTGTGCTTGGGTGTGATGTGGCTTTTGGGTGTTTTAGTTTGTGGCCTCTCTCTCTCTCTCTCTCTCTCTCTCTCTCTCTCTGCTTGGTCCTTTTAGAGGGGGCCAGGTTCTGCCATTGTGGAACTTCCCTGGATCTGTAAGCTTCAATAAATCCCTTCCTCCATAACTGTGCCTGGTCTGGAAGTTCATCTCAGGGACCTAAAGCTGTCTATCACTCCACACAGTGGTGCACACCTGTAGCTCAGCAGTGGGGAGGTGGAGACAGAAGGATCTTTGGGACTGGCTGGTCTGGCTGAATCAGTGAGCTCCAGGTTCAGTGAGAGATCCTATTTCAAAAGACAAGATAGACAGCAATGAGGTAGATGCCCAGTGCTGACCTCTGGCCTTCACACAGGTGAATCGCTCACATGTGTGCCCACACACATATTAACATGTACACATGCATGCACACAAACAAGAAGGAAAGAAAAAGGAAAGGAAAGTAGATAGAGTGTCCCAATCATTTAACGATGAACTGACCCTTCTAAGTTGGTTCTACTATTTCTACCTGGACCAGCATAGTCCCCCTGTGTGTCTACCATGACGAGGAAGCGGCAGTTAATTCATTACCCTCTCCTGTTAGTCACAACCTCTCTTCCAGATATGTCATTTTGGAAATACTAATTGCCTTCACATCTCATTAGCACTGCACCAATTTTGCAGTGTTATTGTTCTAAAACTTCAAGTGGCTCCGTGTTTGTGCTGAAGCCTGTAATGGGTTAGATGAAACAGAAATTTGATTTACAGGTTCCTGGACCCCCCGTGTCTATCTCTCTTCAACCCACTGCCGGCAAATCAATGTTGTGGGTCTTGTCCTTTCTTATCAGGTATCAGGGTGGGGCTGACATGTCATTTCTATTTATAACATAAGACATTCTTTATTTTTAAAGTTTAAAAAATTTTTTTAATTTATTTGCAAGCAGAGAGAGAGAGAGAAAGAGAGATAGAAGAGAGGCAGACACAGAATGGGCGCACCAGGGCCTCCAGCCACTGCAAACGAACTCCAGATGCCGGTAGGAACCAAACCCACCTTCAGCCCCATGAAGCTGAGCCACTGAGTTAGTCCCAAACTTCGGGCTTCCAGCCTCTGCATCAGGCAGGTACAGAAGGCAAGTGAAAACTGGAAGAAACATGCCTTGTGTGGTCTCTGCCCCTTCCCCAACCTCCCCCTCTTCTCCTCTTAAGTTGGCTGGGTGTCTATTCCTTCAAGGGAAGCATGTACTGGCCAGGCATGTTGGAGTGTGCCTGACATTCCAGTGCTTAGGGCTGGAGGGCAGGAACATGAAGAGTTCAAGGCCATCCTTGGCTATATAGCAAGTCCAAGGCCAACCTGGGCTACATAAAACCCTGTCTCAAAAAAAAAATGCTAAGCTAGGGGTGGTGGCACACACCTTTAATCCCAGCACTCAGGAAGCAGAGGTAGGAGGATCGCCATGAGTTCAATGCCAGCCTGAGAATACAGAGTGAATTCCAGGTCAGCCTGAGCCAGAGTGAGACCCTACCTCGAAAAACCAAAAGAAAAAAAAAAGCTAAAGAGAAAAAAGAAACAAACCAAGTTCTGCTCTAGAAGCCTTGATGGATGTGCGTGCACACTTAGACGTGAACTAAGAACTGTCATAGCTGAAGAACAAAAAGGAGAAAGCCTTTCCCTAGACTGCAAATAGACAGTTTCAGAGCAAGAGCCCAGAGACAGCTCACTGTCAACACAGGGTAGCAGAGCCCTGCCTGCCTGAACTCGTCAGAACAAGATGACAAGTACCACGTGACTCCTGAGGAGGTGGTAACTAAGAAACCTTCCCTGCCATCTCCTTGGCAAGACCCAGAGGTGGCATGGGGTCCCCAGAACAAGTGAGGTTTTTCTTGTAGCCCAGTAAAAAGCAAGCTCTAGGTTTTCTATTTTATTTATTATTTCTATTTCATTTTGAGACTGGGTTTTGCATTGTAACTCAGGTTGGCAATCCTCCTGCCTCAGCCTCCCAAGTGCTGGGTTGTAAGTATGTGTCACCACCACAAGCTCAGCTCTAGTTCTTGAAGACCCTATTTCATGAGCTGAACTGCACACTCACCATTCACCCATGGATATCTAAACTCCCTTCTCCCACCTCCATTCCACTGTGTCTCCTTTCTTTATAGACAGAGTGCAAGACAGGGCAACCACCCCACTGTGCGGCTCCATCTAACTCACAGAGTCCTCCACACGCTTTTTCAAGAAAACGTCCTTATACAAAATTTAATGTCATGATAGAGAAAGAGAGGCTGATCCGTCCCCACTCAGCCAACTGCCACTAGGCACAAAAGACAGCCTTAGGGTAGACATCCCAAATGATATTCCTGGATTCATTTTTTTCCTGAGAACTGGACATCAAAAGTAAGCTATTTAGGGTACTGAACTGGAGATCAGAGACTTTATTCATCTGGTAACCCCCAGTTGAAAAAGGCTCCAGATTTTTATAGGATAAGGGAAAGATAAACTCATGATCTTGTGGCCTGGAGCTTAGGTCATACCTATTTTTATACAACTTGTTCAGTGTCTTTTGTGTAATTCTAGTATCACGCAAACAGTATTACCCAAGAATTAGTTTGACTAGCTTGTAGTTTACTATGTAGTTAAAGTTCAGAGTATAAGGGAGATGCATAATTTTTTTAAAAATAACACATGAGCACAAGGCTAGATGACAAGAGGGAAATGTCACTCTCCATCATGTGGACTCTTGTCCTTCTTCACGGGATTATCTCATCACCCACAAATGACAGTGTGTCAGCAAGAGCACTGGAAAACTGATTGTGGGGCCAGAGAGGTGGCTTAGAGGTTAAGGCACTTGCCTGTGAAGCCTACGGATCCATGTTCAACTCTCCAGATCCCACATAAACCAGATGCACAAAGGTGAAGCAAGCGCAAGGTTTCACATGCCCACTAGGTGGCGTAAGCATCTGGAGTTTAACTGCAGTGGCTGAGGCCCTGGTGCACCAATTCTCTCTTGTTCTCTCTCTCTAAAATAAAAAATAAATAAATAAAATATTTTTAAGAGCTGGAGAGATTGCTTAGTGGTTAAGGCCTGCAAAGCCAAAGGACCTCAGTTTGATTCATCAGGACCCATGTAATCCAAGTGCACAAGGAGGCACATGCATCTGGATTTCGTTTGCAGTGGCTGGAAGCCCTGATGTGTCCATTTTCTCTCTCTCTCTCTCTCTCTCTCTCTCTCTCTGTATGTGTGTGTGCCTTTTACATGCTTCCAAATAAATAAATAATAAAATACTAAAAAAAAAATTGAAAAAAAAAACTGGCTGTGGTGGTTTGAATCAGGTGTTCCTCATAAACTCATGTGTTTTGAATGCTAGGTTCCCAGCTGGTGGCAATTTGGGAACTTGAGCCTTGCTGGAGGAGGAAATGTTGTTGGAAGGGGTTAGCAAGCATATGGGTGTTATAGCCAGCTACCCCTTGCCAGTTTCAGCTCGCTCTTCTGCTGCTGTTCCATCGGCTATGGCAGGGGTGATGTCCAGCCTCTGCTCATGCCATCATGAAGGTAACTGCAGCACTGGTCCAGCCCCTTCCTTCCCCGTAGAGCTCTCCCGGCCTCATCCTTGAATAGTGTTACTGCAGGTCCATCTATAGGCCTGTCCCTCTCCCTCCTCTGTCCAGAAACATAGTGGACCTTCTGTTCAGATATAGGCTCAGCCTTTGTGGTCATCTTTACTGGGGTCAGTGAGTAATGTTCACTCCCTGTATCAGTTACGTTATCATTGCTGGGACAAAACACCCAGGCAGAAGCAGCTTCCAGTTCTGAGGGGACGCTTCATCGTGGTGACAAAAGCATGGCAGGAGCAGACATCCGGCACCATGGCTTCACAGCAGCAGAGAGGAGGCAGAGAGCAAGCAGGCTGGTGTGTAACTCAGTGCCTGCCCCCAGGAACATACTCCCTCCAGCAAAGCTCCACTTTCCAAAGGTCCCACAACCTTCCAGAGCAGCGCCACCAGCTGGGGATTAAGCATTCAAACACATGAATCTATGGGGGATATTTTACATTGAGACCATTATGCCCCCTTAAGCCCCAGGGACAGTAGTAAAGAAAATGAGAGTTTGAGCTCTGCCTAGCCCAGCCTTTCCCTGTAAGTCTCTTTGCTCCTTTCCTGGCCTGCTGGGTGAGCTTCATCTGTCCTCCATGCCAGCATCTCTTTTCTTTTTCTGTGCTCCCCAAGGCTAGCTTCTGGGTCATTCCTCAGGCTAACCCATGGGTTCTTTTGCTGGGCTGTCAAGCTCTCACACAACCCCCCTTCTTCTATCAGCCCTTCCTCTTTGCTGAACTTTCTGAGCATTCTCTATCAAGGGTGTGGTCATCCCATATGGAAAACCCCAAGGGCCATCTGACAGCTTGGCCAGTTGTTTCCACTGACGTTGGGAAGATAGCCCCAGTGACACACCCCCACGGGGACCAGTCATGGCATTTGGAAATGTCCCAGAGGACACAGAGGCCTTCCATCTGCTGGAAGAGGAGACACCGCCCAGCACCTTTTCCAAAACAGGCTGGGCAGCACCACCCTTGTCTCTAATCTGAGTCGTGAGTCTTTGGGGAGAAGATCCCCTCGGGTGAAAGCAGGCTTTTATTGGCTTCCTGCCCCTTGCTTGCCCACAGAGAGGGCAGCTGAACCAAGGCTCCTGGAGAAAGGGCATAGAGCCACAGTGACAGTAGTATTTTTCTGTCACAATATTCCTTCCTCCTTGATGGGAGACAGGAGTGGGTCCCCAGTTAACCAACAAGGTGAGTTGTCCAAAGCTGTTCCTTCTGAAAAGACATAGTATTGAAACTTCTGCTTTAAGCAGCTGAATTACTGCCAAGACGCGGCTGGGCTCTGCTCTAACTCACTCCATGCTGAGTGACACAGTGGCTTCAAGTTGTGCCTTGCCCTAGGGAACCCCATTTTGCAGGCATTATTTGGCTCCATTCTGAGTGTGAATGCAGAGACAGCATGACCCTGAACCTTGGTGGGTACATAGACACCACGTCCATCCTGAGCCACCTACAAGGCACAGACTAATAACAAACTTATTCCTAAAAGTATGACCTCATCAAAATAGCCTCGCAATGTAGCACATGGGCGTATCAAAACCGCATAAGGAGGCCTGGAAAGATGTAGTTAAGGTGCTTGCTTGCAAGGCCTAATGGCCCTGGTTCAATTCCCCAATATTCATGTAAAGCAGATGCACAAAGTGTCACATGCATCTGAACCTCTTTTGTAGTGGCTGGAGTCCCTGGTATGCCCATTCTCTCTCTCTCTGCTTGCAAATATTGTTATTTATTTATTTGCAAGCAGAGAAAGATAGAGGGGAGAGAGAGAATGGGCACATCAGGGCCTCCAGCCACTACAAACAAACTCCAGATGCACACACCATTGAGCATCTGGCTTTACGTGGGTACTGGGGCATTGAACTGGGGTTGCTAGGATTTGCAGGCAAGAACCTTAACCACTAAGCCATCTCTCCAGCACCAATAAAAATATTCTTTAAGGGCCGGAGGGATGGCTTAGTGGTTAAGGCATTTGTCTGCAAAGCCAAAGGACCCAGGTTCGATTCCCCAGGACTCACGTTAGCCAGATGCACAAGGAGGCACATGTGTCTGGAGTTCATTTGCAGTGGCTGGAGGCCCTGGCATACCCATTCTCTCTCTCTTTCTCTCTCCCTCTGCTTTCCCTGTCAAATAAATAAAACTATAAAAAAATTTAAAAACCATATAAGGACCCAAATCTAGAATGTCTTGGTCTGTTGCTGCAGGAATTTGGAAGTCTTGGCAAGGTGACTTGTGAGACTGGAGACAGGAATCTGGCCAAGGATGCTGGGTTCTGAAGGCTGAGCTGGAACTGGAGGGTTCACTTGCCACATCTAAGATGGTGGCTTCCTGTGGCTGTTGGTAGAGGGACTCAGTCCCTTGCCACGTGGGCTTCTCCATGGGACTGCTCATAGTATGACAGCTGGAGCCCCCAGAGTAACTGGAGAGAGAAAGAGAGACAGAAAGAGAATGCCTTCCTAGGACCTAGTCTCAGAAGCCACACATAGTCATTTCTACTTTACTCTCTTCGTTGGAAGTGAGCTACTAAGTCAAGTCTAACTCAAAAAGAGAGAATTAAACTCTACCTCATAAAGGAAGGTGTTTCAAAGAATTGAGAGAGAAATTTTTTCAAAGCTTTTTACCAAGGTGACTGTGGGTGCCTTTGTAGGGTCCTCAGGGAGCTTTTGGCTCATTGGGACCTGCATAGCTGCAAACATATCAAGCTGTAGTTGTGGATTTGTGATAGAAGTGAGGAGGTTAGAGGTCTGGGCAAACAGGAAGCTATAGTTTTGAGGCTTTAGAGTGCAGGCAGATGTAGGCAATGCCAAGTTCTGGCAGCCGTGGCAATCTGGTTGAAGCATCAAGGTGAACTGTAAGAAACAATCGATTTTGTAGGTCAGAACCAGAGGAACAGCAGACATTTCCTTCTTAGGGGTCAATCCAAATAAATATGGGTGCAAGTAGAGTTTCTGAACTTAGTGCTAGGCCCAAGAATCTTAGTTTCTGTGCTCCTAACAAGGGTGAGGTCTTTTCCTCTTGGCACCTTCTGTGTTCTGCTCACTCACTGTCACTCCGGGAAAGCTGGCTGTCACCCAGGGAAGGTGGGTCTTGCCTGCTTTGGTCATTGGCAAACTTACTTTGAGCTTTCTCCAGCTCTGATATGTCAAAACAGTCCGTCAGCCTAGGGCAACTGAAATACAGAATCTGTCACTCTCAAACTGAAAGTCAGAAATAAAACTCAAAGACAATTTCCATATCTAACACCCTACAAATAATTCCTTCCAATGCTGGCAAGATTGCCCCCTGGTACCTGTGTGTGAGCTGGTGCAGATACATTTGAGGGCATCTTCTATGCCCCTGCACACATGTGCTGGGATGTTGCCCCAACAGGAGGAAAGGCAGTCTCGTGCCCAGACACTAAACGAAGTTCACCCCCAAAGAATTACCATATTGTCCTTTATATCTTGTAATTGTTTCTGCCCGTCAAGGCTTTATAAGTGGTATGGAAAATAAGTGCCGGGGGCTGGCATCTATTAACGAGATAAAGCTTGGGCACGCACCCTCCTAACTCCCACTCTCCCGGAGGTATAATTAGGGTGAATTTTTCATGAGATCAGCGTCATTTTCTCTGTCCCTTAGGCTATACATTGTGCTCATGAAAACAGACATGAAGAGAAGACAGACGTGTCCTCGTGGACTGGGGCTTGCCTCTAGGCCCCTCTGCCGAGCCAGGAGACCTGTTTCAGGTGGAGCTCCTCCTGCCGGGTCCTGCCCACGCCTGGCAGTGCTGAGGCTGGAGAAGATGCAGGGTGATCATGGGAAGTGGGGCCTCCCCTGCTCAATCCCAGATTTGGGAAGCAGAGAAAAACTGTAAAAGTTCTTCAGTGTAGTCCTAAACAGATCTACCTACTTCGTGAATTTTAACCCACTTAAGCAAAAAGGTGACATGGCTGCCATTGTTCTCCTTGGGGCTTTTCTGGCTGGGTGACATCTGGTTTGATTTGCATCTGTGTTCAATGTGCTTTGCCAATGACATTCATCAGTCATGATCGCTGGAGTCTTAGTGAAATGCAGTTTGAAACCTTTCTTTAAAGCCTTCCTGTAGGCTGGGGAGATGGCTCAGTTGAGAAAGCACTCGCTATACAAGCATGGGGACCCAAGTCTGGATTTCCAGCACCCACATAAACAGTGGTGTGGTGGGACACGCCTGAAATCCCAGCGAGGGGTGCAGACACAGGCAGGTCCTCAAGCCATGCTATCTGGCTAGGCTAGCAGAACTGATGAGCTCTGGGCTCAGTGAGAGACCCTGACTCAGGAAATAAGGTGGAGAGTGATTGAGGAAGACGCTCCACATCGACTCTAGCCTCCCCACGCATGCCCACATACACACACACACATACCCGCAACCAAATAAACCTGTGTGGACGCCTTTGTGACGCCATCACTCTTGTGTCCTTCTCACCACGAAACCCGTATCATGAAGCTGACGTCAGGCCTGTCATCAGCTCAGTGGGGCCAAGGCTGCAGTGACCTCTGAGTGCCTGCACAGCACTCAAGGTACAGGGTTACAGGTGCCTTGACGGCCCTCCCTTCTCAAGAGAAGAAATGAAGTTACATTTATCCCCAGAGCCTGCAATAGATGGGGTCTAGCCAATGTCCTGTTGTCCCAGTGCAAAGTTCTTGGATTCTTTTGTTGTTGTTGTTTTTGAGATGTCCCAGGCTGACCTGGAACTCATTCTATAGTCCCAGGCTGGCCTTGAACTCACAGAGATTCTCCTACCTCTTTCTCCTGTGTGCTGGGATTAAAAGTGTGCACCACCATGCATGGCTTGGATTCTTTCTCATGCCATAAATCACTTTTTATTTTATTTTTTTTTATGAATGAGAAAATTGGTGTGCCAGGGCCTCCAGCCACTGCAATCAAATTCCAGTGGTATGCGTCCCCTTGTGCACATGTGCAACTTGAACATGCATCACCTTGTGCATCTGGCTTACACGGGATCTGAGGAGTCAAACATGGGTCCTTAGTCTTCACAGGCAGGCACCTTAACCACTAAGCAATCTCTCCAGCCCTTTTTATTTTTTTGAAATATTTTATTTACTGATTGATTTGAGATGAGAGAGAGAGAGAGAGAGAAAGAGAATGGGCACACCAGGACCTTCAGCCACTGCAAGTGAATTCCAGACGCATGTGCCACCTTGTGCATCTGGCTTACATGGGTACTGGGGAATTGAACCTGGGTCCTTAGGCTTCACAGGCAAGTGCCTTATCTACTAAGCCATCTCTCCAGCCTGCCATTAATCTATTTAATACCACACTCTCCTTGGCCACAATTTTAATATTTGAAGTGGCCAGGCTACTTTTTCAAATATTTCTGCCCAGCTCTGTGCTTTAAATTCTCACTTGTAAACCTGGCTGGAAGCAGCCAGCAATCGCCATGCCACAGCCTGCGTGCTGCGCTGCCCTGAGTCTCCGCTGCCAAGCTGACTAGTCCATTGTGTCTCAATTCAGCCTCACACTCCAAATTTCAGGACACAGGCAAAATGTAGACAAATTATTTTCCAAACTGGAACACAAATGGCCTCTAGCACAAGTCCCAAGAATCCTGGTCCCCACGTGAAGCCACGTGAGCACAACCTTTACTGTTCACACTCCTGTCCTGTCAGCATTCTGGCCTTCTGTGCTCCCACCAGAATTGTCCATTAAACTCTGCTACAGCATTCTAGGGCTTTCTACCTCCCAGCTCTAAACTCTTCCAAATCCCTCCCACAAAACAGTTTCAAAGTTACAAGAACTGCACGGTCAGTAACAGCACTGACCCCACTTCTCTGCATTCATGACTTTCTGTGTCACCATGACACTGGATGAAATAGGACTGTCCCTGCATATCTTATATTGTCACGTGCTAGAATTCACATGAAATGATGCCTCTTAGTTCATTTCTCAATTTCTTCTCTCATACGTTATCTTCTGGTCATTTTGCCCTCTGTCTTGGTAGAACCCTTCTGTTTAATGCCACTAATCTAGTCTTCAGTTGGGTTTCTATTCATTCAGCACTGGATGTGTCAATACTTACTGGTTTTTTTGTTTTTTTTTTTTTTTTTTTGTAATTAGCTCATTTTTCCTTAGTAACTTGTTTTTGCTTGATGTGAGATTCTCCCTTATCCATGGGAAGTTTTATTTCATTGACTGTGCTTCCATGGCTATTCACACCTGTTTCATTAGTATCTTTCTTACAATCTTGACCTTTTTTTTTTTTTTTGGCATGTGTGTGTGTGCTATATGCATGAGTGTGTGCAGATGCATGTACCCCATGCACACAAGTATGCAGAGGTCAGAGGAGAACGACAGGTTTCCTCTTCTGTTGTTCTCTCTGAACCTAGAGCTGCTGTTTTGGTGAGCAATCCTCTAGTGTCTGCTCCTCATGGGAAGGGGGTTATAGGCATGTGTGGCCACACTCAGCTATTTCCATGGGTTCTGGGGACTTGAACTCAGGCAGTCTTGGGCTTTCAAGCATGCCAGATAAATCACTCGTAACCACTGAACCATCTCCCTAACTCCCTATAATCTTGTGGGGTTTTTTTTTCAGGTGCTTTCTAAGTTGTGACTTTGTGTTCATGTTTGAGTTTTTCCTAACATGATACCATTTACCACAAGCCATCACCAGTGAGAGAGGCAAAGCTTACAACTCTGTGGGAGATGCCCAGACTTACTGATGCAAGGGTTGGGGTTGGTTCCTTATGAATACCACCCATGATGGCTCCTGCAGTCTCTTGACCTAAGCACCTACACTGCTGTCCCCACATGAATGTTGACACCTTATTAGGAGTAAGAAGAGGGGTTACTTCCACCAAACCCCAACCAGAACCCCTCCTGGTATCTCCACCTATTTCTTCAAACTTGGAGCTCCCCGTACATGTCTCCCTCCTCTTGGAGAGCCCTTCCTTCATATGCTTTGGAGTCAGTGCTCTTGGTCTGATACCGTCAGCCTTGTGAGTTTCAGGTATCCTCAGCATTTCAACTAAGGGTACTTCTCTGGCTTTTACAAAATGGTTATGAATGTTTACAAGACATATTTGGAGGTCTGGAGAGATGGCTTAGTGGTCAAGGCACTTGTTTGCAAAGCCAAGGGACCCAGGTTCAATTCCTCAGGACCCACATAAGCCAGCTGCACAAGGTGGTGCATGTGTCTTGAGTTCGTTTGCAATGGCCAAAGGCCATGGCACACCCATCCCCCTCTCAAATAAGCAAATAGAAATAAAATAGAAGACATATTTGGAGGGAGCAGCAGTTACATATGATTCTCTTAATCCAAGATAACTACTTTTGGGGACTGAGGAGATTGTTCAGTGGTTCAAGGTTCTTGCTTGAATGAGTATATACAACAGTATAACCGGCAAACTGGAAAAATGAACAAGGATGTTCTTGGGTTCGAAGAGACAGGGACACTGTGAACTTAGGGTTTGGACCGTGTCCCAGGAATGAACCAAAGGCTGGGAGGAAGGACTCTGGAGAGCATGGTGTTCTTGACTCTCACTCCTGTCAAGGTGCATTTACTGTCCGTCATAACAGCAGGGATGTGCTCAGCACTTGGTGATGCTACTGGTGTCTGGGGAGCACTTGCAAGCACAGTGCCTGGGGCCTAAATCAATCCCATTGATTGTAAGATGATAAATGACCCCAAAGGCACCAGCCAGAGACCTGATAATTGCCACTTTATCAAAAAGGACATCTTTTAACAAGCTTTAATAAGAATACTAAATACTTTTCAGGGAAAAGCTTTACGATTAAAAATGGAACGTGTTCACCATTTTGGAAAGAGGTCACATTAATCTGCACCCCAGTAAGGAGCTATGTGACACAGCAGAAATGCAGGTGAAAGTTAATAGAGATGGTAACTCTCACGCTCTGCCTTCCCCAGCTATTCTGAGAAGGACCAGTCACTGCAACCCCACTGCCCATGGGGTCAGCCTGCCTGGATTCTGCCACTATAGTACCTAGCAGTCAGAAATCTTGGCTCAGTTCCTGGTGATGGTGGAACCTGTGGGAGCCCCCAAGGACCTTGTGTTGCTAGCCTTGCTCTTCTGGCTTCATCCTGGCTTCTCAAGCCCAGCCAGATGGTGCTCCATGGCATCCCAGAGGTATAGGAAATTGCTTTTATCTAGAAATTCAATGTTCCTAGACAAATTTAAAGGAAAATTGCCATAAGTGTACTGTAGCAGACAGCTTCAGGTTCGCTGAGATGAACTTCCAGACCAGGCACAGTTATGGAGGAAGGGATATTATTTATTGAAGCTTACAGATCCAGGGGAAGTTCCATAATGGCAGAAGAAGTGGCCTGCTCTCACAAGGCCAGGCAAGAGAGCAAGAAACCAACCAGCCACCACAGCACACAGAGCAAAACTACAGCCAAAAGGTCACACAGCACACTTCAGGAACTCCTGCTAGGCATATTTGCATATCTTTACAATGGAATCTCAAACCCACACCTTAAGATCGGCCCCCAGTGACATTGCCTCTAGCAAGGTGATTGCAGATGCAAACTATAACTAATAAAACACTGAATATATTGGGGGACATATATTCAAACTACCACATGTACATAAACAGATGGACACATTAATGTTAAAAATCAGAGGTAATGGTCTGGGGGAAGGGCTCACTCCATACAGCACTTGACATGAGAGTTTGGATCTTCAGCACCCACAAAGTGCTCGGTGAGTGTGATGGGCTGTCTTTAATCCCAGCCCTTGGGAGGCAAAACAGGGGATCCCTGGGGGCAAATCTGCATGCTTTGAGTTCAACTGAGAAACTCTGTCTCAATAAATGGAGAGTGATAGAGGAAGGTACCTGAAATAAACTCTGGTGTGTGTGCCCGCGCGTGCATGCACACGCACACACACATATTTTTTCAAAAATCAAACATGGGCTGGAAAAATGGCTTAGTGGTTAAGGAGCTTGCCTGCAAAGCCCAAGGACTCGGGGTTGATTACCCAGGACCCACAGAGGCTCGATGCACAAGGTGGCACATGTGTCTGGAGTTCGTTTGCAGTGGCTGGAGGTCCTGGTGTGCCCATTTTCTCTCTCTATTTGCCTCTCTTTCTCTCTCTCTCCAATAAATAAATAAAGAAAAATCTTTAAACAATAAAGGAAAAAGAAAGTGAATTTAAAAAAATCAAATATAGGACATCAAAAAAATGTTACAAAGGGGGATGGAGAGACAGCTCTGTGGTTAAAGTCACCTGCTTGTGAAGCCTAATGGCCACAGTTTGATTCCCCAGCACCCACACAAAGCCAGATTCAGAGTGGCACATGTGTCTGGAGTTTGTTTACAGTGGCAGGAGGCCCTCCCAGTGCCCATATTCACTCTCTCTCGCTCTCTCTCTCTCTCTCGCTCTCTTTCAAATAACTAAATAATATTTTTTAATGTTGGAAAGTGGAGAGTGTCTTTGGGCTTTCCCTCCATATTGTTTGTCATATTTAGTTATTTGATTTTACTCTAACTTTTCTTTCTTGAATGGTCACTGAAAGAGTTGAGGAAGCCATTTATAGAAGCAGACACCAGACAGCCACTCTCCTTATCCACTGACCTCTCCCCCTCAGCTTGCCTTCCTGGCTTACAACAAAGCATAACATCGTCCAGACTTCTTGGCTAAATCCTGTAGGGTGTACAATGTATGTACCAGTGTATGTGTTCAAGACTCTGAAGCTAGGCATCAGGCAGCCTGCCTGGCCCTTCCTTTGTGACATCTGGGAGAGTGGTATGGGGCTTTTCTGCCTGACCAAAGACCTTCTAACCTCGCATCAAGACAGTGGGAAGATCACTATGAAGTCCAGAACCAGAGAGAGCCCTATGCCTGCCTCCCTTCCTGTGGAAGTTCCCTGATCATTCAAGGAAACATCCTACGTCCATTCACATAGAACTATCAGGTGGAAAGTCTGGATTTAGGATCTGGGAGAGAGATGATGAAGGCCTCAGCCAGCTATGGTTTCCAGTTTGAAAAGGGTGAGTGGGTTCTCAAGGTGTTCAGGTGACTAGAATCAACTGAGCATGGATACAAAAAGAGAGGGGCTGGGCATGGTGGGGCACACCTTTAATCCCAACACTCAGGAGGCAGAGGTAGGAGGATCACCATGAGTTTGAGGCCAGCCTGAGACTACATAGTGAATTCCAGGTCAGCCTGGGCTAGAGTGAGACCCTACCTCAAAAAAAAAAAAAAAAAAAGAAGAAGAAGAAGAGAGAGAGGGCCAGAGTGCTGTCACCAGGGGATCTGGCCTGGCCACTACTTCTAACATCAGATGATGTAGGAACAGGGACAAGTTAGGAGGTAGGAGGAGAATATTAACCACACAGTAGAAGTGCTAAACTGAATTCTAAGAAGAATATCTTGGAGTCGAGGAGCCTAGTAATCCAATCAAGTACAAAGTGAGTCCTTGGGGAAGGCGTTTGGGTCTTGGAAAGTGAGTTTAAGAATCATTAGCCCATGCAAATTTAAATTCCAGTTTCCCTCAGAAGTAAATAAATAACAACAACTTGACAGGATCTTTTTAAATTTTTATTTATTTATTTTTTTTATTTTATTTCAGAGAGTGAGAAAGAAGCAGAAAGAGAGAGAGAATTGGCATGCCAGTGCCTCAGCCACTACAATCAAACCCCAGATGTTTGCACCACCTAGTGGACATGTGCAACTTTGTGCACTTGCCTCATCTTTGTGTGCCTGGCTTACTTGGGATCTGGAGAGTTGAACATGGGTCCTTAGGTTTCACTGGCAAGCACCTTAATTGCTAAGCCATCTCTCCAGTCCTTTCTTTTTTTTTTTTTCTTTCTTTTTTTTTTTTTTTAGAGACCAGGTCTTACTTTGCAGCCCAGGATGGCCTGAAACACAATGTGTAGTCCAGCTGGCCTCAAATTTGACAATCCTGCTTCATCCTCCAGAGTGCTGTAATTCCAGGCATGAGCCCCCGCGTCCCTCCTGGCAAGCGTTTGGGTGCACCAGTGCCATGTTCCTTAGAAGGGAATGGCGCTCATTGCACTTTCTGGACTCCAGGCTATGCTAGCTGCTCAGCCATATGAGGTTATTTTTAAAGGGACAAACACATGTTACTGTCTAGGCAACATCTAAGTAGGAGGCTTTCTCCTCAAGACCATGCTGGTAACATTTGAGCTGCCAAGAAGTGTTAAGTCTAGAATCTAAAAAAGATCAAAGGAAAGATGGTGTTTCCAGGGATTGCTCTGGGCAGCTTTAGACTCGGGGTGTAAACAATATGGGGGTCAGAGGGAGGATGAGAGACTGCAGGGTGTGTGTGGCCTCTGGCCATGTGTGCGCCTCAGGTGAGTCTCTCAATATCTAGCTGGGATGAATTAGTCAATCCACCTTTTAATCGAATTCCTTCTCTTTAGACCTTGAGTCAAGTGCTTGACCCTATAGCAAACCAGCCTAGGTCTCTGGCGTAAAGCAAGCCCTAAGCCCCTAAACGTGCAAGACTTTGCAGTAGCTGGAGGCCCCGGTGTGCCCATTTTCTCTCTCCATCTGCCTCTCTTTCCCTCTCTCTTTCTCCAATAAATAAAAAAAAAAAATCTTTAAAAAATAAAGGGAAAAAGAAAGTGAATTAAAACAATTAAATATAAGATGTCAAAGAAATGTTACAAAGGGGATGGAGAGACCCTGTGTGGTTAAAGGTGCCTGCTTGTGAAGCTGGACAGCCACAGTTTGATTCCCAGAATGAGACTGTTTGGGGACTTGGCTGTCCCCTCCCTGAAGCTGTCATTATTCCCCTGGGCAAGCCACTCCAAACAAATCATCTAACGCATGTTTCCTTACCTCCTCCTCCTCCTCTCAGGGACACCAGATCAGTGTGCTCTGGCCCTCTCTTCTTGGTACCCATGCTAGTCCTGAAGACTTGAAGAACCCACTGGCCCTTTTCAAACCCATAGTCATAGGTGGTTGAGACCCCATAATCTCTCTCCTGTATCCTAAATCCAGATTCCCAGTTTGGATATTTCCAAGTGAATGGTTTAGGGTGTTTCTTTGAATGACAATAGGACCCTCTAAGGGAGGGAGGCAGGCACTGGGCAGCTGGTTCTTTCTTTGTGTTCTTCCCACTGTCTTGGTGGGAGGATAGAGGGTCTTTGGTCAAGCAGAGAGAGCTGTCACCAGGGGTTCTGGCTTCGCTACCTCAATGCCAGATGGTGTGGAAGAGGAAGAAATTAGGAGAGCAATAAATTACTCCGTTGAAATGCTGAACTGAACTCTGAGAGACTATCGTGGAATAGAGATACCTAATAGTCGGATGAAGTACAAAGGTGGATGCTGGGGACAGCCTTTGGGTGTCACAAATTTGATTTGAGAGCGTGAGCACACGCCCTCCCTCACCCATGTGGTGGGTTCTGAAGCCAACAGAACAGGCCGTAGTCATCAGCAAGTTGAGACTGCCTGTGGCTACTTCACTGTTCATTTTAACTTCTTGTGATGGAACATTTGGAACACTCACAAAAGCGGAGAAAGAAATAGAACAAGTCCTCATTTCACATCACCCACATCCGTTTCTTATTTTAAAGCAAATTCTGGAGCATTTATCACTCCATTAGTAAGTTATTCACCACACATTTCTAAAACATAGGATTCTTTTTTAAAATAGTTAATTAATTAATTAATTTATTTATTTATGAGAGAGAAAGAGGCAGAAAGAGAGAGTGAAAGAGAGGGAATGGGTGCGCCACTGCAAATGAACTCCAGATGCATGCACCCCCTTGTGCATCTGGCTTACGTGGATACTGGAGAATCGAACCGGGATCCTTTGGCTTCGCAGGCAAACACCTTAACTGCTAAGCCATCTCTCCAGCCCCAGGATTCTTTTTGAATAGCACCACAACCACAATGCTATTATCATACCAAAAACTTCTCCGTAATGACCTAATATTATGAATTTGTGTGTGTGTGCGGGGGTGTCTATGTGGTGTAGTAGGTGTGTAGTTGATGCATATGTGTGTATAGAGGCCCATACAGGGCTGGGGTTCCGAGCACATGTGGCCATGCCCACACTTATTGGGGTGCTGGGGATCATGCTTGTGTGGGAACTGCTCTCACCCACTGCGCCACCTCCCTAGCCCCATGAATTAGAATTTATGATTATTTTGCTCATGCACCAAAACAGGGATGGCGTTCCCACCTCTGTTCTCTCCCTGCATTCCCAAGCCTAGAATCAGCCAATTGTCTCTAGGGAAAAGCACTCCCACCGCCTGCTTCACCCCCTACATGCCCATTTTACTGAGCTACGCCTGGTGTCCTCATTATGCTCCTCGCCAGTGACCCTGGCCCAGGGACTGTCTTCACTCCCTTATGTGAGGCTGTTGACCAACTATATTTAAGGGGAATTCTGAGCTGTTTGCATGGTTCTCAAGCTAGTTAGAAAATAATTGCAGCAATTTGAAATCCCAGCCCTGACTCAAAGATCCCTCCAGGGTATTCATTATTTTATTTTTGCTTGTGGACTTTAAACATTGGGTCCTTTACATAAAAAGGCACCCTTGGGTTTTGCTTTTGCCAACAGCCCACAGGGCAGTTCCAAACCCAGAAATGCAAAACCAGCGAGAATCAGAACAGCTTGTTAGCACAGCCTCCTGTTATCTGGCCCGGAAGGCGACCGAGGTGAAACTGCTACCCAATGGCTCATCCATTCTGTTGAAACTTGTATTCTGTGTCAAGGACATGTGTAGCTGGCATTGTACCAGCTGCCAGGAGAGTTTCAGGGATTTTACACTGGCGAAGACCCATGCCTCCATCAGATGACTAATTTGCCAGCCATCTAGGAAGCTCAAGAGCTATCCTCTGGTGTGGTGAACCGGGCAGGCTCCAGAGGTGCCCTGAGACCCATGCCAGGAAGGCTGGCACTGGCTCTGCAAGAAGAGGACTGCAAGGAAAGCAGGATGGTGTGAGGGGGGCAGAGGGCGTGGGTGACAGTGGAAGAGAAAGGAGGGCCCCAGGGTGAGTTTTGGTGGAAGTCAGGCCTTTCAGGCAGAGCAGCTGTTCTGGAGGTCCCATGTCAACTTCTGAATGTCAAGAACAAGTCCAAAGTCAGGGTGTGCAGCCAGAGAAGACTCAGAGACCAGCACTAAGATCAAAGCATAAGGAGAGACTCAGCAGAGCAGGCTGGAGACCCTGCTCTCCACCCAGCCAGGAACAACCCTGCTGGAGCTCAGCCTCAACCTCGTCTCAGGCAGAGTTTCCGGTCTCTCCTGCTGCCCCTAAGCTCTGCCAGTTTTGGGGGGCTTGGGGTTCCTGTTCCCAACCTCTACTGGCCCAGACCTTGTTTTTAATCGTGAACTTTACTGGTTGAACATATTGCATATTGGTTCTATTCCCATCAATCAGCTTAGACTCTTCCCTGATGGGCTTCCTCCCTGGGGTTTGCTATTTACTGTGGGGTCATGGATGCACCAGTCAGTCTTGTCAGGGGTGCAGAGAGGGGACAATGCCTCAGAATACACCCTTACATTATTTTTTTGTATTTTATTTATTTATTTGCAAGCAGAGAGGAAGAGAGAAAGAGACAGAGAGAGAATGGGCGCGCCAGTCACTGCAAATGAACTCCAGATGCATGTGCCCCTTGTGCATCTGGCTTACATGGTTCCTGGGGAATTGAACCTGGGTCCTTTGGCTTCACAGGCAAATGCCTTAGCCACCAAGCCATTTCTCCAGCCCTTGTACATTCTTTATTCCCCCTATTCCACAATGCTCCCTGAGCCTTGGAGGGCATGTTAGAAGTCTCCTTTGGTATTGAGCTCTCAGCAACCTCTGAATTCCTGCTTTGATGAGTTTTGAGTCTCCTCAATGTCTACTGCATCTCCCTGAGGGAGGTTCTCTGGCTAGCAGTGAGAGCAGCACTCATGTTTAATCCACCACTTCCTCTGTAATGTTCTCTGGCCCTGGCTCTTTAAAGAAATTATTATTGAGGTTGAGGACACCTAGAGAAGCCCTATTTTAAAAATAGTTTTATATCTTTACTTATTTTTTTATTTTCAGGCAGAGAGAGATAGAGAGAAGAAAGAGGGACAGAGAAAATGGGCATGCCAGGGCCTCCAGCCACTAAAAACAAACTCCAGATGCTTGCACCATCTTGTGCAAATGGCTTTAAATAGGCACTGAGGAATCAAACTGTGTCCTTAGGCTTTGCAGGCAAGTGCCTTAACCGCTGTGCCATCTCTCCAGCCCCTGCAGAGGATTTCTATTTGCCCAGCTTGAGTCACTCTTCAAGTTAATCACTGCTCTGATTCACCAGCCTTGGCCCACATGCCTAGCCCTACAACCTGAAGTTGGGGTCACCTTCACCCTAGTTCCATGCACTGAGAAGGGAAGGGTGTGTTCCCCAAAGGGAAATTTACTGTGGCTTCCAGTGTTCCAGAGGCACATAGTAGGTTTGGATCCAGGATGTAGAAAATCTAAATAAAAGTGGAATAGGCATAATTGGAGCTCATTTCCCCCAATAATGTGGTGCTTTGGGCTTAGTATCATAAGAATATCAGAACCAAGCTGCCCCTTGTTCTCACAATCACAAATTGGCTACTGAACTCTTGCTACCACAACCATTCTTACAAAGGCATTTAAAAGAAAAGACCAGGAGGGAAGGTGTTACCCACATCCTGAAAGTGCCACTTTCCCAGAAATTCACATCCAACTTCTTCACAGGTCTTTTTGGACGTAACAGTGCCTCTTGCTCTTTTCTAGTTGTAAGGGAGTTAAGGTTTTGAGACCATCTCCCCAGTAACACTCAGTCAATGATACCAGCAGGGAAAAGTAGGAATCGGGCAGGATACCAGCCAGCTGCAGCTCAGAGAAGATCCGCTGTGTGGAAAGCACAGCGTCAAAGATGCCAACAGGATCCAGTTCCCTTAGTGGCAGCTGGCAGCAGCCCATCTTTTGCTGGCTGCCTTTTCTCCCCTCTCTTACTTACCCTCTCCCCTCCTGGTGCCCTCTTGTCCTTCCCAGATAAACAGCTTATATGTGAATATGCTCTCCGATTCAGCTTCTCGGGGAACCCAAACTAAGATTGTTATTACCTCAGGAAGTTGCAAGATGAAAAGATCTGGAAACCTGGGCCCGTGGTTTGATAGCTCATCCAGGAGGTCCAGTGGACTCGCTCATGTGACTGTGGACAGGCAGCTTTACTGGGCATGGTCTGTATCATGAGAAAGGGTCACAGGGACGGAAGGTCAACCTTGGCTCGCACCAGCATTCCGTCAGCCTCCTGTCACCAGTGTGGGATCAACGATTTCCAGCCTGAGACGTCTGCCCCCTCGAGGTCAGCTTCGCTCAGGGTTGCCAAGCGGAAAAGATGCTTTGGGCATCTGCACACGCACCTCACTGCTCAGAGTTTGCCCTGCCTCCCAAGAGGAACAGGGTTAAGCCTTCCCTGTCCTGCTTTCTCCAAGCATCTAATGGGGTTGCTTAAGCAGGTGTGTGTGTGTGTGTGTGTGTGTGTGTGTGTGTGTGTGTGTGTGTGTGTGTGTGTGCAGGTGTATGTGTCCCATGTACACATGTGGAGGCCAGAGGAGAATGTTGGGGGCTGCCCTACTGCTCATGTGAGCAGTTCTTTAAGATGGAGTTCTATCACCAACCGGGAACCACCATTTGAGGTCAGACTGGCTAACTACTAAGTTATCGTGATTCTCTGTCCTCCACCTCTGACACGACTGGGTCACATACATACACGGCCACACCCAGCTGTTTATGTGTGTACTGAGGAATTGAACTCAGGCCCCCTCAGACCCTCAGGCTTGAGTGGCAAGAACTGTGCCATCTCCCCAGCCCTTAGCCAGGTGTTTCTATAGCCAACCCCATGCCTTAGTCAACTGTCAACAAGTCTTAGCTTTCTGGTCCGAACTGTTCCATCCAGCCCAACCAGAAACTTTACAAAGACTGGTGGTTTAGTGGTGAGCATAGCTGGAAAGAACCAGAAAGCAGGCAAGGGGGACAGGACCAGCAAGGAGACACAGGTCTGTTTTTCTAGCATGCTAGCGATGGTCTCTGGGGGACAGCTTTCTGGCCTTGAGCCTGAGGCAACATCCCCTGGACTCAGAGCCATCAGATCGGGGATGGTGGTTTCCCCAGCTGAGTGCATCTCCAGATCTTTCCTCCGTGTCACTCTGACTGGTCTGAGCCTTTATATCAGGGCTGGGCTCTGAGATGTTGCGTCTGTACATCTCTTCCCTGTTGCTCCCACTCTCACCTGGTAGGGGATTTACTTCCGTTCAATAAACGAAACCCTGGCGATGGCTCAGAGGTTAAAGGCACTTGCTTGCAAAGCCTGTCAGCTGAGGGCTCAACTCGCCAGTGCTGACATCAAGCCAGATGCACTAAGTGGAGCATGTGTCTAAGTTTATTTGCAGTGGCAAGAGGCCCTGGTGTGCCCAAGCGCTTCCTCTCTCTCACTCTTTCTCTCTCTCTCCCCTCTGTTTACACATAAATAAAAACATTGTAAGGAGTAAATGGACCCTGACCCCAGAATGCTAGGCCCCTACAGAGGACTAAACGCCTTTGTATTTCAAAGCCAAATGGAGGCCAGTGTACTAAATTTTACTCTAAGCCTAATGTTCAGTGCCAGGCAGAGACTGCAGCTGGGGAGAGAGCTCCGGAGATGGGGCGGTGATGAGATCGAGGAGGTTTAAATAACACGGGGGTGGGGGGGCCCTCATGGGAGATCCAGGCCCAGGTCTTGCTGGGCTGCAGGGAGGCAAGATGGTGGCAACATCAGACCTTAGATCCAGTGGAGTGTCAGCGTTTGAGCAGCACGGGAGAGGAAGCTGTCTGGGTGGGTGGAGCTGAGATGGTGCAGCCTCAGGCCACAAGTGCCACCAGAAAGGGTGTTCATGTACTGAGAGGGCTGGAGCTGGAACAAGGAAGCTTCCTGTGTCGGTGACTTTAGCAGCACCGTGATGAAACACAAATGGATGCAACTTGAGGAAAGATTTGTTTTGGCTCTCAGTTTGAGAGGGTGCAGGCCATCATGGCGGGAAACGTGGCAGAGTTCATGAAGAGCAGGAGCACGAGGCTGGGGCTTCCTCATAGCTCGAGAACCAGGGAGCAAACAGAACCCAATGCAGGGTCCAGTTACATGCCATAAGAACCACCTCGAGTGATCTACTTCCACTAACGACACCTCATTTCTTTAAGGGTCCACAGCCTCCCAAAACAACACCACCATCAGGTCCTCAAAGCATGGGCCTGTGGGAATCATTCCAGATCCAAACCAATCTGCCTGCTGACCAGAGGAAGCAGTGAGATTCTCCACCATTCATACAAACCTTTGCTCTGCATTCGGACCAGGCAGTAGCGGCCACAGCTCGATTGGCAGACTCCAGTGAAG
Organism: Orientallactaga sibirica; assembly: GCA_036365145.1. NCBI lineage: Eukaryota > Metazoa > Chordata > Mammalia > Rodentia > Dipodidae > Orientallactaga > Orientallactaga sibirica. The sequence goes on from JAEOAD010000009.1 coordinate 8,732,738, forward strand.
GGGAAGCAGTGTCCTCAGACTCCAGTGCAGGGGAAGCAGCAGCCAGGGAGGGTTGCAGCAGCTCAGAGGAGGCTGGCAAGGCACAGAGGGCAGCAAGGTATTGCAGAGCCCAGCCCTTCCTCACGGTGACAAGCACAAAGGTGAACATGAATATCTCACACTGCCGGGTGGGCTGGCAAGGAGGAGGAGGAGCGAATCGCCTGTGGAGTTAAGACAGGAAACGGAACGTGGACTTCACTGAATATGTAGGCAAAAAAAAGACATTCACATCAGAGGAATAGAATTACAGGTAAGTTATTGGTAAATGTGTTTTCTGCCCTTGTAGGTAAATGACTAAAGAAATGACTAAAGAAATGTACTATGAACATGTGGATACACAGGATTTGATGCATATCTGAATCGTGGTGAGTAGTCTTTGATGCTGCTACATTGGACACATATGATATAGCAGACACGTCATTATTAGCATCCAAACAATAATAAGTTAGTTCTTATTTTAAAATAAATTTGAGAAATAATTCTTATTTTACAGATTACCATGCAAACAGCCAAACCTGAACTCCAGAGTTCTCAAGGGACCAGTGTTCCCTCACATCCTTGAGCATGCACTGTTCTTGATTGACAGGAAGAGTTGAACTCAATTCCTTTCTAATCATGAAGTGTCTGAAGGTACAAAATTGCACAGGAATAAAAAGCCCCAGAAGATGACAGAAACAGCGTGATGATGAATGCTGACCCTCGCAGAAGAAAAGGTTCCTCATTTTTCTGGGTGGAGAAGCAGGTCCCAGAGATGGCTGTGTGAGTGCTGCCTTCGTCAGAGGTCTCCAGCCTCACTTCTTATGAATGAGGACTGGCGATGGGCCGGCTGTGGGGACTTTGGCACTTGCAAGGCACAGCGAGCACTCTGATCAACCTCCACCTAGGAAGAGCTGTTGTCTCCTGCTTGGAAGACGGTAAAAATAAACCTGTGATAAGAAGCAGGCTTATCTTCAGGGCTTCAGGTTCAAAGGTGAAGCTGAGAATGGTAACCAAACCCTGGGCTGTCACTCTGGGTGACACTGTCCTGGGTTTCTTAGCATGAGTTAAAGCCACACACTGGAACAGTGAGCACTCGGAACCATCTGCTTTTGCCTGGCACAAGGGTGCATCAGGACTAGAACTACCTCCACCCTCTGTATTAGTTAGCTTTTTGTCATTGTCGCTATAATGGTTAACATTGTTGACTTGACAGGATCTAGAATCACCTAGGAGACTAGTCTCTGGGAATGTCTGTGAGCAGTTTTACTAGATTAGGCTAATTGAGGCGGAAAGACCCATCCTGAATGTGGCTGCAACACAACTTCCATGGGCTGGACTTGGGGCCCCGACTGAATAAAAAGGAGAGAGTGAGCTGGGCCACAGCATTCATTGCTCTCTGCTTCCTGACTACACACATGATGTGACCAGCTGCCTCATGACACTGCCGCCATGCTTCCTGTACCATGATGGGCTGTGTCCTCAAACCAGGAGCCAAAGAAACCCCTTTCTTCCTTATGTTACTTTGCCAGGCATTTTGTCACAGCAACCTAAAAAGTGACTAATACCGTGACTAAGACACCCAAGAGAATCACTTGAGAGAGGGGAGGTTTATTTTGGCTCGTGGTTACATCCTGTGTTCACGCATGTAGAGCCCAGAGCAGGATGTGGGGTGTGTGTGTGTGATACTTACATCCTGTGTTCACACATGCAGAGCAAGATGCGGGGTGTGTGTGGTACTTATGTCCTGCATTCACGCATGTAGAGCAGGATGCAGGGTGTGTGTGTTACTTACATCCTGTGTTCACACATGAAGAGCACGGAGTAGGATGTGGGGTATGTGTGTGTGATACTTATATCCTGTGTTCACACATGTAGAGCACGGAGTAGGATGCAGGGTGTGTGTGTTACTTACATCCTGTGTTCACACATGTAGAGCATGGAGTAGGATGTGGGGTGTGTGTGTGATACTTACATCCTGTGTTCACACATGTAGAGCACAGAGTAGGATGTGGAGTGTGTGTATGTGGTACTTACATCCTGTGTTCACACATGTAGAGCATGGAGTAGGATGTGGGGTGTGTGTGTGTGATACTTACATCCTGTGTTCACACATGTAGAGCATGGAGTAGGATGTGGGGTGTGTGTGTGTGATACTTACATCCTGTGTTCACACATGTAGAGCACGGAGTAGGATGCAGGGTGTGTGTGTTACTTACATCCTGTGTTCACACATGTAGAGCATGGAGTAGGATGTGGGGTGTGTGTGTGATACTTACATCCTGTGTTCACACATGTAGAGCACGGAGTAGGATGTGGAGTGTGTGTATGTGGTACTTACATCCTGTGTTCACACATGTAGAGCATGGAGTAGGATGTGGGGGGTGTGTGTGTGTGATACTTACACCCTGTGTTCACACATGTAGAGCATGGAGTAGGATGTGGGGTGTGTGTGTGTATGATACTTACATCCTGTGTTCACACATGTAGAGCATGGAGTAGGATGTGGGGTGTGTGTGTGTGATACTTACATCCTGTGTTCACACATGTAAAGCACGGAGTTGGATGTGGAGTGTGTGTGATACTTACGTCCTGTGTTCACACATGTAGAGCATGGAGTAGGATGTGGGGGTGGTACTTATGTCCTGTGTTCACACATGTAGAGCATGGAGTAGGATGTGGAGTGTATGTGATACTTACGTCCTGTGTTCACACATGCAGAGCATGGAGTAGGATGTGGGGGGGTGGTACTTATGTCCTGTGTTCACGCATGTAGAGCAGGATGCAGGGTGTTCTCTTCCATTCTCCTGCCTTGTTTCCTTGAAGTAGGGTCTCTCACCGAACCTGGAGCTTACCATTTCCAGCTAGACTGGCTGGGCGATGAATTACCTTCGTGTCTTTCACCCCTCACTCTGGAATTTCAGGAGTGCACAGACATACCCATTTTTTATGAGGGTGCTGGGGATTGAACTCAGGTCCTCAGGCTTGCATAGCAAGCTCTCTTTCCCACTGAGCCATCTCTTCAGACAAAGGGTGGACTTTGTGATGCTGACCAAAGCCAAGAGACAACACCGGCCAATATCACCCTTCTCCAGAAGAGCCATGGTGCAGATTATGAGCCCAGAGCCCCCGAAGTGCAACTCGTTCAAACCAGAGTCCCTTAGGCTAGGGAGATGACTCAGCTGTTAAGGTGCTTGCCTACAAAGCCAAAGGACCCAGGTTCCATTCCCCAGGACCCACATGAGCCAAATGCACACAGTGGCGCATGTGTCTGGAGTTGGTCTGCAGTGGCTGGAGGCCCTTGGCATGCCCATTCTCATTCTCTCTCTCTCTGCCTCTTTCTTTCTCTAATAAATAAATAAAAATAAAATATTAAAAAACAGATCCCCACCTGGGGCAACTTAGGGCTCGCTCAGTGATTGGCATCTTCTGCAGCAGTGTCAGAGACCTTTCTTCAAAATAAAACCATGTGGGAAACAAAGCAGATTTGCTGAGACCTCTAGAACTACCTGCTTGTCCAGCTACAGAGAGAGGGTCACAGAGATGTCTCCCGGGATGCAGAATGCAGTGGAGAAAGCCCCAGCCACGTCCAGAAGGCTGGGTGTTAAACAACAGCTGGAGGAGGAAGATTGGATACATCAGATGGTCAAAGGGCTCAGCGAGCTGTTTCCAGTAAGTGCCACACAGTAGGTCTGAGTTTGAGCTTCCTGAGAGGCAGATCAGATCGTGAGGCAAGGATCTGAGCACAGGGGTTTCTTTGGAAGGTGGAAGGAACCTGGGTTAATGAAGAAGAAAGACACCTGGGCCAGAGGAGGCATTTCAGGAAGTGTGCCACTAAGCCAGACACTGCAGTGGGTCTGTGGAATTTCTCTTGAGAGAAAACTCTGGAAAATGGGAGTGAGGTGGAATGGAGCGGGGCTAGCAGGGAGGTACTAGTTTCTTGGTCCTTCCTACTCGCTCCCTGAAAAGAAAAGTGGGGTGCAGGTAGACAGTCCTTCAGTGGAAGTGGTGGTGGGGGTGTCGGCCTGATGTCATACTGAGAAATGTCAAGGGTCTTGAGCAGTTATAGGCAGATGCTTAGAAATCTAGAGATCATCTTGTCAGTGGGTCTGGGGGTAGTTAAAGCTCTCCTCCAATCTGCCTCTTTCTCTGTCATCACGCAACAGTGACTCCTTGCTGAGGGACTCCAAACAGCCCAGCGTCACGGTGACAGCACTCTGTCTTCTGCCTCGCAGTCCTCAGAGGAACACTTTGGAATGCCCAGTCCTTTCTTGCAGCTGTCTGCAGCCGGGGCTCTCCACGGTGGCACCACATCACTATGGTGTAGGGAGAAGGAGGCTTGTTCTGGGGTCTCTGGCTCTTAGTCCTGAAAGGTCTGTCACCAGGTGATCAGAAAGCATCCCAGAAGCTGGGCGTGGTAGTGCACACCTTTAATCCCAGCACTCGGGAGGCAGAGGTAGGAGGATCGCCGTGAGTTCGAGGCCACCCTGAGACTACATAGTTAATTCCAGGTCAGCCTGGGCCAGAGTGAGACCCTACCTCGCAAAACCAAAAAAAAAAAAAAAAAAAAAAAAAAAGAAAAGAAAAAGAAAAAGAAAAGAAAAGAAAAGAAAAGAAAAGAAAAGAAAAGAAAAGAAAAAAGAAAGCATCCCAGAGAGCCTGGACTAGGACAAGTGTTCCCAGTTCCAGAAGCTTCTCAGACCTGGGCCTGCTTCTGTCAGAGCAGGAATGTGACTCCTATGTCCTCTTGGAAACCAGCCTTGGCTCTTTAGCAAAAACCTGTAATTACACTAACCAGGCGCAGTACTTAAAATGATGAGTAAGGCATGAATGAAAAAAAATAAAAGCTCCCTTTGTTTTGATGCTCATTATGGCTTTTTCTGATGATTATGCCAAAAAACGAAGTGCCTCTCAGACAATTAGCTTAATTAGCAGATTGTATTTTCATCCTCGGCCCCAAGCCATGTGCCCAGCACTTGATCATAGCTGGGTGAGGATGCTCTGTCCCTGCCAACCTCCCTCCTCCACAGCCTCCATTTTCAGGAACAGGGGACAAGGCTGGCCTTTGCCACGGCCATCTCCCGGCAGCCTCCAGGATGAGCTCACGTAGGTGTGTGGGGTTTGGGTCTATGTGAGCAGCCCCAGCTCCTGGGCAGATACCTGGAGAGTGCAAGTGGACATGTAAAGCCAAACCCAGCCCAATCTGTCCCCAGCTTCTGCTCCGGACCCATTTCCTTTCCCAAGAGCCACCTCCTTCACTGTCCGCCTTGATGTCTCTGCCTTCCTGCTGTCCCTCCTCCTGTGCCACGTGCCACGTGTGCTCTCCAGACTTGCTGTTCCTCAGCCCCCACCCCTCCTCCAGGAGGCTTTTCTTGACTCTTTTACCTTCATTTTGTTAAAACTGTCCTAATTTTAAAAGCAACATATAAATTTCTTCTCAATGAAAGTAAGAATTCAGAACGACCTAACTCAAATATTATAAAGGACCCCTGCCCTCTCCCAGCCTCTTCCCCGGGTGATCACAGAACAGTGGGCAGCACTCTGAATTGAGAGGCGCCAGAACCTTGGAGAGTTGAACTGGTCCACATGAACAGACCACTCCAGCAGACTGTAGGCCTAAGGGGCATTTGACCTGCACTTACAAGTCAGGTGTTTGTGAATCAGTTTCTTCCTCTCCCTCCTTCTGTTTTTCTCCTTTTCTCCCTTCTCCTCTTCCTCCTCCTCTCCTTCCTCCTTTACACAAATTAGAGAAGCTTCCAGTCTACTTCCATGGCATCATTCTCACCCCTCTGCATTCTGACTTTCTTCTAACTCTTTAGAACTTATATGCAAATGAATGTTTACACCCTGGGACAGAGTTTTCATGTGATTCAATGAGACACAGACTGAAAACATTTCTGAAACTGTATCTTACTGAACACAGTACACAGTTTCCTTGTCACTATTCCCTCAACAAGACAGTTGAACAATTATTTGCATGTCATTTACATTATAGTAGGAATTATAAGTAATCTAGGGATGTCACAAACATAGGAGATGACAGGAAGGTTCTATGCAAATGCTATACCACGTTGTATATCAGATCCTTGGGCACCTATGGGTTTTGGTATCCCTGGGGTCTTGGAATCGGTCCCCCATGATACTGAGGAGCAGCTCTGCTGTGACATAAGGAAGCATGCAAAGAACATGTAACAAACACCCACAAGCATATTTACTAAATGCTAGTGGCTGGAAATGCTTCTTCCAATCCTGAAAAACAGAAAGAGAAGAGAAAGAGGAGGTGACCCCTGGTGACAAACACCCTTCCTGCCCAGTGTCCCTCACAAATCACTACTCTAAGATCACATGGCCTTTTGCTTCTGAGTTTTCACACTTTGCCACTCATATCAACTTCAAAGAATCATGGCAAAAAATGGGATGTGATCCGTCCACTGAACAGACAACACATTATTCACAGAAGGGCACTCACACGCAGGGTAAGGCTGGGAGGTTTGCAATGTCTTCGGTCTGGATGCTGGTCTTGATGACCGTGAACTGTTTTGTGTGAACGCAGGATGTAAGTATCACACACACCCCACAAATGGAGCCCATCTTAATCAGGCTGTAGCTGGGCCTAGAGCCTCATGTGGCTTAATGCAAATTGCATTACTTGTTTATAAAATTTGTTTTGTGGGTTTTTTTGTTTTGTTTTGTTTTGTTTTGTTTTGTTTTTGTTTTTTTCAAGGTAGGGTCTCTCTCTAGCCCAGGCTGACCTGGAATTCACTATTCAGACTCAGGGTGGCCTCAAACTCATGGCAATCCTCCTACTTCTGCCTCCCGAGTGCTGGGATTAAAGCCATGTGCCACCATGCCCAGCTGTTTGGTATTTTTAATATGAAAACATAATTAAATTCAGTGAAAGGAAAAGAGATTATCTAAGCTTGGGGAGGCCCTCTGCTGTTTTGTAGGTAGGCACATGTGCTCTGGACAGCGTATCCTTCTAAAAGCTAGCTATTAAAAGCACGGTATTATCTTACTTGTAGGAAGAAGGGCTAGGATGGGCAAAGGCCCCTCAGAAAAGTCAAGGGTCAGTAAAAGAAACTTCAAGAACTGAGAATATCTTTATTAAATAGCAGAGTTGATTCCCCCCCCACACACACACACATTAATCAGTGGACATATAGCAAGATCTGTTAGACAGTATAAACTACCACTATTAATTTGTCTAGACTCAACTCTGTACTTAATGAAATAGGTTTTTTAAGCTTTTATTTTTATTTATTAGAGACAGAGAGAGGTAGAGAGAGAGAAAAAAAAAAAAGAAGCTGGGCGTGGTGGCGCACACCTTTAATCCCAGCACTCGGGAGGCAGAGGTAGGAGGATCGCCGTGAGTTCAAGGCCACCCTGAGACTACATAGTTAATTCCAGGTCAGCCTGGGCCAGAGTGAGACCCTACCTCGAAAAAAAAAAAAAAAAAAAAAAAAAAAACGGACACGCCAGGACCTGTAGCCACTGCAAACAAACTCCAAACGCATGTGCCGCCAGGTACACCTGGCTTACGTGGGACTTGGAGTATGGAACCTGGGTCCTTAGGCTTTGCAGACAAGTGCCTTAGCTGCTAAGCCATCTCTCCAGCCCATGAAATAGGTTTGATTTGGTCTAGGAACTCCATCAAGAACCCCCGAGATACTGAACATCCCACAGACCAAGCACCTCCAGCACCACCCGTCAGCTACAGTTCTCTCCACAGGTACACGTCACTTCTTTTCATCTTACAGAAAGATCTCACAGTGACTAGGGCGCTTTACAGTCTGATTTTTTCCCCCTATTACAACTTTGAGAATACTTTTGCATGCAATAAATGATTTCATTTTATGCAGCTAACCTTCTATTGTAAGATTTTTTTTTTTTTCAAATTTCAAAGTTCTCTTTCTTTGTCATTGATTCTGCTTGAATGTCTTTGTAAATAAGAGTACCACACGGGTAGCTAAAGAGGAGGAGGCGAGCATGCTGGTACACCAAGAAGCAGCTGAGATGTGAGCCCTTTAAAGTTTTAATAGGACAGGTAGAGCTCTGGGCCCAGCGTGCTGGGGGTCCGAATCCAGGAACCCAAGGGACAAAGCAAGGTGGTTCCTTTGATGAGTTTTGGGGGAGGATGTTCCATGTCATGTGACTCAACCTTCTTGCTCACAGCCAGGGAGACAAGGGAGGGTGGGAGATAGAGAAGGCCTGTGGGGGAGAGGCTGTTCTGTTCTGCTCACAGCAGAGGCGAGGAATGGGGCAAAGACACGAGGTCACAGGTTAAGATTAGTCAAGGCTGCCTCAGCTGGGGCAGCAGGGCCTCTTATTAAAGTGACCGCTTCTAGGTTCCAAAACACACAGGACTCAGCCAAAAGGTGTGGAAGTGTTGAAGACTTTCGGGATGCAGGCAAATTTCTTTCTAGAAAGGCCTTTCCCAACTGCCTTCCAACTAAGCACAACAAAATGACATGTTCAAGGCATGCATATCTAGTTGCTTGTCCTGTATATTCTTTTAAAAAGCAGTTGCTATTTAGCACATTAAACATGTTTTCTCATTATTGCTTTAATATATATCCTCAGCTAGAAGTGAGTGTGGAAATTTTTTTCATTCATTTTGTGGCCATTTGTGGCTCTTCTCTGAACTGTCTATTTGCGCCTGTTGCTGGAATCTATTTCTTATTGATTTGTGAAGCTTCCGTCCAATTTTAATGAAAAGCTTAAATCCCGGCACAGCTGTCAGAAACGCTGATGGCTGCAGTTCTCTTTAGATTTAATTGTTTTAATAAGTTTCAATAGTGACTCAGAGGCTAACGAAGGTGTGGTCTGATGGATGAAACCAAAGAGAGCTATGTAATTAGAAGTTTCCTCTCCCAATCAAAAGGGACAGCTATATTTATCTGTTTGGCTTCCTCTTTTCTTTTTCTATTAAAAAAAAAAATTCCACTAGTCTTGGCAGATTGGCAGGGAGGAAGGACATTAGAGCCATCTCTTGCTGTTACATAACTCTCCAATTAATGTCGGATTGACTTCCTCTTCGGGGCTGCATACTTCATGTTTTCCAGTGGAAGGTCTGCTTCTTTCTGCCTCGGCTGAGCTGCCTCCAGGATGAAGTGCGAGGATGTCACCTAGCAACCAGGGCTCTGCGTGTAGAAGCAGAAGCTGCAGCCCAGGCCAAGAGGAAAATCACCAGTGGGAACAAAAAGTTTTATCTCTGAACCAGAGAGCAGTGACCAAAAGCACCGGCTGTAATGAGATGTCCAGACTGTCCTCCCAGGGGAGCCCAGGCTTCTGCTCAGAGGCCCAGATGCACAGCTGAAGCGGAGGATGGCTTTGGGGGATTTAAAAAAAAAAAAAAAGCTTTATTTCCCCGCCATGAGGGGTGACAGGATTGAAGTGGGGTTCATTCGAGAGGTTCCCACACTGTGAGGTTGGGGGGTGAGGGTGGTATTGGATACCTCCATGCAGTCACATCTGTCAAAGCATAAAAGGTAGAGATCCAGGCGTGGGAAAGACTTGGAGCCACTGAGGGTCTGAGGTGACAAGGGACCTTGGCTGGCTGCTCTCATCGGTCACAATGCCCTGGCAAAACTGCCCTGACCCAGTAGTTTAGTGCTTGCCTGCTTCTTTGTTACTCTTTCTTTCTTTCTTTCTTTCTTTCTTTCTTTCTTTCTTTCTTTCTTTCTTTCTTTCTTAGAAACTCCTAAACACGTGTGCATGTGTACACACACACTCCTCTCACTGATGCCCACTGGCCATTCTTCTTTTTCTTCGTAAGACTTGTTCAGGTCAACAGCACATGAGTGTGGTGGTCTGAATCAGGTGTCCCCCATGAACTCATGTGTTTTGAATGGTTGGGCCCCAGCTGGTGGCAATTTGGGAGGTGGAGCCTTGCTGGAGGAGGTGTGTTGTTGAGGGAGGGCTTACAGGTGCCATAGTCAGCTCCCACTTTCCAGTATTTGGCACACTCTCCTGCTGCTGTTGTCCACCTGATGTTGTCCAGGAGGTGGTCCAGACTCTGCTCGTGCCATGCTTTTCCCTGCCATCATGGAGCTTCCCCTCAAGATTGTAAGCCAAAATAAACCCTTTCCTCCCATCAGCTGCTTTTGGTCGGATGCTTTGGGCCAGCAACAAAAGGTCACTGCCACACTGAGCATGGCCGGAGCAGAGCCCTGAAAGTTTCCTGTGAAGGTCCGCTTGCTCTTCTGACCATTGTTATGACAAACCACAGGACCAGACAGAACAAAGTGCCACCTACAACAGATCTCGTGGAGACTGAAATACATTTATCCCAGCCAGCACACAGGCCTGTGAATAGGAAAAATAAAATGTTCACGGTTGTAAGTCACTGACTCTTGGGACTGATTGTCACACAGCTCTGTGGCAGCATTCCTGAGCAGTACACGGTTTAGCACCATTTCCTTCTAGACGTCTTGGCCTTTGTATTTCCTGAGGCGTTGTGGTAAGATTTACCTTTAATTCTGTGGGTTTTATCAGATGTATTAAATAAATCCCTCTTTGCTAAAACTGTTTGGCATTTGTTGCTTATAAACTCAGAACACTGGCAGGTAGAGCTCGTGTGCAGATCTGCCAGTCCCTGGTCTGAACCCTTGCTCCGAGTGGCTCTTCCCAGCATTTCCCCCTCCTTTCTCTTCAGGAAGCTTCTGCCACAGGTTCTCTGTGTTCCTCCGCGCAACACGTTGCATGCATTTGCTTTGCCTGCAGGAGTCTTGCCCCATCTCCAGCTGCAAAGGTCGTAGGCACGCTCCAAACTGTCCTGTCCTGATCCCCCCAGGGACTCTTGTCTCCCGTCTGCAGTAGTGAGTGGTGTGAGTGGTGGCCCCAAGGCCAGGTGCTGCTCACCTTCCACTGCTGTGGTTTCCTCTCTCCTTGGATAGAACCCCACAAGGCCACCTCAGGGGAGGCAGACAGGCGGGTCTTTCTCAGCCACATTCACTGGTGTTCAGCACTTCACAGTGACATTTCCTGACACCTAGGATCCAGGTGCCAGAATCATCTACTCTGTGTCCGTGGTGCCTTTTTGAGGACTGTGGTATGACCCCTCTCCCTCGACTGTCCTGTAGACTCCAGGTTGGCCACCTCCCCCTCACACATTTATTTATTCATTCAGAATTTTAACAAGTTTTCCTTATTCAATCCCACGGATCCTCCTGATCAAGCTAATTACTGAGACTGGAACAACTTTGGTCCTGACGGAAGCTGGGGGAGGGTGGGCGCATCACCTCCGAGCTGCCTCAAGGTTCAGAACTCCTCCTGCAGAGATCAATTTGCGCTGGCTCCTCCAGACCTCAAAATGATTTTGAGTATAATTCAGACCTGATTAGTCACAACCCTAATTTTAACTTCTAATTTCCAAGTTCCCCAGGGAGTTCTTATCTAGTCCAGGCATCTGGCTCAGTCTCATCTCCTTCCTCTCAGGAACTCCACTCTGGGGTTTCACCGTCTCCTTGGGCCACATGGAAGGGAACCCTACAGTCATGTTGAAGGGTGCACGCTTCCCAGTTCCAGGGAACTTTGGCAGGCTGGGAGGTCCAGGAGCGGCAGCCCTTCCTAACCAACGGGGGTCATGGTGAAGGAAAATCCCATTGGGACCTCCAGGGAATTTCTACAACAGTGTGAAGGGTAAAGCCATCAAGGCAGGGGTGCATGGTGGAGTCCATGGGAGCAGGAGGATGAGGCTAAAACCCCTCCCATCATAGCAAATCAGGAGGCGGAGAAAGGAAAGGCTGGTGTGCTTCTGGCCTCCTATTTTTTCCTTATGATTTAGTCTAGGATCCCCAATTCATAGGCTGATGTGATTCACATTCAGGGTAGGTTTTCTCACCTCAGTTAATCCTATCTGGAAACTCCTCCCAGGTAATTTTAAATCTAGCCAAGCTGACCAAAGCTGATTGGAAGACATTTGAGTGAAGCATCCAGCACTTAAAAGTCACTTGTTCCTTTCTGCCACAGGTGATAGGACCATGTCAGCCCGTGCACATAGATTCGGCGCACATAACCCATAAAGCTGAGGGCCATTGTGGAAACACAGAAAGCCAGAATTCATGCAGATCACAGTGAGGAGGAGAGCGTTAGACATGAAGTCTCCAGCTTGTTAGTTCTCTATTTCTTGTGGAATTCCTTTGTGGTGTAGCAGGCTAAGTAGCCTCTGAGCTGTGCTTACGTGCTAGGTCTTCCTACATAGTCTGTTGGAGGGAGGGCATCCCATCCCTGTGTCAGCCTCCACAGCCACAAAGGCTGGTATCCTTGCTGAGGAGGATTCTTAAAATACTGGCAATGCCCACTGCTGTGGGCTAAACCAGCTGTCTTGGTCCCTGAATCGCCTCTTCCTTGTGGTATGATTGGTGGGTGTGGTGCAGTTATTCCTTCCAACTTGAAACAGTCTTTCCTCAGGAGAAGAGAAGCTTATAAAGTTCAGGAAATCAGTGACACCTACAAGGCTCAAAAGGCTACTGAAATTTATAAGTTCCATGAGGCCCCTCCCTGAGGCTACATAAGCAGTGATAATTCCAGAAGAGTGGAGACTGTCCTGTGGGGCTTTCTGCAAGTTAAGCAAAGAGATCTATGGGAACAGCTTTCTTAAGTTATCACCCAACACTGGGTGACTTCTCCATTATGCAGCTGCCTTTCAGTCACCTATGCTCCTCTAAGTAACCCTCACCCGTGCTCGGGTGAGTAACCCATGTTCCTGTGAGTAACCCCTCACCCATGCTCCTGTGAGTAACCCTCACCCATGCTCCTGTGAGTAACCCTCACCCATGCTCCGGTGAGTAACCCTCACCTGTGCTCCTGTAAGTAACCCTCACCTGTGCTCAGGTGAGTAACCTCTCACCCATGCTCCACTGAGTAACCCTCCCCCGTGCTCCTGTGAGTAACCCTCACCTGTGCTCGGGTGAGTAACCTCTCACACATGCTCCTGTGAGTAACCCTCCCCCATGCTCCTGTACGTAACCCTCACCCATGCTCCTGTGAGTAACCCTCACTCATGCTCCTGAATCAATATTCTCTTACTATGTAAGTAAAACTACCCTCTTACTTACATAGTAAGAGAATATTGATTCACTTTATGGGTCAGCCACAGTATTCCACTCAGGCCAGTTCTCTGAGGTGGGTGCTCCTTCACTCTCACTTCACATAGGAGAAAAGAGAGGCCATGGGACCAGCAAGTGGCAGAACTAGGATCCTTTGGGCTTCGAAAGTCTTGCCTGTTTCATCGCATGACTATATTTGGTACCTTCCACTCTGTGTCTCTCCCCTGCCTGATCAAGCTCTGGCTGGGAAGTTCTTATCTGTTAGGAGGAGATTTAACAAATGTCTATTCGTCCCAGCCAGAGTAATGACAACAGATAAAACAATGCTTCCACCCAAGTCCAGCTTGGTAAAGCACTGAGTTTATTGGGTTTACTCACAGGATCATGGGTGAGGGTTACTCACAGGAGCATGGGTGAGGGGTACTCACAGGAGCATGGGTGAGGGGTACTCACAGGACCGTGGGTGAGGGTTACTCACAGGACCGTGGGTGAGGGTTACTCACAGGAGCACAGGTGAGGGTTACTTACAGGAGCATGGTGAGGGCACAGGTGAGGGTTACTCACAGGAGCAGGAGCATCACAGGGGTGGGTGAGGGTTACTCACAGGGAGTGTGGGTGAGGTGAGGGTTACTCACGGGAGCGCGGGTGAAGGTTACTCACAGGAGCAGTGTGTGAGGGAGGTTGCTCACAGGAGCAGAGGCATGAGCATGGGTGAGGGTTACTCACGGGAGCATGGGTGAGGGGTTACTCAGAGGAGCATGGGTGAGGGGTTACTCACAGGAGCATGGGTGAGGGGTTACTCACAGGAGCATGGGTGAGGGTTACTCACAGGAGCATGGGTGAGAGGTTACTCACCCGAGCACAGGTGAGGGGTTATCTATAGAAGCACAGGTGAGGGTTACTCCCAGGAGTATGTCTGGGCTCTGAGAAGCAGAGCTGGGGACAGCATTGGGTGCAAGGAGATGGGGTTGAAGGTGAGTCTGGGAAACATCAGTGAGTGAGTGGGGACGAAGGAAAGGCAGGGACATGTGTGTTATCCCACTAAGTGGCTCTAGGAGACTGAATGGAGCACACTGTGGAATAGTGTCCCACACAGGGTGGGAAGGTTGTGGTGAGATGGAGCTTAGCTCTCTGGTACAGCTTGCTCTGTGCAGCAGCTCAAGTAAGAGGAAAAGCTCTCCTCAGGCAGCATGTCACAGATGCTGTCACCTGGCCACCACAGGACTCACGTGCACGGGGAAAGTCAATGTGTTCAGCATGAAAGATCATCAGAAGCCAGAGCTGTCTCATCTGGTCTGAATTTGGACCAGAATTAGAATGCAAAACCTACAACTGGGAGCTGGTAGTGGTGGGCCCAGAAAGAAGGGAGTGAGATGGGTTTTGGACATTTGTCACCAGCTGTTTCAGAGTCCTCAAGTGCTGTGGTCCTGGGTTCTAGAGTATCATGTAACAGGTCAGCTTCCTTTGTGTTCAAATGACCTGGGGCAACGTGTGTGAGTGAGACTTTTTCACTCTTAAAACACGGGGTCTTCCTTAAAGACCAGAGGACAGATGTTTCTGAGGCACCTTGGGTTGCAAAAGTCAAGTATCAGAAGTTTCTGCTGAGTTTGGATTTAAACGGATTTCTGATGTTCCTTCCAATCTGGGCAGATAGAACTACAAAAATAATCTGCTCGGCTTTGTGCCTTCCAAATGCAAGTACAATGAGACGCGCAAGCAACACCAGCGTGCCTCATCATCCTCACGGAAAAGTCACTTGGGAAAAGAACTCCTGAAGTCAAGTTCCCATTAGGGCTTTCCTGGGGTTTATAAATGCAGGAACTGATACTAATAGCTGTCATTACGATAACGACAGTGTTCATTACTGCTGTATTAGTAAGTATATTAGAAAGTACCATTTCCCGAGACTCTCCCACTGCCACTTATCTTGCATTTAACGTCTCATTGCATTGAGATCATACAGAAATTCAGATATGAGGAGACGAAGGCACCAAGAGGTTGCCTGACTGGCTCAGGGGTGCATGTGGAGCTAGGACTCAGAAGCCTGCTTTTACAGGTTCTGTTTTTCCTTTATTCCAGGGTGTGCATGGATGTGTGTGATGTGTGTGTTCATGTATGAGATGCAGGACAGACATGACATAGTACACACGTGGAGGTCAGAAGACAACTTCAAGTCCTTGCTTTCCACCTTCTTTGAGACAGGGTCTCTTCTTCACTGGTCCATTGGCAACTTCTGGAAAACCTGTCTCTGCCTCCCTACTTGCCTTTAAAACCCTGACTACAGGTACCCCCTCTCCCATAGCACTCTGCTTTTACCTGGGTTCTGAGGCTCTTAACTCAGGTGCTCACACTTGTGCAGCAAGCGCTTTACCCGCTGAACCATCTCCCAGCCTGATTCTTCAGGCTCTAAACCTGTCCTGTGGGCTGGGGAGGTGGTTTAGTTGTTAAAGGCACTTGCTCGCAAAGCCTGCTGGCCCAAGTTCCATTCCCCAGTATCCACGTAAAGCCAGATAGATGCACAAAGTGGTGCATGCGTCTGGAGTTTGCTTGCAACAACAAGAGGCCCCAGTGTGCCCATTCTCATTCTCTCTGTGCTCACAAAAATAAAATAAAATAAAATAAAATAAAATAAAATAAAATAAAATAAAAATTTAAAATAAAACCTGTCCGTGTCTTTTTTGTTTGTTTGGTTGGTTTTTGTGTGTTTGTTTGTTTGTTTGTTTGTTTGTTTGTTTGTTTTTTGAGGTAGGGTTTCACTCGAGCTCAGGCTGACCTAGAATTCACTACATAGTCTCAGGGTGGCCTCAAACTCACAGCGATCCTCCTACCTCTGCCTCCCAAGTGCTGGGATTAAAGGCGTGCACCACCACGCCCGGCTTAAACCCATCCTTTTTTTTTTTCTTTCTTTCTGAGGTAGGGTCTCACTCTAGGCCAGGCTGACCTGGAATTCACTCGGTATTCTCAGGGTGATCTCAAACTCATGGCTATCCTCCTACCTCTGCCACCCAAGTGCTGGGATTAAAGGCATGCACCACCACACCCGACTTAAACCTATCCTTTAAACAGATTATTCTGGATGTATTTAAAATTGGTTCCCTTTCATGGGCAACATGTGGCAAATGTGCCCTTTCATGGGCAAAAAATCTTGTGAACACTGAGATCATTTTTATATATTTTATCTATTTGAGAGAGAGAGAGAGAGAGAGAGAGAGAACAGGTGCACAAGGGCCTCCAGCCACTGCAAACGAACTCCAGACACATGCACCACCTTGTGCATCTGGCTTTACATGGGTACTAGGGAATCAAACCTGGGTCCTTAGACTTTTCATAGGCAAGTACCTTAACTGCTGAGCCATCTCTTCAGTCCTGAGGTCATTTTGTGACCCCCTTAATTTATTCTTCTTTACAGCTAGAATTTCTAGCACCACATGAAACCCAAAGTGTTAATGCAACATGGGATTTGGTCGTGGAAAACAACTGTCAAAGGTTAAAGTTACAGACCTGGGCCAGTGTGCAGAGTGGCTGGGTCCCCAGGAGGTTTACAAGTAATTTGATGATGTAACTCAGTTGGTAGGGGGTTTCCCTAGCATGCACAAAGCCCTGGGCTTGAGCCCAGCACTGAACTAGAAAACACAGAACTAGGAAAGTGGAGAAAAGGAATTCCTAAGGTTGACTGGATAGTTACTGCAGCCCAACCAGTGAGCTCTAGGGTTATGGAGATGTCCTGACTCACAAAATAAGGTGGAGAGTGACTGAAGACCTCCGATGTCAACCTCTGGCCTTCACACACATCTGCACACACACGCCGCACACCCGCATGCCTACCCGAATGTAGAAATACACACACACACATGCACCATCATCACATATACATGCCAACAAAAAGGACTGCAGCACATCTTTCTATCTTCCATCTCCTCCCTTCAGCTGCAGGCTCCAAGGCCAGCCGTCAACAGTGAAAACAAAGACGTTGCATGTTCTTTTCATGCGCTGTCAAAGACAGAGGGAAAACTGGTCAATAAAAATGAATTAAAACAGATTGATCAAATTCACTGTTCAGCCAATCAGGAGACTCTCTAGTACTTTCCTTGTGGAACCATTGGAAAGACTTAGTGAGCTGGTGACCCTGAGGTCAAGCACAGCCCCTGTCCACAGTGATTCTTGTCAGTACAGCACCACTCTATCCAGCTGTCAATTCTCTCCACTACCTGTATCAACTTGAACTTCCCCATTCTCCAGCCTCAGGCACGTCAGAGTCAAGTTTCTTCTCATATGAGGGTGAAAAAGTATGGAAAGGAAGGAACTGAGAATGTCTAAGAACTAAGCCATGAAATCCGCTCAGACTAGAGTTCAAAGACATGCGGAGACTCAAGGGCAAGCCCCAGGCTGCCAATGGCATCAACCTTCTGGATAGAGGTCAATCCCCCAAAGAAGCTTGAGGAAGTGGTCAGAGGCTGCAGGTTGGCAAGGCCTGGGGCCACTGAACTTCACACCTCACAGCCAAAGCCCAGCATTGCAAGTTCATGTTTACCCAGCGGCTGTGGGATGCCGTGCCTTCCTGAGGAGCAATGCCTTCAGGGCAAAGATGATCTCTGGCTGATATGAACCTCCAGGCTGCTGGAAATTTAGAAATTTTCCTTTCTAGTTTGTTCTGAGTTCCCTCACTACTTGTGTTTATTCAAGCAGCTCCAAGCTTCTGGGACTTTAATGATTAAATTTCTGAGCTTGCATGGCTAAGGGCCAGACGCAAATGTGAGAGACGTGGATACTTTCCTTATGGGATTGTTGGGAGGGCTTAATGATGTAGTAACCCTGCTGTCCTCTGCTAAGGTCTGGCCGAAAGACCCATGCCCAGACCCCACTATGACCGGAGCTCCCTCCACAGGCAGCTTCAACAGTGTCAAGTCAAAGGCCCAACACTGAGCAGAAGGCAGGACAGCAGCACAAGAGAGAGTCTGACTTTAACTTCCTGCGAGGCACCAGCAAGATTTGTCCTTCATCTGGACTTGTGGCCTTACCTAATGTCATTGGAGAGGAAGGGGGAAAGTTCTTTCCTATATTAGTTTTAAAATCTAATTGAGGAAAATTTGGTTGCCTAGACAATGACATACGAAATTGTTTAGCATCAATAAGAACTGACAAAAAAAATCACCCCCACTCTATAGAATTGTGGAATATAATAAATCTCCCAGAATTTCGGCCATACTTACTTGTACATCATACCTAGAAATTATGTTAGGTATGCAAATGAGATGGGTAAAGGACTGCAGGATCCCAGAGCTGCAGGACAATATTCCAAGGCAGGTGGCCTCTGGAGACAAGGGCGTCTCTTAGGAGCATATCCATGAGGCAGAAAGGGGATGGCGCACGCCTGTAATCCAGCACTCGGGAGGCAGAGGTAGGAGGATTGTTCAAGGCCAGCCTGAGACTACATAGTGAATTCCAGGTCAGCCTATGCTAGAGTGAAACCCTACCTCAAAAACCAAAAGAAAACAAAAAACAAAAAAAAAATCCAGAAAGGGGAGCAGAGAGGTAGATTGAGTACCTGCTGGGCTGGCAACCTTCAACCTTGAGTACATTGTATCTGTTAACCCTCACTTGTGCCAGTTTTTTTTTTTTAATTCATTATTGAATCTGGCAAGATAGCTCAGTCCAGAAAGTGCTTGCCTTGCAAGCATGAGAACCCGGGGTCCACCCCCAGTACCCATGGGAAAAGATGCCAGGCATAGTGGTGAGTGTCTACAATCCTAGTGTTGGGGAGGCAGTGACAGGAGGATCCTTAAGGCTCAATCACTGGTCAGTCTACGCTAATTGGTAAGGTAGGAGGATCACCAGAAGTTTGAGGCCAGCTTGGGCTACAGAGTGAACTCCACATGAACCTGAGCTAGAACAAGACCTTGCTTCAAATCCAAGAACACAAAATGGAGCTGGAGTGATAGCTTAGTGGTTAAGGCACTTGCCTGTGAAGTCTAAGGTTCGATTCTCCAGTACCCACATGAGCCAGATGCATAAGATGGCACATGTGCCCAGGGTTCGTTTGCAGTGGCTTGAGGCCCCGGCGAGCCCATACTCTCCCTCCTTCCTCTCTCTCTCAAATAAATAAACAAATAAAATATTTTTTTAAATCACAAAAGGCTTTCCCTCGGTCAGAGGGAAAACTAAACCAGAGTATTGCCTGGGAATATCACTTCCTCACTGCCTATGTGCAGTCCTCACAACATTTGGCTTGACACTGACATGCTTCTGAACTTTGAGAAAAGCTGGAAGAAAATAAAACCAACATTGAAATGCCACACCAGTAAGAACAAGAATTTACTGCTGAGAAAATAAACTGGAACGCTCTTGAAAGAAAAGCTATCTGAAATAGCAAAAAGTGATACAAAATTAAAGGTTCTTTAAAGGCGTGATTGCAGGGGAAGCCAAAGCCATCACTGGTCTCTTTGTTGGTTTCCATGTCACTGTGTGGAGATCACCCAGAGAATATAAAGTTCCACAAAAATGAGTCCGCATTCACCCCCCCAACCACCAAATAGTTGCAGGAACCTTCAAACACTCAATGAAGAGACGCTGTGGCGGGTTAGCCTGGCCTCTGAGTGTCACTGTAACCCCTAACACTGGAATTCTGACTTATACTAAGGCACACAAAGCGAAGTCTGTAGTTTTCTGTGGGAGAAAGAGATATCTTTGGGATCACATTGTTTTCCAATCACAAGCACTTGTAAAGTGTTAAATGTAGCAAAACTGACTGGGCCAATTATGTTCCAGAGAGGAAAAGGAACGACAATATAGATCCATAGTTTTTAAAAAACTGAAATAATGCAGACCCGACTTCATCTGAATCATACACATGACTCACTGCATATGAATCACGTACCACAGCAGGGTGACACTCGGGATTTTGTTGTGAAAGATTCTCACTAATAGCAAGAGCTAATGTTGCGTCTGCTTCCGTGGATTGGGCTGCATAGTGCCTGAGTCGGATCCATTTCTCTCTACCCTAGGTTGACAGTTTTAGAAAGAGATTCTATAATATCAAAATCTAAATTAGCCCACAGACAATATAGAAACTGTGTGTGCACGCACATACATGGGTGTAACAAAGATCATCTTCCCGCACATCATCACTCACCATGCAGCCATCCTGCTCAAGAGTACATGTCAAAAGTACGTGTCAAGAGTCCATGTCAAGATTGCATGTCAAGATTGCATGTCAAGATTCCATGTCAAGATTGCATGTCAAGAGTACATGTCAAGATTGCGTGTCAAGAGTACATGTTAAGAGTACATGTCAAGAGTACATGTCAAGATTGCATGTCAAGAGTACATGTCAAGATAATATGTCAAGATTACATATCAAGAGTACATGTCAGGAGTACATTTCAAGACTACATGCCAAGATTTCATATCAAGATTACATGTTAAGATTATATATCAACATTATATGTCAAGATTCCATACCAAGATTACATATCAACATCATATATCAAGATTACATGTCAGGGGCTGGAGATATGGCTTAGAGGTTAAGGAGTTTGTCTACAAAGCCTAAGGACCTCGGTTCGATTCTCCAGGTCCCGTGTAAGCCAGATGCACGTGGTGGCACATGCGTCTGGAGTTTGTTTGCAGTGGCTAGTGGCCCTGGCTCTCTCTCGCTCTCTCTCCCCCCCCCCTCCGTCTCTAATAAATAAATAAAAATTAAAAAATTTTTTAAAAGATTACATATCAAGCCAGGCGTGGTGGTGCATGCCTTTCATCCCAGCACTTGGGAGGCAGAGGTAGGAGGATCACTATGAGTTCAAGGCCACCCTGAGACTACAGAGTGAGTTAAAGGTTAGCTTGGGCTAGAACAAGACCCTACCTAGAAAAAAAAAGAAAAAAAAGATTACATGTCAAGAATGCATGTCAAGATTACATATCAATATTACATGTTGGGCTGGAGAGATGGCTTAGCAGTTAAGGCATTTGCCTGCAAAGCCAAAGGATCCCAGTTCAACTCTCCAGGACCCACATAAGCCAGATGCACAAGGGGGGGCGCATGCATCTGGAGTTCATTTGCAGTAGCTGGAGGCCCTGATGCACCCATTCTCTCCCTCTCTCTCTTCCTCTTTCTCAAATAAATAAATAAATAAGTATTTTTAAAAAGATTATATGTCAAGATTGCATGTCAAGCTGGGCATGGTGGCGCACGCCTTTCATCCCAGCACTCGGGAGGAAGAGGTAGGAGAATTGCCGTGAGTTCGAGGCCACCCTGACACTACACAGTGAGTTCCAGGTTAGCCTGGGCTAGAGTGAGACCCTATCTCAAAAAACCAAAAAAAAGAAAAAGAAAAAGAAAAAAAAACTTTTATTATATTTTAAATTGACCAGTACAAATTGCAGGTATTTATTATGTACATCATGATTTATTTATTTCAGAGAGAGTGAGTATGGGCACACAGGGCCTCTTGCTGCTGCAGATAACTCCAGAAGAATGTGCGCTTTACATGGGTACTGGGGAATCGAGCTCAAGCTGGAGGCTTTGCAAGCAAATGCCTTTAACTGCTGAGTCATCTCCCTGGGCCTCAATTGATTCTTATGTAACTCCAGTCGTCATCTTAATTTCCAAATTTTTCTGTTAATTGCCCAGTTGGTGTACACTGGGATACTCAGATGACCAACTTTCTGGGGTTACCACAGCTAGTCCGTCATGGAACTAGAACCCAGAACCTCAGGTCCTTAGTTTAAGTCACATCTCTAAAGTGCCACCATTTTAGCTCAAGGTTAATTTGTTAATACACACATGTGTACCCGCACACACGCTAATGGGCACACACACATACATACATACACACACACACACACACGAGACTCTGCCAGGAACTATCATCAAGAAAAAAAGTTGGGCATGGTGGCACACGGCTTTAATCCCAGCACTTGGGAGGCAGAGGTAGGAGGACCACCATGAGTTCAAGGCCACCCTAAGACTATATAGTGAATTCCAGGTCAACCTGGGCCAAAGCAAGACCCTACCTCAAAAAAAATCAAAAAATAAAAAGAAAGAAATAGAAAACATATTAAGTCCTCATCATGGAAACAAGGCTCTGAGGGGGGAAGAAAGGCAACATTTGAAAGTCCTTGGGAGCTAAAAGGCACTTCAAAAAACAACAATGGGAGGTTCAAAATTTCTCCGACAGTAGAGGGAAAAGACAACAGAGAATGGAGGGAAATGAATGAAGGCAAATCTAAGATGTACAGTCAGAAGGAGAAAGGACAGAAACCATAAGCAAATGAAATGATCTTCAAAATAACCCAAGAGAATTCCTCCAAACTGAACTGCACAGATTTCCAAGTTGAAAAACGAACACACTGCAGGACATAGACCCCCTCCAGGACTGGCACATTATGGTGACGTTTTAAAATGTTGAGGACAGTTCTACAAACTTCCAGGAAAAGAAGACAAGTCACATACAAAGAAATCGACCACACTGTCTGCAGATTAAGCAAGAATAATGCATTGTTGTCTGTCTGTTTTCTTATTTTGTGGTGTTGGGGGTTTGAACCCAGGGCTTGTGCATGCCAGCCCTGGGTGAGCCATACCCAAGGTCTTTTTTGTTTCATTTTGTCTCAATTTTTTTGAGACACAAGTCTAACTAGGTCTAATCTAAACCCAGACTGGCCTTAAACTTACTGTGTAGTCCAGCCTAGCTTTGAACTTGTAATCCTTCTAGATTACCCTTCCAAAGAGCATTCTATTTCCCTTGGTAGGAAAAAGGGTTCATTTACTTCAAACAGCACAAAAAGACGGCATAAATCCCAAGAGAGATCCAATTTAATTAAGTTAATTTGCTAAGTACTTATAGCAATGAAAAATAATCATTAGTTCAGTTTGCTTCCTTTCATTTTTAACTTTTCCCATCAAGTTATACAAGCTCCTAATAGAAAGAGCGCAGCTGGGATTACAGGCATGCATCACCACTCCTGGCTGCAAGGAAAATTGCTTTCTAATCTAAAATTCTACACCCAGTCAAAATACCAATCAAATAACAGGGTGAAATACAGACGCTTCAGATATGAAATTCTCAAAACAAAAAAAAAAGTCGAGAGTCTCAGCCTCCTTTCTCAGAAACCTTGTGGAGAGTTTTTGTCAAAGGAACCAGCCTGAGGCTACAGAGCGAGTTCCAGGTCAGCCTGAGCTAGAATGAGACCTTGACTTAAAAAAATAAATAGAAATGCACCAGGAGGGAGATTTCTTTAAGAAGATGAAAGAAAGAAAACCTAATATTGGGAATATCCTGTGAGGACAATTGGTCAGCTGGCAGAAAGGAGGAAGTTGAATGAGCATTAAATGTAGGGGAAACGGTAATGATTACTTTTCTGTGACCAATACCTGACAAGAAGCAGTTTGAGGGCTGGAGAGATGGCTCAGTGGTTAAGCCGCCTGCCTGAAAAGCCTAATGACCCAGGTTGGATTCCCCAAATACCCATGTAAAGCCAGATGCACAAAGTGGCACATGCATCTGGAGTTTGTTTGCAGCAGCTGGAGGCCCTGGTGTGCCCATTCTCTCTCTCTCTCTTTGTCCATCTCTCTCTGGTTGCAATTAAACAAATAAAAATATTTTTGAAAAAAGAAGCAATTTGGAGAGGAAGGGATACTGTTGGCTCATGACTTAAGGGATACAGTTCATCTTGGCAGAGAAGGTGTGGCCATAGGAGTGGCTCTCTGCTCTGGCAGCAGGAACAGGGGACTGCTTGCTCACATTTCAGCAGATCAAGGAGAGAAAGCAGAATGCTGGTGCTCAGCAGGCTCGTTTCCCCCTTTTTACTCTGTTCTGGGAACCCCAACCCTCTGGATTGTGCTGCCCTCATTCAAGGTGGGTCTTCCCTTACTAATTAACCCTTTCTGGAAACACCCTCACAGACATGCCGGGAGATTTGCCTTCTGAATGCATGTGCCACCATAGCCAGTTCACATGGTGCTGAAGACCTAACCCAGGTGTGTATTAATCCAATTAAGTTGGCATATGAGCAACAACAGTGGTTCACTATGCAGGAAAACACACCATCTAGTGACCAGAGCCTACACAATGGCTCAGCAGTGAAGAGCATTTTTCTAGCAGTGACAAAGGCCAAATGTGGGCAGAACTTGTGATGGTTTGAATGTAAATGTCACCCATTGCCTCAAGGGTGTGTGATTAAGCTTCCTACTTGGGCCCCAGATGGTGGAACCTGGGGGAGGTGGGGCCTGGGGGAGGTGGGGTCTAGGAAGGTAGATCCTTGCTGGAGGAGGTGTGTTGCTGGGGGCCAGCCTTTGGGATAATGAGGCTAGCCCTATTGTGTGTTCAGAGCCAGCTTCTCTGCTGTTCTCTCTCTGCCAGAGACATGATGAAGTGAGCCAGCTTCATCTGCCACGCTGAAGCTTCCCCCTCAAAACCCTTTCCTCACCTAAACCTGCTTCTGCTCGGGTGTTTTATCCCAGAAATGAGAAGGTAACTGCAACAGACCCCAAATTAGAACTGGACTGTTTTATTTTTATTTATTGATTGATTAATTAGAGACAGAGAAAGGGAAAGAGAGAGAGAGGGAGAGTGGGCACACCAGGGCCTCTAGCCACTGCAAACGAACTCCAGATGTGGGCTCCCCCTCATGCATCTGGCTTACATGGGACCTGGAGAATCAAACCAGGGTTCTTAGGCTTCACAGGCATGTTCCTTAACCGCTAAGCCATCTCTCCAGACCAGAACTGGACTATTTTAGAAGGAAGGTGTGGTAGTTTGAATATATGGCCCCCAATATATTCAATGTTTTATTAGTTATAGTTTGCATCTGCAATCACCTTGCTAGAGGCAATGTCACTGGGGGCCGGTCTTAAGATGTTAATGGTAGGTTTGAGATTCCATTGTAAAGATATGCAAATGTGCCTAGCAGGAGTTCCTGAAGTGTGCTGTGTGACCTTTTGGCTGTAGTTTTGCTCTGTGTGCTGTGGTGGCTGGTTGGCTTTTCTCTCTCTCTGCTTGGCCCTGTGAAGAGCAGGCCGCTTCTCTTGCCATTATGGAACTTCCCCTGGATCTGTAAGCTTCAATAAATAATATCCCTTCCTCCATAACTGTGCCTGGTCTGGAAGTTCATCTCAGCGAACCTGAAGCTGTCTGCTACAGAAGGTGATGATAGGAGCAAAAGGCAGGAGTGGCTCCACCTACCTCAGATAAGACAACGCTGACCTCCAGACAGAGTAGAGAGAACATTCTTCAGAGAAATGGAAATAAAGAGTCAAATATGTTTTTCCCCTAAGAGGAAAAAATGATGAACATATGATTTTTTTTAAAAAAATATTTTTTTGGTGAATGAGCTTATTGTGGTTAGGGGTTACTTACAGGAGCGTGGGTGATGCAAAGGCAGCCGCACCATGAGAAGTCATCCCATCCTGGATGACGACTTCCCCACCACATATCATTTTTTTACAACAAAATCAATTTCTCTCTTTATGTTATGAGCTTATATAACTTGATGAAAAATTAATAATTAAAGGATATAATTAAACTGCGCTAACTTAAATGTTTTTCACTGCAATAAGTACCTAACAAATTAACTTAATTAAACTGGGTCTCCTTTAGGGTTTATCCAGTCTTTTTTAAGTCTCCTTTCAAGTAAATCAACTTCCTTCTTACCAAGGGGGCGGGGACTCCAGAGAACTGGAGTTCAAATCTGAACCTCATCAGCTCCTGGCTGTGTAGGCTTGGTTATTAAAATTCTCTGAATCCAGGTCTCCCCATACCCTGGTCATGTGGTGCAGAAGACCTAACCCAGGGCTTCGTGCATGCTGGCGACATCCAGCCCCCCTCCTCTCAAACCCACCTCTTTGGAGCACATTTGTCAGCACCGTCAGTAACCCGCGTATCGATGAATGCCATGCAGCAGCATGTGATATCCTGGGTCACTCCTTCTGGAAACCCCAAATTCCCTGTCTTTGGGGAGGCTCTTCGTTCCTACTGCTGCTCCCATTGCATGGTCACATGGGTCACTCCCCTGCCACCTCCTGTTGGTGTCCCTTCTTCCTGATCAGTGTCAGCGGGACCCGGGCTTAGTTTCAGACCTCTGCTTTTGCCGTCCATTCCTGAAACCTGAGCTATGGCTATGTTTATGAATTCCATACATATTTTTCTCTCCAACAGTCCTCTCAAACTCCAAATCCACATACCTGTACTGCCTCTCCTGGATGTCCTTAGGCACAGCAAAGAGCTCAGCTCGGGTGCAGACTTCCTTGCTGTCACATTGCAGGTCCCGCAGGACACGACACACCTTGTCTCTGGGACACACTTCCTACTTGGTAATGGTCACTGAGAACTTAAAGTGATGCCATGACATGATTTGGTGGGTCTCTTTCCTTCTGCAAATCTGCACAGACACTTGGGTCAAAATAGGAGTAGGAGTTGAGTTCAATTGGGCTTGGGGAGCCAGGTGTGTGTCAAGGGGATGAGAGTGCACAGGTGACACCACATACCATCATTATGGTAGCAGCTCTGGAGAGAAATGACAATGGGAAGGAGGGGCAGGTAATGCCAAGCTTGAAGTCTTAGTGGTCAGTGTTCTGAAGTTAGACCAGGGAATGCAGTCAGGAGATAACAAGTAACGTCTCTGCAGAGTAACGTGCTCAGGACTGAAATTTTGAAGGCGTTATTAGTAATGACCAGACTAAGGCATGGCCTTGGGAGTGGTGGCTGAAGTGAGGTGAAGTAAGGTCTTTGCAGATGAGGGTGTTGAGGAACTAAGATGCCAAGAGATGGTAGTTTGTCTGCCTAAATACTAAGCCACCAAAAAAAAAAAAAAAAAAAGATTCCATAGGTATTAGAAAAACAGTTGCGGGGCTTGGTGGCGCATGCCTTTAATCCCAGCACTCATGAGGCAGAGGTAGGAGGATCGCTGTGAGTTTGAGGCCACCCTGAGACTCCATAGTCCCAGGTCAGCCTGGACTAGAGTGAGACCCTACCTTGAAAAACCAAAAAATAAAAATGAAAAACAGTGAGTCAGAAGCCAAGCCAAACTCTTCAGTGAATGAGGGGCAGCAGGGATGGGAGAACGGAGGAGAGACCCTGGCTACAGAGAAGCTAGAGGGCTCAAGGAGAGAGGGCTGGGCAAGCAAGGGCTGCCTGGCCTCTCCCACAACCCCACATGTGAACAGGATTTGAGATTCAGAATCCAGACGTGTCCTGAGGGTGAGTGGAGCACGCACTTGGTGCTCGGTAACTCACTCAGCTAGGCTGTACTGCAGGATGTGCGCAGCACCAGGATCAGAAGGCTATGTACACGTGTGTGCATGTGCACATGCACACAAACATAGTGTCAGGCTGTGACCAAACACCTGCCCAGGACGACGTAAGTAAGGAAAGGATTTCGGCTGGCTCGCGGTTCCAGTGGTGTAGTCAGTCCATCGTGGTGGGGAAGCATGGAGGCCTGATGGTCTGTTCACTACACAGTGAGGTAGCTGAGAGATGCATGCTGGTGCTCAGCTCACTTTCTCCTTTCTATTCAGTGCAGGGCCCCAGCTTGTGGAATGGCGCCACCCACAGTTAGAGTGGGCATTCTCACATCGATTAATCTAATCTAGAAACTCCTTAGCAGACATGCCATGAGATTTGTTTCCATGGTGATTCTAAATTTAGTCAAGTTTACACAAATAGGCACATGCATGCACATACCATCCCCGATGGCAACTCAGAAGTAGCAATTTTAAAAATATTTTATTTGAGAGAGAGAGAAAGGCAGATAGAGAGAATGGGCATGCCAGGGCCTCCAGCCACTGCAAATGAACACCTGACGCATGTGCCATCTTGGGCATCGGGCTTATGTGTGTACTGCGGAATTGAGCCTGGGTCCTTGTGCTTCGTGGGCATGTGCCTTAACCACCAACCCATCTGTCCAGCCCTGAGGCAGCAATTTTATTCATAAAGCCAAGCTGGCTCTGGGAAGTAGAGAAAGGGTTTAAGAGCCCAGAGGTGCCCCATAAGTCACTTCACTGCTACCACTCAGCGCCATCCCAGCCAGCATTGTTCGCTTTACAGAGGGGAAACGAGGCTCAGAGAGGGACATGGTTGACAGTAAGTGGCCGAGCCAGAACTGATCTCCATATCTCTGTGTTCTTCCCACCCTCCCCCTTCTCCCACCTCCCAGAGATCAGACTTTATCATTAGAAACATTTAAAAATACATGTCTGGGGCTGGAGAGATGGCTTAGCAGTTAAGGCGCCTGCCCGCGAAGCCTAAGAACACCTGTTCAAATCTCCAGGTCCCACGTTTAGCCAGATGCAAAAGTGATACAAGCGTGCAATGTCGCACATGTGCACAAGGGGGCGCACGCGTCTGGAGTTTGCTTACAGTGGCTGAAAAGGCCCTGGCACACCCATTCTCTCTCTGCCTCTTCCTCTTCCTCTCTCTCTGTCTGTCTCTCTCAAATAAAAAAATTATATATATCTGGGTCTATTCCTGAATACATGGACTCAATAGCTGTGGGATGTGGGCCAAGAATCAGCATTTTAACATCCACTCCAGGTGATTTTCATCATGGCAAAAGTTTGGAAATTCTGCAGATCATCACATGGACCTCTCTATGGATTTATTCTTTGCCACAAAGAGAGTCCCCTCAATTTTCTATCTTTGGGGCCAGGCGCCATGATGATGGTCCACTGCCCTGCACTGGCTGCCGCACACATCTCCAGTGCATGTGTTTACTAAAAAGCTGAAGTGCTAAGCCAGGCATGGTGATGCACGCCTTTAACCCCAGCACTCGGGAGGCAGAGGTAGGAGGATCGCTATGAGTTTGAGGCCACCCTGAGACTACATAGTGAATTCCAGGTCAGCCTGAGCTACAGTGAGACCCTATCTTGAAAAACCAAAAAAAAAAAAAAAAAAAAAAAAAAAAAAAAAAAAAAAAAAAAAAAGCTGAAGAGCTGACCTCTCAGCCAGCATATGGAATGAAAAGTTAATGTCAAATCAGTTGCAGGGTGTGAAGAGCGAGGCATAGGGCACAGAGTCTGTGCTCATCCCACATCTAGAACGAACTCAAGCCACGTCATTTAGCTTCTCCAAGACTGCTTTCCCATCTTTTAATATGGTTATAATTCATATCTACCTTGTAAGGATTTGAAAGGTATGGAGAAGTTGTATGGAAAGATCCCACGGAGTATTTGCAAAGCCAGGATAACTACAGCACCTGCTGGTAAAAGAGGAGATAACAAGACTCGTTGACGCTGAGTCCTCCTAAGATAGCTGTGATCACGGTAAACCCAGCCAGGAGCCCTGGCCAGCTATCAGTGCTATTGTGATGCCCATGACCAACGGGCCTGAGGGCACCAAGCCAGGCGTTGATGTTGGGAAACCCGAGAGGCACTGTTCTAATCGATATGCTAACATTTGCTGTGTCCTTGAGGCTCACGCCTTTGTTGACACAAGTGGCTATTAAGGGACAATGAGCAGCGATAGAAGTAATGGGCTGGAAGGAGGCGGCAGCCCACTGGATTGCACTTGAGATCATGGCGTTCCAATCAATGGCAGGTTGTCATTAGTGTCAGGATCAAAGCTGGGTTGAGATCAGGCACTGTGGCTTTTGAGCTCATCCTGAGAAATAGTGCAGAGTCTGAACTCAGTTCTCAAGTTGCTCCCAAGGTCTCCAAAGTGTCTCTTTACCCCCAAATGTCACTGCTATAACCATCGAGAAATTTACTGTATGAGATGTGCTCCACAGATGGGAAACACCAAGGATATTTTTCAACAGAAGAGGGAAAGCCACACAGAAGCACTTGGCGAAGCTGATCAGTCACTGTTGAACTTGAATAAAAGTTCTGCCCTAGGGGGCTGAAGAGATGGCTTAGCGCCTGCCTGCCAAACCTAAGAATGCCTGTTCCATCTCCAGGTCCCACATTTAGCCAGATGCAAGTGACGCAAGTGTGCAAAGCCACAATTTCCCAGAAGGGGAGGCACGTGTCTGGAATTTGTTCACAGCGGCTGAGAGGCTGCCTGCGTGCCCACTCCCCCCCCTCAAAAAAAAAAAGAAAAGTTCTGCCCTAGAAATTCTGCAGCAGTGTCTTCTTTCTGAAAATGACCAAGATGCAAACAAAAGAGCAGGCTTGCTTTCGGTCCTACTTGCCTGGCTTCAAGGTGCTTCCACTGTTTTCTGAACTTGCTTAATTCATCTCTAGGTTGAAAAACCAACAATAAATGGGCTGGAAAGATGGCTTGGTGGTTAAGGCACTTAACTGTAAGCCTGATAGCCCAGGTTAAAATCCCCAGTACCCAAATGCACAAAGTGGTGCATGCATCTGGAGTTCATTTGCAGTGGCATGAGGCCCTGAAGCTCGCTCACTCTCTTTCTCTGTGTGTGTGTGTTTGCAAATAATAATAAATTTAAGAATTAGTAAAACAAAAAGAGTTCTATATACTTAGGTGTGTCCATACAATAGGATAGGATATGGTGAGGTTATCAAAAATGGGCCAAGCCCAAAACATTACAGATTATTGTCAAGGCTCTTGGTTGCCCACCAGAACTAGATGGTAAGACCCTACTGCTGAAGACTCCATGTGCTCCATCACTGAGAAATCAAGGCAGGCTGAGCTGGAAGCCTCCTCCCTGATGACTAGCTATTAGGATGCTGGAAAGAGCTCTGCAGCCTGTTAAGACGCATAGTCTTAACCAGCAGTGGATCTTTAAAGCTTTCCGGCTTTCAGCAGGCCAGCTCTACCGGTGGGTACAATGGTGCCATGTCTGCTATGCAGCAGAAAGGGGAGGCTAGGACTCCTCACATCACTGCAGACCAGGGAGCAGAGAAAGGGGAATGCTGGGGTTCCTCTGTTCTTCCTTTTTCCCTTTTCTTCACTCGGGGCCCCCAGCCCATAGGATGGTGCCATCCACAGACTTTTCCATCTCAGTGAAACCTCTAAGGACCCCCCCAGACACCCAGAGGAGTGTCTCCCAGGTCATGCTAAATCTAGTTGAGATGACACTGAGTGTGAACCATCCCAGAATCCATGTTTACCCAGCCTCTCTTCCCCTCTTTGGCGACACCTCTCATTTTCCATCAAACACCTCCTTTGAGATTGAGGAACGACACATCATGAAAGTGGGAAATAATGGAAGGAGCAGCCACAGCACAAAAGCACAGGCCGAGGCCTTGGGCCCAGCTCAGTCACTAGCGTGGTTTATTCTGCACCTCCCATCTCTGGAGGAAATGGACGTGTGTCCTTTCTACCTGGAGCTGAAAGGCTCTGAGATAATGAGATTGAGCAAGGCAGCACATGGAAAAGCATCTTCAGTCACAGTTTGCAATGGGCAAGTGTTGCTGGCCCCTCGGTGGCTACAGCTTGCAGCCGTCCAGCCACCTATCCAGAGTGTCTGACAGCTGGCAGTGCCGGGACCAGGTGGGCCTGCAGAGGGGAGACGGGAGAACGCTATCAGGACAAGTTCCTTGTCACAATTTGGGTCCCCAGGGCTGCACAGCTCACCCCTGCCTGGCCCTGGAACATCTGAGTTTGCATTCAGCTGCAGACACATTTCTACAGGCCTTCGTACTTCTCAGTGCACACCATGGCATGAATGTTCCATCCTACCTCACACCATCCCCACTTCACACAGGAATGCTGGGGCTCCTCCATCCTACATCCACACCATCCTCACCTCACACAGGAATGCTGGGGCTCCTCCATCCTGCGTCCCCACCATCCCTGCATCCCACTGGAAACCCACCCAAATTCAGGCACTGAACTATGAACTGTAAAATTCTCCCTAACTCTGAAAGGCAGTAGTGGCTCCTCTGATAAGAGCTTTGGGAAAGTTCTCTGACTTTCCAAGGGTCACAAGACATGTCCTTGATAGACTTTTGGTGTGAAACCAAAGCCCTTGTCCCTGGGCCAGGCCCCTTCCACTCGCCCCTGCACCATTTAACCCCACCTCACTTTGCTGAAGTGAACCTTTTCTCCTGATGCCCCTAGCAGTGATCCCCCCATTCCAGTTCCTATTCCAGTACCCAGACTTGGGTCCCCATCCCTGTTTACAGGCTGGGGTTGCACAGGCCAGCTTCAGGCCATGGGGAATCCAGTAGTCAGTCATCCTGAAATGTCTGTATGGGTCCTCAGGGTTGGGGACCCGTAGTGGTGGAGAATTGGCTCTGGTCCCTGACGCCTTGTAAGTTCAGAGCCACAGAGGACACACACACACACACACACACACACACACACACACATTCAGACATCCCAAGGCTCTTCATTGCCCTGGGTCTGATAGTGTGGAAGGGATTCCTGGGGACTCTAGAATTTGGAGTATTCTCTGCTTTCCTGTCTACCCAACCCAGCTCAAACTGAGCTATGAAGATGTGTGGCTGCCTGTTAGCTTGCTCAGAGCCCACTCCATCAGGAGCCGGTGTAACAAGGTAGCCTTAGTCAGCCTGGCCTGGTACATTGCTACTTAGTACCATACATCAAAGATGACTTCAGCTCATTAATGTTCACCCCAGAGGCCAGACGAGCTCACCAATTAATAGGAAAGTCCTGAGCAGGCATGGATGGCATTTCAAGCTTTCAGAAGATAGTTAACATTAATAAAAAGATCTCCACGGTGTGATGCAATCTATTCAGTTAGTAGTGAAAATGGATTAATAAGTCAATGGTCCATTGAAGCCAAGGACGAGTCATCAAAAATACAAAGATCTATAGCCTCTACTTCATTTTTTTCACTGAAATGAAATATTGCAGGAGTCTAAATTTTAAGCACAAAAATATAAAACCATAAAAATTCTGTGTCTTAAAATGACAAAAAAAATTATCCAGAGCTTATTTTGTGCCAGCACTGTCCTGGTATAGAGGAAAATGTGGCCTAATTTCATCACAATCCTAAACATGAAAGATCCTTCTAAGAAGGGAAGTTCACATAAACCCCAAATCCACAAAAGAAAAGATGTGAAACTGTCTTGTCTAGAATGAAAATAGAGTGAACATGGTCAAAACTCAAATAACAAAGCTGAAAACCAACTCACAAAGATTCGATGGGCAAAGGTCTTATGGACCTAACTTAGAAAGAAAGCATTTAAAAAAATCAAATAAGGGCCGGGTGTGGTGGCGCACACCTTTAATCCCAGCACTGGGGAGGCAGAGGTAGGAGGAACACCATGAGTTTGAGGCCACCCTGACACTACAGAGTGAATTCCAGGTCAGCCTGGGCCAGAGTGAGACCCTACCTCGAAAAACCAAAAAAAAAAAAAAAAATCAAATAAGGGCTGGAAAGATGGCTCAGCAGTTAAAGGTGCTTGCTTGTAAAGCCTAGTGGTCCAGGTTCGATTCCCCAGCACCCACAAAAGTGGCGTGTGTGTGTGGCGTTAGTTGGCAGTGGCAGGAGGCCCTGGCGTGTGTACTCTCTCTCTCTCCCCCTTCTCTCAAATAAGTGAATGTACTTTTTAAAAATCAAATAAGAAAATAAGAAAAACATCAAGCTGTGATCGGTGGTCTTGTAGTGGGGTTTAGAAGCATCTAGGACTCTGAGTGTGTGTGTGAGGGTGTCTCCACAGAGGCTTAACTGAGGAGGAAAGGCCCACCCTGAGTGTGGGCAGTACCATCCCATGAAAAGGGATCCAGACAATAAAAGGAGACTGCAAGCTGAGCGCCAGCACGCGTCTCTTTGCACTTCTGTTCTACAGAGATGTGAGCAGGCACCCTCTCCCTCCTGCTCCCATAACCTTCCACGGTGTGGTTCGATTCACGCATCCCCCATAAACTTATGTGTTCTGAATGCTAAGTCCCCAGCAGGTGGCAATTTGGGAATTGGAGCCTCTTGAAAGTGATGTGTTGCTGGGTGAGGGCTTAACTATCTCCCCAGCCCAAGATTTTGTTTTGTTTTGTTTTGTTTTGGTGTTTTGGAGTAGAATCTCATTCTGGCCCAGGCTGACCTGGAATTCACTGAGTTTCAGGCTACCCTTGAACTCCAGGCAACCCTTCTATCTCTGCCTCCCCAGTGCTGGGACTAAAGGCATGCGCCACCACGCCTGGCTTAGCCCAGGGTTCTTTTAAAGCATGGTCACAACAGAGAGAGAAATGACACACAGGCCACTTACCATGCTCCCATCCCCTTCTTTCCTTTGACAATTTTCTTGACACATGCAATGGTCTCCTTTAAATCTGGCTTTAGTAACGCTGTGGAGGGAAGGGAGTGGAATGACACCAGGCCTCTGCATGGCAGCTGCACGCGACAAATGTCAGAAGAGTCACCATAGAGTCTTCCATGGAATCCCAGCAATAAATCTGTCCTTGGAGTTTTCTCAGGTGACTAGACAGTAGCAGGTTATAGTCATCTTTTTACCAAACCTATTATTTTTTTCATAATATTTTGTAATTTTTCCATAGATGTATGCATATGTATATGCATACATATATGTATGCATGCAGACACATATATATGCAATATATGTGTATATATATATATATATAGAGAGAGAGAGAGACTGAACTACAATAACCAGTGGAGGGCTGGGCAGATGACTTTGTGGTTAAAAGTGATTGCTTGTAAAGCTTGTCTACCCAAGTTAGATTCCCCAGTACCCATGTAAAGCCAGATACACAAAGTGGCACACACACGTGGAGTTAGTTTGCAGTGGCAAGAGGCCCTGAGGAGCCCATTCTCTCCCTCCCTCCCTCTCTCTCTCTCAATCTTTCTCCTTGCAAACAAATAAAATAAAAACTTTAAAAAAAAAAAAAAAAAAAAAGAAAGGGTGGAGATGGCTTAGCGGTTAAGGTGCTTGCCTGCAAAGCCTAAGGACCAATGTTCAACTCTCCAAGTCCCATGTAAGCCATTCACATAAGGTGAAGCAAGGTTGCACATAAACACAAGGTGGTGCATGCATATGGAGACGCTGTCATGACAATTTTTCTCTCTCTCTCTCTTTCTCTCACACACACTTCCTCTCACTCTCCCTCTCTCATTAAAAAAGTTACGGAAAAAGAAGCAGTGGGCAAGACCATGATAAACACAGTCTACTGGCCCCTGCCCTCACAGAGCCTGCTGTCTGCAAGGGAGTGCCATCACATGCCACTGTAATGTAACAGAGATAGACCGGAACAATGGGAGAATGCCACTTCAGGAGGGAGCTTTCACCACGATCTTAAGGCACACTTGAAGGCTCAGGGGAAAGTTACTAAGCCAAGTGACATCAAAGGAGTAGACAAGAAGGGACTGAGGGTGTTCCAGGAAGAAAAATGTTCCAGGTCCAGGAGCAGCACGCGAGAGGAACCAGCAGGTCTATGCGCTCTTCCTTCCATACTGGAGTGTGGAGCCCAAGACCCCGAGTGGGACTGCGGCAGAGCCCCCTTCCCTGTTGTCACCACCTTTGCTTCTTTCCCTGATCTTGTCTTAACTGCACCAGGCATCATTTCAGTGCCTCCAATTATTACAAAACAGAATCCTGCACCCTTGGCTCAGTCTATGCAGCAGCGTGCCTTTCCTTTCCACTCTGCAGGACATTCAAGACAGGTCAAAGGCAGGAGACAAAGATGGGTGAGAAATATTCCAGGGGCCACAGCTTCAAGGCTGGGTCTTTAGGAGACAGAGTAGAGAGTCTGGGAGGCTCTGAGCCTTCTTGTACTGCCCCGGCGAGCATGCTGTGGGAGTCTCAAGATCGGCCCTTGGTTCCAGAGAGGAGAAAGACAACCCTGGATTCAAGGAGAGGCAGAACCATAGAGTAAGCCATATGCAGAAGGGTTGCATGCATCTGGAGTTCATCTGTGGTAGCTAGAGGCTCTGGTGCATCAATTCTCTCTGTGTCTGTCTCCTCTCTATCTCTCTGCTTGCAAATTTTAAAAAAATGGCCTCCTCAACTATGAACTGGGGACAACATTAGCTACCTTGACCACCTCTTAGGATGGCTGGAATGGTAACTCAATGTAGCTACCATTTAGTGGGTGCCTAAAAATGTTCACAGAATGAGTGTCTCCTGGGCAGCTGCCTCCTCTTGACCATTATTTTAAATAATCATTATTATTATTTGCTATTTAGTGTGGGGGCATGTGTGCCATGGCACCCACGTGGAGGTCAGAAGACAACCTCAGGGTGTTTGTCTTCTCTCTCCAATTTTTTTTTTTTTTTTTTTAGTTTTGCAAGGTAGAGTCTCACTCTGGTCCAGGCTGACCTGGAATTAACTATGTAGTCTCAGGGTGGCCTCGAACTCTCGGCAATCCTCCTACCTCTGCCTCCTGAGTGCTGGGATTAAAGGCGAGCGCCACCACGCCCGGCTTTCCAATTTCTTTTTTGAGATAGAGTCTCCCCTTATTTTGCCTCCATGTGTGCGCATCTACAGGCTTCTGGATTCACCCTCCACTGCCACAGGCACATTAGGATGACAGACGTGTCACTTTAGCTTTCCATGAGTGCTGAGAATTTGAACCCAGCCCTGCAGGCTTGCAGGCAAGCACTTTTAACTGCTGAGCCATCACCCCCAGCCACAACCAGAAGTTCTAGAACCCTTGGGAAGGGTGGGTAAAGCTCCCCTTGGGATGCCTAGCTCCTGTCTCCTACCTGTGGTTACGTCTGCCTTTTACAGTGGTGACATTGTTCCCTTGGGGAAGATGTGGTGACTAGTTATGGGGGAGATCGGGCCAAGTGGGTGTTCTCTGCTCCCACTCTCAGCCTCAGTTGGGCTCTATGCTTCCAACATCCCAACCAACACCTTCTGGTCCCACTTGGAGTTGCTCTTCATTACTCCCTCCTCCCAGGCTAGCTAGCCACTGCCACAGCCTTCTCCCTGCTCACTGTGGCAGGACAGCGCTCTACTCCCAGAAACCCACTTTATATACAGCTCAGCCCTGCTCCCTCCTCCTGCTTCATCCAACCTTATAAGCCATAGACTATGGCTCAAAAGAAAGGGACCCACCAGAACAGGACACCCTGCAGAGGTTCCGGCCATGGTCACACCACTCACTGTCACGGATCTGGAAGAGGCCAAAGCCAGTGTAGCCACCTTGTGCATTCTCATAGACAGCCGAGGGATTGAACTTGCTCTCAAAATAAGCCAAGCACACCCCTATAAGATGAAGCAAACATGTGGTATGAGGAGGTCGGGGTGGGGGAGACCTAGACAGGGGTGAGGGAAAAGGAAGTGAGGAAAGAGGGGTTGAGAAAGGTCTACTCACAGTTTGCAAGATTGTAACCCTCAAAATAATCCAGACCTCCATCATAGAGTCTCTTAGCCACTACGCAGCGTGACAAGATGTAAGCGCCACTAGGAGCCAGCAGGCAGCCGATGAGGGAGAGCACCATGGACACCCGCATCACCCCCAGGCTCCTGGGTCCCAGGACCGTTGACACCAGATGAGGAATAGAGTCTTGGGCAGTTCCTGCCAAGGTCACAGGGACACTGGACCTCCCAGGGTAAAGAAGAGTGCAGGGAGAGGACAGAGTCAATGTGTGCAGAAGAGCCAGTGTCACCCAGCCCACCCATGATAGAAGAGCCAGAGTGTCACCCAGCCCACCCATGATAGAGCCAGAGTGTCACCCAGCCCACCTGTGATAGGAGAGCCAGAGTGTCACCCACCCACCCGTGATAGGAGAGCCAGAGTGTCACCCAGCCCACCCGTGATAGGAGAGCCAGGGTGTCACCCAGCCCACCCATGATAGGAGAGCCAGGGTGTCACCCAGCCCACCCGTGATAGGAGAGCCAGGGTGTCACCCAGCCCACCCGTGATAGGAGAGCCAGAGTGTCACCCAGCCCACCCGTGATAGGAGAGCCAGAGTGTCACCCAGCCCACGAATGATAGGAGAGCCAGGGTGTCACCCAGCCCACCCGTGATAGGAGAGCCAGAGTGTCACCCAGACCACAAATGATAGGAGAGCCAGAGTGTCACCCAGCCCACCCGTGATAGAGCCAGAGTGTCACCCAGCCCACCCGTGATAGAGCCAGAGTGTCACCCAGCCCACCAGTGATAGAAGAGCCAGAGTGTCACCCAGCCCACCCGTGATAGGAGAGCCAGAGTGTCACCCAGCCCACCCGTGATAGGAGAGCCAAAATGTCACCCAGCCCACCCGTGATAGAAGAGCCAGAGTGTCACCCAGCCCACCCGTGATAGGAGAGCCAGGGTGTCACCCAGCCCACCCGTGATAGGAGAGCCAGAGTGTCACCCAGCCCACCCGTGATAGGAGAGCCAGATTGTCACCCAGCCCACCCGTGATAGGAGAGCCAGAGTGTCACCCAGCCCACCCGTGATAGGAGAGCCAGGGTGTCACCCAGCCCACCCGTGATAGAGCCAGAGTGTCACCCAGCCCACCAGTGATAGAAGAGCCAGAGTGTCACCCAGCCCACCCGTGATAGGAGAGCCAGAGTGTCACCCAGCCCACCCGTGATAGGAGAGCCAGAGTGTCACCCAGCCCACACGTGATAGGAGAGCCAGAGTGTCACCCAGCCCACCCGTGATAGGAGAGCCAGAGTGTCACCCAGCCCACCCAGGAGAGCCAGGGTGTCACCCAGCCCACCCGTGATAGGAGAGCCAGAGTGTCACCCAGCCCACACGTGATAGGAGAGCCAGTGTCACCCAGCCCACCCGTGATAGGAGAGCCAGAGTGTCACCCAGCCCACACGTGATAGGAGAGCCAGAGTGTCACCCAGCCCACCCGTGATAGGAGAGCCAGAGTGTCACCCAGCCCACCCGTGACAGGAGAGCCAGATTGTCACCCAGCCCACCCGTGATAGGAGAGCCAGAGTGTCACCCAGCCCACGAATGATAGGAGAGCCAGGGTGTCACCCAGCCCACCCGTGATAGGAGAGCCAGAGTGTCACCCAGACCACGAATGATAGGAGAGCCAGAGTGTCACCCAGCCCACCCGTGATAGGAGAGCCAGAGTGTCACCCAGCCCACCCGTGATAGGAGAGCCAGGGTGTCACCCAGCCCACCCGTGATAGAAGAGCCAGAGTGTCACCCAGCCCACCCGTGATAGGAGAGCCAGAGTGTCACCCAGACCACGAATGATAGGAGAGCCAGAGTGTCACCCAGCCCACCCGTGATAGGAGAGCCAGAGTGTCACCCAGACCACCCGTGATAGGAGAGCCAGAGTGTCACCCAGCCCACCCGTGATAGGAGAGCCAGAGTGTCACCCAGCCCACCCATGATAGGAGAGCCAGTGTCACCCAGCCCACCCGTGATAAGAGAGCCAGTGTCACCCAGCCCCTTCAAAGAAGATGCCCTGACTGCTGACCCTCCACAGAAGACGGCTCTGGCTGTCTTTGTAACGTGTCTCTCTCTCAGTACTCGCCTTGTTTGTTTGTTCGCTTGCTTGTTTGTTTTCTGTTTTCTCTCCCCCATACTGAGATGTAAAGCCCTGGAGATGCAAAACTCTGTTCGTCTGTTTCTCCCTAGGCCCCAAAACTCAGAGCCTGGCACATAGTTGATTCTCAATGACATTTTTTGTACATGTTTGGGTGTGGTGTGTGTT
The DNA here is from genome assembly GCA_036365145.1 of Orientallactaga sibirica. NCBI lineage: Eukaryota > Metazoa > Chordata > Mammalia > Rodentia > Dipodidae > Orientallactaga > Orientallactaga sibirica. Next base: position 8,772,226 of record JAEOAD010000009.1, read on the forward strand.
TTTGTAAATTCATATGTGTGTGTGGAAGCAGATACACAGACATGCATGTGTGAGTGTGTACTCTCCATCTTATTTTTTTTTCTTTTGAGATAAGGTCTCTCTCACTGTGCCTAGAGCTCAAGAATTTGGCTAGTCTAGCTAGACGGTGAGGCTCAGGGATCCTCCTGTCTCCACCTCTCTCCAGTGGTGGGGTTATAGACACGTGCCACAGTGCCTTGTCTCTTTATGTGGGTTCTGGGGATCTGAACCTAAGTCCTCATGCTTACACAGCAAGCTTGCACATTACAGACTGAGCGGTCTTCCCCAGCCCTCTCTTGCTGGCTGTCTCCTGCCTGTCCCATCTCTTATTCACTGTATATGTTCACCTACCAGCCTAAGAGGACACCCAAAGGCTCACGGTGCCTTCCAGAGGGTGGGGGAGAGCAGCTACAGCAATAGCCTCCACGTCAACTGCAGGGCAAGCTCTCTCTCTCTCAGCTGGGTCCTCTGGAGTTTCTTAGCTAGCACCCCCTTAATAACTCAATTGCCTTCATCCAAGAGCTTCTAATCCATCAATCCTTCTCCATGGCCAACTCTTCTAGAATCTTTTCTATGACATCAGTTGCTATGAACCACAGTATTCTGACACCATCAAACCTGAATTGGCTTTCTCCTGCTATTGTTACAAGTGACATGAAAGCTGAAACAATACAGACATATAACCTTAAAGATCTGGATATCAGAATCTGGCAGGTCTCAGAAGGCTAAGATTGCTGTGTTGGCAGGGCCAAGCTCCTTTATGGCGATGGTAAGGGAGAGTCTATTCCCTTGTCCATGCGGGTGTCAGCAAGATGCAATTCCTTGCAAGTATAGGACCAAGATCCCCATTGCCCCGCTGGCCGTCAGCTGAGTGCCAGCCCAGCTGCTGGGGTTGCCTACACGTACAGTCTCTGCTCCCCTTCCTTGTCTGAGAATCAGCGAGGCTGGGTCCAAACCCTCTCACACCACGACCCTCTCTAGTCTCTTCTGTCTTCACACCCGGACCCACTTCTTCTGCCTTCTCTTGGAACTTCATGGAATTTTTTTTTTAATTTTTTTTATTATTTTATTTATTTTTGGAGAGAGACACAGAGAGAGACAGACAGAGAGGGAGAGGAAGACAGAGATGGCACGCCAGCACTCTCAGCTGTTGTGAACGAAATCCAGATGTGTGCGCCCTCTTGTGGTCAAGTGCGGCATTGCGCCCTTGCGTCACTTTGCATCTGGCTAAACGTGGGACCTGGAGATTGGAACCGGCGTTCTTAGGCTTAGCAGGCAGGCGCCTTAACCACTAAGCCATCTCTCCAGCCCAGAACTTCATGGAATTTTGTCACCAAGATTTCATGGAATCTTGTCACTAATTTACCCAGACTCTGGGCGGGTCTCTTCATCTCATTTCCTTGACCGTAATCATATCTGAGAGTCCCTTTTGCTAATAGCACATTCAAGGGTCCCAAGGCCTATGGCATGTGCTTTGTTGGGAGAGCAGTATTCCACTAACCACAGCCTTCCCCAGGCTCCCATTGGCAGAGCAGGGGGACGAGACCTTAGCATTGCTACTCACAAGCTCATGGTCAAAGATGGCCTCTCTCGGGTCCAGAGAAAACTCACTTGTGCCGTGAGCGCATCACACTGGGTTGTCATTAAGATCCTCCTAGCTCTGAAAGAGACCTACGATGATCCAAGGTAAAGTTTCCTTTGGAAAACCACAGAAGTGCTTCCAGCTGGCTCAGCTGAGACTGGTAATTGCTCAATTGATTTATAAGGAGAAAGCGGAGGCTCATAATGAAAAGCTAAAACCAGCCATGAAGGCTGAGACATAGACCCATTAATCCATACTCGCCCAGCAGTCTTTTCTTGGAAGTCACCAGCTGCTGTGCTATATAAACCCACCCTCTGCTCCACTCGGAGTTTCTGTAAAGTGCAGTGAGAACATAAAAGCGGGCAAACCAAGGGCCAGGGAAATGGCTCCGTTGGTAAAGCGCCTTTCTCAACAAGCACGAGGACCTGAGCTTCATTCCCAGTACCATGTCAAAATCTGGGAATGGTGGCATGTGCCTGCCATCCCAGGGCTGGGGACACAGGGGCATCCTTGAGACTTGAGGCTTGCCGAATAGCTAGTCTAGCCTAAAGGAGAGCTCCAGCACAGTCTCAAGGGACGTGCATGGCATACCTAAGGACGACACTGGGAGGTTGTTATCTGTCCTCTGTGTGCAGCTTCACACACGCACATACACAAACATGCAACTTAAAAAAACACAGGCAAGACAATGAACAATGTCGCCTAAGCTTCTTTTCAAGGTTTTTAAAGTCATTCTACACCCCTTCCTTTAACAAAATACTTCTTTTAAAAAACTTTTATTTGCTTATATATGAGAGAGAAAGCGGGCAGATAGAATGGGGCACTAGGGTCTCAAGACACCGCAAATGAACTCCAGATGCATGCGCCCCCTTGTACATCAGGCTTACGTGGATACTAGGGAATCAAACCTGGGTCTTAGGCTTCACAGGCAAGCGCCTTAACCACTATGCTATCTCTCCAGCTCAAATTACTTCTTTAGCAACTTGCATTTGTCAGGTTTTTCCAAGTGCTGACCTTTGATTATAACCTTAAGCTGAAGTGACTGATTCATATGTGTCTGAGGTAGTTGGTCACCTGCCTCAAGCTTTATACCTACCTAAGTGACAGTTCAGCACCTACGGGACATCTGACCGCCTTTATCAATACAGCTGAGTTGACAAGCCCTCCCCAGTGCCACTCACACCACAGAGCATTGTACAACCATATAAACTTCTGAATAGCTGTGTGTGTGGTGTATGTGCACATGTGTGTTTGTGTGTGTGTGTGTGTGCGCGCGCACACACTCCAGAACACGCTGGAAGCAGAAGGAGAGGGAGAGGAGGGGAAAGAGAAGGAGAAGGAAGAGGGGAGAAGTGGGCTGAGGGATGAGAAGAGAATGAGGAGGGAAGGGAGAAAGAAAAGAAAGAAAAGGGGGAGAAGTCATTTTCCTTCCTCCTATCCAGCCAGTGGCACTCTGTCACATCGTTTTATATGGCACAATTTGGTCACAAAGAGTAAAAAAGAAAGAGGAAGCCACTGCCAGGATTCGTGGGCAAGGTTCTTATAAGGAGAAGAGTCAAACTTTGTGAGCAAGGTGTGGTGGTGCAAGCCTGTAACTCAGCACTTAGGTGGTAGAAAGAGGAGGATCACAAGTTCAAGGTCATCCTCACATACACCCTGGTCGACATGAGACCCTGTCTCAAGACCAAAAGGGGGGGGCTGGAGAGATGGCTTAGCAGTTAAGGTGCTTGCCTGCAAAGCCAAAGAACCCAGGATTGGTTCCCCAGGACCCATGTAAGCTAGATGCACAAGGGGCACATGCATCTGGAGTTCATTTGCAGTGACTAGATGCCCTGGCATGTCCATTCTCTCTCTCTCTCTCTCTCTCTCTCATAAATAAATAAATAAATGAAAATAGTTTTAAAATTTGCAGCAAGATTGACCACAACTCTCTCAGAACAAGTTTGCAGCTACCCCAAGGTAAAACATCCAACAAGTGCCTCTCAGTTGCCATTTCCCTGGCCCCTCGACGTCCACCTTTCTTGGGAATGCCAGAAGGCAGACAACTATGAGTGAGGAGCCCTGGTTGTCTTCTGTTCCCTGGGCCTGGTAGACGCCCAGGTCCTCCACACCATTAACCCCATGGATGCCCAGGTCCTCCACACCAGTAGGAGGCGGCACCAGCAAGTAGAGAGCCTGGGTTGCATAAGGCGTTCTTGAGCTCCAGGATGTCATTGTAGCACAGCTTTGGCATTTTGTTCTGTTGTAAATTATTTGTCAGCCCCAATTCAGCAGTGGGAGCAGTTTAGCTAGTTTACGTCCCTAGTCCTTTAATAGAAGCCAAAGACCCAGAACAGAGCCTGACTGCTGAAGTCATTGCCATTTGCTCTCCCAGGGCAGAGGCCCCTCTGCATCCTACTGCCATTGGTCCTCCCTGGACCTCTCCAGAGCCTTCCTTAATGGATGGCTCTGCTAAGCCCACATCCTCACACCCCACCATCTATAATTGCATTTGTATGTAGGCCGATATCATCTGTACACTATCTGCAAAAATTGCCTAGAGACACGAAAAGGCACTGGCCAGCCAACCCCACAGACACTGAGATGGAAGTTCCCCTCGGAAACACTCCTGTTTACCTGTTTGCAAAGTCCTGTCTTGCTGTGCAGCCGTCAATCAAAGCAATCCCACGCAGAAACCTTCACCAGAAACTCACTTTGCTTGCTTCCTTTCCCAGTGGCCCGTAGGGTGTCCCATCGGGGCTGAAGGATGACAGATGATACAATCAGTCCAGCATGTTCTTCACACATGAGCAAGATAATGACGGGCCCAGGACCAGAATTCAGGGCTTCGAGTCCCAATAGGAGGTTTAGTATACAGTTTGGTCACGTAGCCCAAACTATGCTCACTTTAAACCTAGTCTGCTGATGTTTACTCAGGAGAAGTGATCCTTTAATCTCAAAGGAGGGCCTTCCTCCTGGCATGTAAGTGTTGTCAAACTCAGTTCTGGCCAGAAAGATGGAAGGAGAGGGGGGCTCTGACAATGGCTTTCTCCTCTTGAGAGGCACTAGAAAAAAATGGTCCCTGTTCTAGGCCACCTTGCTTCCTCCTCAAACTCAGCTGAGCAAAGCACAATGTCTGGAGTTGCTGATTTTTTTTTTTTTTTTTTTTTTTTTTTTTGGTAAGAAAACAACGTGTGCACCAACTCAGAGCTTGGCATCCCTGACCCCTGAGTCAACGTTAACAACATCCCCCAAGTTCTTACATTCTGTTGCATGAACCCCCTTTGATCGTGCATTGTCCTTTGCTACAGAAAGCATTCAGAGCTGACTCGGGGATGTGTGTGACTCTGTCACACGTTTCTTTTCAAAAATCTGCACATTCTTAGCTGTGGTGCTGCTCCCCTAACTTAAAAATATTCAACCGGTATCAGGAAGAAAACAGCCCCACTTTTGTGTACTCATGAAGTGATTGTCTGAAGAAAGGCCGTCATGGGGGGGAAGTGGAGGTGTCATCTTTTATTGGCACTCTTCTTACTACTCATGTGGGGACAATGCCTCCCTCAGCTACCCATGATGCATTGCAAAGATGGAGAAAGACATCAGGCTGTGCAGAGAGAAATGCTGTGTGGGGAGAGCAGGCAGGGGACCTGTCACGACCTCCAAGTCCTGACATGGTGGGAGGCAGAAATGCCATTCTGGTCCCTGAACGTGGGTGAGTCCCCATCACAAAGGGGATGGGAACAGGCAGTCCAGCTCTCTTCACTCCCAGGGCCCTGCAAGGTCGAAAGAAGGCAGAAGGCACCAATGTGGCACTGAGGGGAAAGGCCACCACTCAGACCTGTGTGACCTCCCGTTCTTGTTTGCTAGGATGGGGGCGGCAGGGAGGGTGGGTTCCCAGGATGTGAAACAAGACAATGTCATTGTTGTGAGGCCTCTGAAAAGGAGTCATGGGAATGGAGAGATGGCTCCGTGGGTAAAGTATTTATTACACAAGCATGATGGTCTGAGCTCAGCTCAGCTCCCGCACCCATGTAAAAGCAGAGGCAGGGCAGTGCACACCTACAACCCCAGTGCCGGGAAGCAGAGCCAGGAGCATCCCAGGAGCTCACTGGCCAGCTAGCCTAGCCAAATCAGGGACCTCTAAGTCAGTGACAGATGCTACCTCAAAAAACAAGGTGCAGAGCTGGAGAGATGCCTCAGCGGTTAAGACACGTGCCTGCAAAGCCTAATGACCTGAGTTCCATTCCCCAGTACCCACATAAAGCCAGATGCACAAAGTGGCTCATGCATCTGAAATCCAGTTGCAGTGGCTGGAGGCCCTGACATGTCCATTCTCTCTGCCTGTCTTTCTTCTATCTGTCTCTGCTTCTACATAAATAAATAATTTTTAAAATATTTTAAAAGAGTAAGATGCAGAGAGACACCTGACAGACCTCTGGCCTCCACGTGCATGTGCACATCCTTGCACACATCTCCACTCACACACGTGTGCACACCACACACACGGAGTCACATGTGAGATGGAGCCCCACCTCCTCAACCTCATACCCCGATCACGGAGGACAGAAGAGTGAGCAAGGGCTTCCGGGCTCTCAGGGTGACTTGCCATTGGTCATTTGTTGGATCTAAAACAGCAGACGGAGCTGGGGACACACTCAGTGGTTAAAGGTGCTTGCATGCAAAGCCTGGTGGCCTGGGTTTAGTTCCCCCAGGACCCACATAAAGCCAAATGCACCAAGAGGCACGTGTGTTTGGAGTTTGCAGTGGCAGGAGGCTCTGGTATGCCCATACGTATTCTCTATCAAGTAAATAAATAAATGACGTTTGTTTAAAAACAAACAAAACAAGACTGAATGAATGACTCCACCTGAGTAATGACTTGCCTTTACCTGACAACTCTGTTCCAACATGGCTATTTGCCACTGACTAAAATGTAAAATGTCAAAAAATGAATCCACTACCTCCCACTGTGAGGCCCCCTGTCACGAAGGAAACATACAGGAGACCACAAATCAAATCAGTCACATTTGGGGCTGGGGAGATGACTCAGTGGCCCAAGCTCAACTCCCAGTGCTCGTGTAAAGCAGGACTCAAAGTGTCATAAGTTCCTGTGATTCTATTGTGCCAGGACAACTGAATCCAGACCCCCTCGGGCAGGCCAGCCAGGCACAGAGGAAGGAAAGAGCAAAACCAAAATAACAACAAGTGAGACCCTGTCTCAAGCCGAATGGAGGAAGAGGACAAACACCCTGAGGTTGTTCCCAGACCTGCACATGGGCACTGTGGCATATGCAGCACAGAGGTGGCACAGGAACAAAGGCTGGCAGGTGAGATGGCAGGTACAGGCTGAAGGCCGAGAGAGATAGCAGCCCTTAACCCTGAACATCAGAATCACCCCGCCAGTTACACCCCAAACCAGCCAAATCTAAACAGGCTACGCTGTACTCTGGGCTGCATGACTCCATGGGGCAGCAGAGTGGATAGACATTGATGTAGCCTGTTGCAATTAGATTTATAGACCTTGGAGAGGCTCCAGTGCTGCGTGGGGGCCAGTTACAAATGTAGACTCGGGCTAGAGAGATGTCCCAGAGGGTCTGAGGGGGCCTGAGACTGCCTGAGTTCAAATCTCCAAATCTCACATGAAACAACTGGGCATGGCCCAGGGCTCCTGTAACCTCAGTCCTGCAGAGGAACAGAACGCAGAGAATCTTCAGAGTCCTGCAAGTTCCAGAATTAGTCAAAGGAGACTCCAGCTCAAAGCAAGACCAGGCGGAAGAGGACAGAGTGGATCACCCAGTGTTTCTACACCCACCTCCACAGGTGAGTGTACGGAATGCCCTAAGGGCACAGACACCAACATACACCACAACACACACACGCAAGCATTTTAAAAAATAAAAAGAAGAAATGTAGCAGCTGGGGGCTGGCAATGTAGCTCAGTTAGGGGAGTGCTTCCTTAGCATGCACAAAGCCATGGGTTCAAAACCAAGCACTGCATAAATTGAGCACGGTGGTGCACGTCTGTAACCCCAGCATTTGGGAGGTGGAAGCAGATCAGTCCATGTACAGAGAGTCTGGGGCCAGCCTGGGCTACATGAGATCCTGTCTCAAAACAAAAACACAGAATCTCAGGCACTAGCCCACATCTGCTGGACTAGAACCTGCATTTTGACCAAACACCAGGGTGATCAGCGGACCCAGTAGAGTCTCAGCAGCCCTGGGCTAGCCTTTGAGTGCCACAGATGAGGCACATCAGGAAAATGCCAGGCAGGCTTAGGACCTAATTACAATCCAAAGAGCAGGCTGGAGGGGAAATGAGGGCCAGCTATCTGCAGTTGCTCAGGGAAAACCCTCATCTCCCTGCAGACGCAAAGGGCAAGGGCGTGGGTCTCTGCGCATTTCGATTCCATGCATCTGTGATTGTGGAAGCTTAGGAAGTGAGGGCTTCTGCTGGCAGCTCAGTGTTTGCTCACCAGCTGCTAACTCAGCCAGAAGACTGACATTATCTGATGTCAACAATGTACACGCTGGGCCCTGGCCTGGGATTAGCAGAAAAATATCAGCCTGTGTGAGGCTTTGGAATCATTACAAGGAAACGTTCCCAGCAGGCTTTTCTTGACTAGACCAAGCCACTCTCTAGCCAGGGAAATCTGGTCCTGCCAAGGTAGGCAGAGAGCTGGGCAGCTGGCATGAGCCTGCTCCTTATCGACAAAGCAAGAGGCCGAAGAACACTGGGAGACACACTTGTTCCACACTCCGTGGAATCTTAGAGGGCCTACCGGGATGAGAGGTAGCAAGACCCCAGTTTTAGAGCAAAAGCCCAGCATTCCCAACAATGCAGGCCTGGACACCCATCTGGATATGCCAACTAAAGAGATGAGTGATGGTAAAACAAACAAACAAAAAAAAAAAAAGCAGAAGAGAGGACTGGAGAGAGATCTCAGGGTTAATGGCACTTGCTTGCAAAGCCTGACAACCTGGGTTTGATTCCCCAGCATCCACATAAATCCAGAGGCACAAAGTGATGCATGTGCCTGGAGTTTGTTGGCAGTGGTAAGAGGCCCTGGTGTGTCCATTCTCTCCTTTCTCCTTTCTTTCTCTCTCTCCCTCTCTCCTTTGCAAATAAATACAATTTTAAACAAATAGAAGATTTAATCAAGGCAGCGGGAAGAACAGTGACCTCCAAGTTCATCTTCTGGGTGCCGACATGAGCTTTAGATTTAAACAGAAGAACAACTGGTGAAGCAGGCCAGAGATACGCATAATTAATCAGCTCTGGCCAACGTATGGTCCCACTCTTATTTTTGTCAGTTCTGGTTCCTGCAAGGTTATCCTGTAAGAAGTTGTCACATATATTATTAGCTGCCATCTCCTGAGGGGACCAGTCTGTTTCCTCCAGAGTGAGGTCTCTTTCATAGATAATTGTTCTGGCTATGGGAGTGTTCTGCCTTGCCTGGGAGACCTTGCTGGTATTGTGGACCCAAGTGAGTAGCCAATGCATTTTAGCAAAAGCAGTTGCTAGTGTTTATCAAACACAGATGGCCGGTCCCCACCCCCAGAGTTCCTGGTGGAAATTCAGAGGAAAGGATAGTTAAGGGGCTGGAGAGATGGCTTAGGGGTTAAGGCGCCTGCCTGTAAAGAGGGCGCATGCATCTGGAGTTCATTTGCAGTGGCTGTAGGCCCTGGCGCGCCCACATTCTCCTTCTCTCTGTCTCCCTCTCTCTGCCTCTCTCTCTCAAATAAATAAATAAAAATAAAAATTAAAAAAAAGAAGAGGAGGAGAGCCAGCAGGCTGGTTCTGAGAGGCAGCTGAGCCTATTACCCTTTTAGAGTTAAAGCTTTATTGGGAGAGTTACTGCACCATGCCAAGGTGGCATGACAGGATCCAAAGCCAGAGAGAGAGGGGATACGAGGGGAGAGGAGACAGGGAGAGGTATTGAGAATCCAAAGAATTTATAAGCTTTCTATAAAGTTTTACTCTATGTGACTCAGCCCATGTGCCAGGAGCCATGGAGGCAAGAGATGACAGAGAAAGAAGACCTCTGACCCTTCCAGGTCTCTAAGTGGAGGGGCTGTGCTGCCAGTTCTCATGGCAGGGGTGTGGGCTTCAGGGGAGGCAGGATGGCACGTAGATATGAGAGTAAAGTTAAAATTCAAGGTTCCGGGCTGGAGAGATGGCTTAGTGGTTAAGGTGCCTGCCTCCTAAGCCTAAGAACGCTGGTTCCAATCTCCAGGTCCCATGATTAGCCAGATGCAAAGTGATGCAAGGGCGCAATGCCGAACTTGACCATAAGGGGGCGCACGTATCTGGATTTCGTTCACAGCAGCTGAGAGACTGCTGGCGCGCCCATTCTCTATCTGTCTCCCTCTACCCTCTCTGTTTCTCTCTGTGTCTCTCTCTTTGTGTATCTCTCTAAAAATAAAAAATAAATAAAAATAAAATAAAATAAAATTCAAGGTTCCTTTCTATCCAGTAGCATGGGGACTCTTAAAGTAACCACAGTTTGGAGTGAGGAATGGCTCAGCAGTTAAAGGTGATGCTTGAAAAACCTACTACCCTGGGTTTGACCCCCATAAAGCCAGAGGCACAAAATGAGGCATGCTTCTGAAGTTTTTTTGCAGCAGCAAAGGGCCCTGGTGTGCTCGTACTCTCTCCCTTTCTCACTCCCTCTCTCTGCTGGCAAATAAATAGGTAATGTGTTTCAAAGGTGACCATATCTTAGCTCACTTTACTTCCTCTCTGTTGCTGTGGAGACGTGACACCCAGCTGTCTGCTCCTGCCATGAGGGAACTTCCCCTCGAAACTGTCAGCCCAAAATAAACCCTTTTCTTCAGGTTTTTTCTTTTTTGGTCCCAAAAAACAAGCAGGTAAATTCTACAGGCAACATGGTTGTCAGCTCCCATGGAGTGGCCCTCAGTACACCCTAACCCTGCCTCCCAGCTGAGACAGTAACAGCTTTTCTGATTGGCTAATAGAGAGCTCCTAAAGAAAACACCATGGGCTGGAGAGATGGCTTAGCAGTTAAGGAATTTGCCTGTGAAGCCTAAGCCTAAGGACCCCGGTTCAATTCTCCAGGTCCCATGTAAGCCAGATGCACAAGGGGGCACATGCATCTGGAGTTTGTTTACAGTGGCTAGAGGCCCTGGCGCTCCCATTCTCACTTTCCCTCTCTCTCTTTCCCTTTCTCTGTCTCTAATAAATAAATAAATAAAATCAAAATTTAAAAAAAAAAAAAAAAGAAAACACCATGTTTATGAGCATCTCTCCAAAGCATATGTGGCTGGGTGGGGCTGGGAGTGTGGCTCAGTTGGTAGAGTGCTTGCCTAGCATACACAAGGCCCTGGGTTCAGTCCCTAATACTGCATAAACCAGGTGTGGTAACATTCACCTGTAATCCCAGGTCTTGGGAAGTGGAGGCAGGAGGAAAGAAATTCAAGATCATTTTCAGCTCTGTGGAGAGTTCAAGGCATGGATCGATTTTCAACTCCAAGAGTCTGGGGCAGTGAGGAGAGGGGACAACACCAGCGGCACTGGACAGGGGACAACACCAACGGCACTGGACAGGGGACAACACCAACGGCACTGGACAGGGGACAACATCAACGGCACTGCAGAGGGGACAACACCAACGGCACAGAGGGGACGGCACTGGACGGGGCGGCACTGGAGCATTTCAACTTCACTGCAGAGGGGACAACACCAACGGCACTGCAGAGGGGACAACACCAACGGCACTGGAGCATTTGGCACTTCACTGCAGAGGGGACAACACCAACGGTGCTGTTGCAGAGGGGACAACACCAATTTAAGATTTAATCACTCACACATAAATGACAGAAAGTAAAGAAATCAAAACACCTCCAAATGGAGACAGAAACAACCACAAACCCTTAAGGGAATGAACTAAAGCTAGAAAAACTTGTTTAAAAGACAGACACCAAGCCTAGTGGGACAAGTAGGGGTGGGGGAAGGAAGATAGAACCCACCAAAACCTGGTTTTCTCAGAAACAAAAAATGTGATGTAGCAATTAAAACAAGTAGAAATGGGTTGAAACGACAGCCCTGACAGTTTGGACTCAAGTTGAAATAAAGGCGGGGCTGGGGGAAATGAACAAAAAAACATCTGGAATGCAGACGTAGACTAACATGTGTTGACCCAAAAGAAGAGCAAAAAAGAGTTCTTTGAATCAGCCAATAGGATGTTGAATTTGGCAAGATGAGGAGAGAAGGTGGTTCTGGCTCTTTGGCCATCTAAAAGGCTGGCAGCTGACGGAGCGGGAGTGTCCAGGGTGGAAGCTGCTGTCCAGTAGAGCAATCAGGATGCTTCTGGGTAGACTGCTGAGTAGCCTTCCATATAGCAGTCTCTCCTCCAGGAGACTGTCCTGTCTCTACCCTGCACAGGACACGTCTACCCATCCCTCCCACTGCCTGTGTCCACAAGTTCTTTCATCCTGAATCCTAAGACCATGCCCTTCCTTCCCCATCCTCTGTTCCTCCTCCTCAGTTAAGCAGAAAATGAAGCTTGGACCATCATCTTCACATAGGGATTCCTGCTAAGATGAAGGCTCCAAGTCGCAGGTGCAGGGTGGGATCTAAGAGCCAGCTTCTTGTCCCAAGTGCTCTAGAGCAAGACTTAAGACACAGCTACCTGATACAGCCAGCCAGCTGAAATAATACCCTTTGACATTCAGCCCCTCACTCACACCTGCCATCTTTTGAGGCCCTTGGCTGCCGTATTGGGCAGAAGAGAGTATGGCATGTTCACCAGCGATGAAAGCTCCATGGAACATCATGGGTAGCTCACGGCCCCCGGGCAGGAGTGGCAGACTGTGCTGCCTGAATTCATATGTTGGATCCATCCTCTTCAGTGTGATGGCGTTGGGAGTTGAAGCCATCGGGTGACTCGACCCTCGGGAATGGGATTGAGACCTTTATGAAAGGGACCCTGGCTCTGTAGCCCTCCTTTCCCCCTGTGAAAGTGCAGTGAGAAACTGTCAGTCTAAAAGCTGGAAGAGGGCTGTTGTTGTTGGCATGTAAAAATGTCCCCCATAGACTCATGTGCTTGAACATGTGGTCCCCAGCTGGTGGTGCTGTCGGGAAGGTTGTTAAACCTTAGGAGGTGGAGCCTTGCTGGAGGAAGTGAGTCCCTGAGGGTGGGCTTGAGGTTTACAGTCCTGTGCACGTGTGTGTGTGTGTGTGTGTGTGTGTGTGTGTGTGTGTGTGTGTGTACAAAGAGTATTATGGTATGCTGTGTTGTGTGTGGTGTATGTACAATATGCAGATGTGTTCATGCCATGTGTATATATGAGGAGGCCAGAGAACTTCCAGTAGCCTTCTTTTTTTTTTTTATTTTGAGAGTGAGAAAGAGGCAGAAAGAGAGAGAAAATGGATGTGCCAGGGCCTTCAGCTGTTGTGAACAAACTCCAAACACACCTACCCCTTGTGTGCATGTGTGACATTGCACATTTGCATTATTGTGTGCGTCTAGCTCCGTGGGACCTGGAGATTTGAACCTCAGTTCTTAGGCTTCACAGGCAAGTGCCTTAACCGCTAAGCCATCTCTCCATCCCAACCAGTACCTTTCTTTATCACAGCTTCCCTATGCCCACAGGTCATCTGGAGCAGCTATTTTCAGTCAGTGAACCCCAGAAGTTCTCCAGTCTCCACCCCTCCACCCCTTGCAGAAGGTTTACATACGTGCATGACCACGTCCAGCTTTGTACATGGGTTCTTGGGGAGTCGAACTCAGGCAGTCTCTGGTCCTCCTAGAGCTTCATCATGCTTAGGTGGTAAGTGCTCTTTAACCCCTGAGCCATTTTACCAGCCTGATTACAAAAGTTTTGACTCTTCTCCCCTGAAAAGGTTAAGGTTTATATTCCCCTTCTCTTGCAAGTGGCTAGATATGATTGTGACTGCACACACAATAAAATACATTTATTCAGTATGGAGTTCTCCAAATTACTCGGTCCTGAGTGTTTCCTGACTCTGTCACAGGTTTAGATTTCAAACTCCAGAGGGCACCTCAAACTCTTTCTACTGTCTTCCCTTTCCTGAGAAAGAAATCATGAAGCACCTCCAGGTGCTGGGGTCAAAGATCATGAAAAGAAATACAGAGGGGCTGGAGAGATGGCTTAGCAGTTAAGGTACTTGCCTACGATGCATAAGGACCCAGGTTCGACTCCCCAGAACCCACATAAGCCAGATACACAAGGTGGTGCATGTGTCTGGAGTTCATTTGCAGTGGCTAGAGGCCCTGGAGCATCCATTCTCTCTCTGTCTCTCTCTCTCTCTCTCTCATGAATAAATAAATAAAATAGTTTTTAAAAATATTTTTAAAAATAAAATAAAATTCAAGGTTCCTTCCTATCCAGTAGCATGGGGACTCTTAAAGTGACCACAGTTTGGAGTGAGGAATGGCTCAGCAGTTAAAGGTGATGCTTGAAAAACCTACTACCCTGGGTTTGACCCCCATAAAGCCAGAGGCACAAAATGAGGCATGCTTCTGAAGTTTGTTTGCAGCAGCAAAGGGCCCTGGTGTGCTCGTACTCTCTCCCTTTCTCACTCCCTCTCTCTGCTGGCAAACAAATAGGTAATATGTTTCAAAGGTGACCATATCTTAGCTCACTTTACTTCCTCTCTGCTGCTGTGGAGACATGACACCCAGCTGTCTGCTCCTGCCATGAGGGAACTTCCCCTCAAAACTGTCAGCCCCAAATAAACCCTTTTCTTCAGGCTTTTTCTTTTTTGGTCCCAAAAACAAGCAGGTAAATTCTACAGGTGACATGGTGGTCAGCTCCCATGGAGTGGCGCTCAGTACACCCTAACCCTGCCTCCCAGCTGAGACAGTAACAGCTTTTCTGATTGGCTAATAGAGAGCTCCTAAAGAAAACACCATGGGCTGGAGAGCTGGCTTAGCAGTTAAGGAATTTGCCTGTGAAGCCTAAGCCTAAGGACCCCGGTTCAATTCTCCAGGTCCCATGTAAGCCAGATGCACAAGGGGGCACACGCATCTGGAGTTTGTTTGCAGTGGCTAGAGGCCCTGGCGCTCCCATTCTCACTTTCCCTCTCTCTCTTTCCCTTTCTCTGTCTCTAATAAATAAATAAATAAAATCAAAATTTAAAAAAAAAAAAAGAAAACACCATGTTTATGAGCATCTCTCCAAAGCATATGTGGCTGGGTGGGGCTGGGAGTGTGGCTTAGTTGGTAGAGTGCTTGCCTAGCATACACAAGGCCCTGGGTTCAGTCCCTAATACTGCATAAACCAGGTGTGGTAACATTCACCTGTAATCCCAGGTCTTGGGAAGTGGAGGCAGGAGGAAAGAAATTGAAGATCATTTTCAGCTCTGTGGAGAGTTCAAGGCATGGATCGATTTTCAACTCCAAGAGCCTGGGGCAGTGAGGAGAGGGGACAACACCAACGGCACTGGACAGGGGACAACACCAACGGCACTGGACAGGGGACAACACCAACGGCACTGGACAGGGAACAACACCAACGGCACCGGACAGGGGACAACACCAACGGCACTGGACAGGGGACACCAACGGCACTGGACAGGGGACAACACCAGCGGCACTGGACAGGGGACACCAACGGCACTGGACAGGGGACAACACCAACGGCACTGGACAGGGGACACACCAACACTGGACAGGGGACACCACGGCACAGGGGACAACACCAACGGCACTGGACAGGGGACACCAACGGCACTGGACAGGGGACAACACCAACGGCACTGCAGAGGGGACAACACCAACGGCACTGGACAGGGGACAACACCAACAGCACTGCAGAGGGGACAACACCAACGGCACTGGACAGGGGACAACACCAACGGCACTGCAGAGGGGACAACACCAACGGCACTGGACAGGGAACAACACCAACGGCACTGGACAGGGGACAACATCAACAGCACTGGACAGGGGACAACACCAATGGCACTGCAGAGGGGACAACACCAACGGCACTGCAGAGGGGACAACACCAACGGCACTGGACAGGGGACAACACCAACGGCACTGCAGAGGGGACAACACCAACGGCACTGCAGAGGGGACAACACCAACGGCACTGAGCATTTCTTCATCGTGGCCAAGTGCTGTTGCCCCAATTTAAGATTTAATCACTCTCACACATAAATGACAGAAAGTAAAGAAATCAAAACACCTCCAAATGGAGACAGAAACAACCACAAACCCTTAAGGGAATGAACTAAAGCTAGAAAAACTTGTTTAAAAGACAGACACCAAGCCTAGTGGGACAAGTAGGGTGGGGGAAGGAAGATAGAACCCACCAAAACCTGGTTTTCTCAGAAACAAAAAATGTGATGTAGCAATTAAAACAAGTAGAAATGGGTTGAAACGACAGCCCTGACAGTTTGGACTCAAGTTGAAATAAGGCGGGGCTGGGGGGAAATGAACAAAAAAACATCTGGAATGCAGACGTAGACTAACATGTGTTGACCCAAAAGAAGAGCAAAAAAGAGTTCTTTGAATCAGCCAATAGGATGTTGAATTTGCCAAGATGAGGAGAGAAGGTGGTTCTGGCTCTTTGGCCATCTAAAAGGCTGGCAGCTGACGGAGCGGGAGTGTCCAGGGTGGAAGCTGCTGTCCAGTAGAGCAATCAGGATGCTTCTGGGTAGACTGCTGAGTAGCCTTCCATATAGCAGTCTCTCCTCCAGGAGACTGTCCTGTCTCTACCCTGCACAGGACACGTCTACCCATCCCTCCCACTGCCTGTGTCCACAAGTTCTTTCATCCTGAATCCTAAGACCATGCCCTTCCTTCCCCATCCTCTGTTCCTCCTCCTCAGTTAAGCAGAAAATGAAGCTTGGACCATCATCTTCACATAGGGATTCCTGCTAAGATGAAGGCTCCAAGTCGCAGGTGCAGGGTGGGATCTAAGAGCCAGCTTCTTGTCCCAAGTGCTCTAGAGCAAGACTTAAGACACAGCTACCTGATACAGCCAGCCAGCTGAAATAATACCCTTTGACATTCAGCCCCTCACTCACACCTGCCATCTTTTGAGGCCCTTGGCTGCCGTATTGGGCAGAAGAGAGTATGGCATGTTCACCAGCGATGAAAGCTCCATGGAACATCATGGGTAGCTCACGGCCCCCTGGCAGGAGTGGCAGACTGTGCTGCCTGAATTCATATGTTGGATCCATCCTCTTCAGTGTGATGGCGTTGGGAGTTGAAGCCATCGGGTGACTCGACCCTCGGGAATGGGATTGAGACCTTTATGAAAGGGACCCTGGGAGCTGTAGCCCTCCTTTCCCCTGTGAAAGTGCAGTGAGAAACTGTCAGTCTAAAAGCTGGAAGAGGGCTGTTGTTGTTGGCATGTAAAAATGTCCCCATAGACTCATGTGCTTGAACATGTGGTCCCCAGCTGGTGGTGCTGTCGGGAAGGTTGTTAAACCTTAGGAGGTGGAGCCTTGCTGGAGGAAGTGAGTCCCTGAGGGTGGGCTTGAGGTTTACAGTCCTGTGTGTGTGTGTGTGTGTGTGTGTGTGTGTGTGTGTGTGTGTGTACAAAGAGTATTATGGTATGCTGTGTTGTGTGTGGTGTATGTACAATATGCAGATGTGTTCATGCCATGTGTATACATGAGGAGGCCAGAGAACTTCCAGTAGCCTTCTTTTTTTTTTTTATTTTGAGAGTGAGAAAGAGGCAGAAAGAGAGAGAAAATGGATGTGCCAGGGCCTTCAGCTGTTGTGAACAAACTCCAAACACACCTACCCCTTGTGTGCATGTGTGACATTGCACATTTGCATTACTGTGCGTCTAGCTCCATGGGACCTGGAGATTTGAACCTCAGTTCTTAGGCTTCACAGGCAAGTGCCTTAACCGCTAAGCCATCTCTCCATCCCAACCAGTACCTTTCTTTATCACAGCTTCCCTATGCCCACAGGTCATCTGGAGCAGCTATTTTCAGTCAGTGAACCCCAGAAGTTCTCCAGTCTCCACCCCTCCACCCCTTGCAGAAGGTTTACATACGTGCATGACCACGTCCAGCTTTGTACATGGGTTCTTGGGGAGTCGAACTCAGGCAGTCTCTGGTCCTCCTAGAGCTTCATCATGCTTAGGTGGTAAGTGCTCTTTAACCCCTGAGCCATTTTTCCAGCCTGATTACAAAAGTTTTGACTCTTCTCCCCTGAAAAGGTTAAGGTTTATATTCCCCTTCTCTTGAAAGTGGCTAGATATGATTGTGACTGCACACACAATAAAATACATTTATTCAGTATGGAGTTCTCCAAATTACTCGGTCCTGAGTGTTTCCTGACTCTGTCACAGGTTTAGATTTCAAACTCCAGAGGGCACCTCAAACTCTTTCTACTGTCTTCCCTTTCCTGAGAAAGAAATCATGAAGCACCTCCAGGTGCTGGGGTCAAAGATCATGAAAAGAAATACAGAGGGGCTGGAGAGATGGCTTAGCAGTTAAGGTACTTGCCTACGATGCATAAGGACCCAGGTTCGACTCCCCAGAACCCACATAAGCCAGATACACAAGGTGGTGCATGTGTCTGGAGTTCATTTGCAGTGGCTAGAGGCCCTGGAGCATCCATTCTCTCTCTCTCTCTCTCTCTCTCTCTCATGAATAAATAAATAAAATAGTTTTTTAAAAGAAAAAATACAGAGGAAATAAGAGACTGCATTGAATTACTACCCTTCTTCCTGCTGAGTACAGATGCTGATCTGAGTTGGGGATATGGCTTAGCAGTTAAGGCGTTTGCCTGTGAAGCCCAAGGACCACAGTTCCATTCCCCAAGACCCACGTAAGTCAGATGAACAAGGGGGCGCATGCATCTGGAGTTCGTTTGCAGTGGCTAGAGGCCATGGCATGCCCATTCTTTCTTTCTCTCTCTCTCTCAAATAAATAATTTTTTTAAAAAGAGATGCTGATCTGAACAACTTACAAAGAAATAAAGCCACAACAAAACAAGGTGATGAGCATTCAGGACTGGGTGCATTGACCTGTGGGCACAGGGGTGCTGACTTCTGGACCTCTGCTTCGTTGGAGAGTCTTCCAAACACTTGTCTAGACTTGAACACTTGGTGCCAAATTAGTCATATAAAGAGATAATTCACTCGTATGTCGCTTAGTCACTACTCCAGGGCCTAGGGGAGATGAGTGGATGTACAAAAGATGGACCAAAATGTTTGCAGTAAGTT
Organism: Orientallactaga sibirica; assembly: GCA_036365145.1. NCBI lineage: Eukaryota > Metazoa > Chordata > Mammalia > Rodentia > Dipodidae > Orientallactaga > Orientallactaga sibirica. The sequence goes on from JAEOAD010000009.1 coordinate 8,790,983, forward strand.
TATTCCTAAGACCCAATGTGATGGTTAGTTTGGACTCTCAACTTGATTGGATTAAGAATCATGCTAGGGAGCTGGAGAGATGGCTCAGCAGTTAAGTCACTTGCCTGCAAAACCCAGTGACCCAAGTTTGATTCCCCAGTACCCACGTAAAACCAGATGCACAAAGAGGCACATGCATCTGGAGTTTGTTTGCAGTAGCTAGAAGTCCTGGTGCACCCATTTTCCCTCTCTCTGACTTTCTCTCTTTCTCTTTTTCTCTCCATGCAAATAAATAAAATGAAAAATAAAAGAATCACCCTAGGGCACTTGTGAGGCACACTTGTGAATGTCTAGCAGAGCGTTCCCAGAGGGGATTGGCTGAGTGGTTGCGAGAGATCTACGCTGAATATATGCAGCACCATATCACAGGCTGGGGGCCCAGATGAAGTAAAAGGGGGACAGGAGGAAGTAAACCATGCGTTGGAATTCTTCTGGATGCTTCTCAATCTGAAGCTGTACCACCAGGACCAGCCAGTGTCTCCATGAATAAAAAACCTCCAGCATTGCAGAGGAAATCTGGAGTTTGAGGAAATGAAGTGGTAAGAGCCCAAGTGCCGGGAGGGTGATGACGCGGATGGGAAAGTCTCCTCGCTACAGACACTAATTGCCCACACCAGGCTGGTGGCAGATAAGGAGTGACGAAGGTGCCAGGATTACTTATGAAGATTTGGCTCCTGTGGCTTTGATAAATTTATTATGAAATAGGCTGCAGAAGCTCAACTCCCCATCGGGAGTTTATGAATTTATTGGGGCTGTGATCACAACTTGAGATGCACTTGAGGTTCTGCCTGGAACTGGATTCAGAAACATCAAGTGTGTGTGTGTGTGTGTGTGTGTGTGTGTGTGTGTGTGTGTAAAAGTTATAAAATCTATGACAACATAGAAAACTCTTTGGAAATAGATCTTACAGGGACTAAGTTAATGAACCCTCTCTTTAAACCCACTCATTTTTCCTCTTTCCAGCCCCTGGGTATGTTAGAAAGGCCCAGCAGGACCCACATCTGTGGATTTAAAGAACATGCTTCCTTCCAGGCCTGGTGGCACAGGTCTGTAATCACAGCTACTCAGATGGTCGAAGCAGGAGAATGGAAAGCTTAAGGCCAGCCTGGGCAACTTCCTGACACTCTGTCTCAAGATAAAACGTCAGAAGAGGTCTAGGATATGACTCAATGTTGCAGTGTCTGCCTAGTGTTCAATCCCCAGAACTACTAAATATATATGCAGCAGAAATTTAGGTTTGACACCAAGAATAGATGGCAAGACCCTATTGCTGAAGACTCCACATACTTGGGCTGCAAGGTCACTGAGAAATCCTGCTGGAGCTGAGCTGAAAGCTTCCTCCATGTGGACCACCTGACAGAAAGCTGGAAAAAGCTATCCTACATGCAGTTCAATGGGACAGAGAGAAAACAGCAGTAAAGATACTCAACAGAGAACACTGCAAGCTTTAAATTTGGCCAGTCAGGCCAAATGAGCCAATGGGTACAATAGTGGCATGTCTGTTATGGCAGAAACCAACTGCTCTCTAATTGGAGGCCTGCTCCACAGGAGAGAATACATCCCTGATACTGAAAACCTACGACAGGGGTAGTCATGAGCCCTAGGGGTGTAATGTCTGCTGCTGTCTGGCTAAATGTATATACTATGCTCACCAAACTGCCCAGTAAGCACTTCTCTTAATATCCACTACTACTTAATATCCACATTCTCCTTTGATCTTCACACACATGGGCACAGGCCACAGGTATCTGCACACACATACCACACCACACATACATACACACACACACACACGTGCAAAAAAGAAAAGCAAAGATTTGGTTTGAACCTACAACATTCAAGACAAAGCACTGAGCATCAAAGTTCTCTGTTTCTGAGCCCTCCTACGCTCCATGTTCTCCATGTTGGGTTGAACCCGCGCTGGTCTCTGTTTTCTTTCCAAGTTCAGTCTTGATGATGCGACTTGAAGCAGGACCCTCCCCAAGCCCCACACAATTGCATTTCCCATCATTCTCCATGAAAATTGCACTCCTGAACGCATGCAATTCCAACTAGTAAGGCTTTCTGCTTCTAACATGTCTTTCTGACTTGACTTGGAGCTTTTGAAAACGTCTTGATTAAATTTGGATCTTCCAAAAATGTCAGTGACTCTGAATGAGGAAGTGTGAATCCGTCACAAGTTTGCCAAGTGTGGGACGCTTCTCCCCATCTCGCGTGACTAAGTCCCGCGTCTTACACAAGTGGGAACGATTTTAGCTGGATGCCTGAGGAAAAACACTTGAAGGAATCAAATCCCATTTCCCTTGCCTTGCAGGCTCACAGTGTCAAGTGGGTAATGTCATACCAGGTCCCTTCAGTCACCTGACCCCGTACGCTCAGGTCTGGCTGTGAGGTCTCAGCTTTCCAGTAGCTGCTTGGCTAGGAAGGCTGAGGACGTCGCAGCCGTGTTGGTGAAGGTAAGTGTGGCTGCTGCCAAGAGAGCTTCTCTGCCTCAAAGTTGTCCGAAAAACTGAAAGATGTTTAGTAGGAAGCAGGTTTAAAAGAAAGGTGTTGGTCTGGAGCGGTGACTCAGCAGTTAAAGGTGCTTACTTACAAAGCCTGATGGCCTGGGTTTGATTCCCCGGTACTCCCTCAGCCAGATGCACAAAGTGGTGCATAATCTAGAGTTCTTTGGCAGTGGCAAGAGGCCCTGACATGCCCATTTCCTCCCTCCCTCTCTCTTTCTCTCTTTCCTTGCAAATAAATAAGTAAATAAGAAAGATGCTGAGACAAATTGTCCTTCAGGGCGAGAGAGCTTTATTCGGAGTTATTAGCATCACGCCACAGGCAAGGTGATGTGGTCCTGAAGTGTGTATGTGGGGACGGGGGGAGACAGGGAGACACAGAGAACAAAGAGAATTTCTTGCTTTTATAGGTTGCTGAGGGGGCACGGGGATTCCACATCTGGTAACTAAGTCTACCTGCTAGGTTTAGGAGCAATGGACAGGAAGTGGGAGATAAAGAAGTGAAGAAAGGGAAGACCTGGCTCAGAAGATGCTCAGGGCTCTTCTGCCATCCTTCACATCAGTGCTGGCCTGCCTGGAAGGTACAGATACACTAGGCTTTGTGAAGGGGTGAGAAGATGCACTGTAGACACTCAGAGCGGGTCCTGAAGAGAGTGGGAGACCCCAGAAAGAGGCAGCAATGCCTCTCACAAGTCCACAGCACTTCAGGGAGCCAGGCAGCAGGGGCCGCCCACATCTAAAGTGGAAGCAGCTTGCAGGGGTGCTGGGAGCGATTTCTCCCAGGTGCCTGACATGAAAGCCTTGCAGAAGACTCCTGCAATGAGGGCGGGGTGGTTCAGGCAGTAAAGTGCTTGTCTTGCAAACACAAGAACCTCAGTTCAATCCCCAGAACCCACATTTAGAAAAAAGAGAGAGAGAGAGAGAGAAGAGGGGCTGGAGAGATGGCTTAGCAGTTAAGGTGCTTGCCAGCAAAGCCAAATGAATCAGCTTGGATTTATCCACATAAAGCCGGATGCACATGGTGGCACATGCATTTGGAGTTTGTTTACAGTGGTTAGAGGCCCTGGAGCCCCATTCTCTCTCTCTCCCTCTCTCTCTCTCTCTCTATCTATCTATCTATCTATCTATCTTTCTATCATCTACTGCCTCTTTCTCTCCCAAATAAATAAATAAAATATTAACAAATAAAAAAGAGTTAGACATGGGGATTCACACTGAGGAGGTGGAGATAAGAGGATCCCTGGGGCTCACCCACCAGCCTATCAAGCACACGTGGTACCTCCAGGCCAATGAGACACCCTGTCTTGCAAAAATAATAAATAAAAGGTGGATGGTTCCTGAAGAATGACAGCAAAGGCTGTCCTCTGGCCTCCACAGGTATGCACACCTGCACACATACATGTGCACCCACAAGCAAAAAGACTCTTCTGGGGCTGGGGAAATGGCTTAGCAGTTAAGGCATTTGCCTGTGAAGCCTAAGGACCCTGGTTTGATTCCCCAGGACCCACATAGGCCAGATGCACAAGGGGGCGCATGCATCTAGAGTTCATTTGCAGTGGCTAGAGGCCCTGGTATGCCCATTCTATCTTTCGCTCTATCTGCTTCTTCCTTTCTCTCTTTCTTTGTCTCTCTCTCTCTCTCTTTCTCTCTCAAATAAATAAAATTTTTTTAAACTCTTCTGATAAGTCTTAGGACACAGGTCATGAACTCTGGACAGGTGATAAGGCTAAAGGGGGTGGAGGGCTTGAAGAATATACATCTGCTGGGGCTGGAGAGATTGCTTAGTGGTTAAGGTGCTTGCCTGTAAAACCTAAGGATACAGGTTCGATTCTCCAGGTCCCACGTAAACCAGATGCACAAGGTGGCTCATGCATCTGGATGGAGTTCATTTGCAGTGGCTAGAAGCCTTGGCAAGCCCATTCTCTCCCTCCCCCTCTCTCTCTCTCTCTAATAAATAAATAAATAAATAAATAAATAAATAAATAAATAAAATTTAAAAATATGTTTTAAAAAAAGAATATACATCTGTCTTTTGGTTTTACCGTGTTTTCCTCAGGAAAAAAAAAAAAAAGGTCTCTAGCAACATCAGCCACATGGGAACAGAATGTAACATAGCGGTGTTACAAGTGGTTGGGCCAAGTCATTAGGGGAGAGGGGCTTTGAAGCTCCCAGCTCTGCTTATGTTAGCTGTGTGACCTTGCGCACATTACTCGGCTCAGTTTTCCCATCTGGAAAATGGGCCTTCCTGAATTTAACATATGTAAAGATCATTGAACAAGCCTAAGCCAAAGCAAGCCCTCCATAAATGACACCTGAGAGAGGAAGGCTTCCAGGAACGCCTCTCTGCGCATGGTGGAGTGACATCTGAGTCCAGAACCTCATCAGTGACACGAGTACATTGAAGTGGGGAAACTGAGGCATGGACCCAGTGTCTCACGAGGCCTGAAGCCCTGAACTGACAAAGCAGCGACTGGCACTGCCGGGGGCTGCAGAGCTGGGGCTTTCCTCACAGCCTCTTCTGTGCTCCAGTGAATTGGTGTGGGTCCTGGGACTTTAGAAGCATGGCACCACTGCCACCTGGTGGGGAGAATGCCACATGGCTGCAGCTCCACTGGAGACAACCAGATAGGAACATCCTGAAAACGGAGGACCCCCACAAAGCAGCCACATTCATGGACACAGCAGGCTCCCCGAGCCCCCTGCAAACGCTGAGGGCACCCCCTCGAGGAGATGGCATTGGACGTGGATGTCTGCAGAGGGTGGACGTGTCACTAGCACAGCAGTGTGTCAGGTCGTCATCAAATCTGCAGCTCTTAGGCAGGATACAGAAAAGTCACAGGGATGGGACCCAGGACAGACAAGTGTTGAAGAGGAAGACACAATAGAAAGATTGAAGTACTGGGCTGGCATAAGTTACTTTACTCATTGCTGTGACCAAATACCTAACAGAGGATGCTGTAGGAGGACTGGTTTATTGTGGTTCATTTTCAGGGGAGTCCATCAAGGTGGGAAGGCATGGCGGCAGGAGTGTGAAGCATCCATCAGTCAGGACAGAGACCAAAGCTGGTACACAGCTCACTTTCTCCCTTTTAATATATATTTTGTTTGTTTATTTATTTATTTATTTATTTATTTATTTATTTATTTATTTGAGAGAGAGTGAGAAACAGGAAGAGAGAGAGTGGGCTTGCCAGGACCTCTAGCCATTGCCAACAAACTCTAGATGCATGCACCACCTTGTGCATCTGGCTTTATATGGGTACTGGGGAATTGAACTAGGGTCCTTAGGCTTTGCAGGCAAGTGCCTTAACCAGCCCTCGCTTTCTCCTTTTTATGTAGCCCAGCCAGTAAGTTGGTGCTGCCCACATTCAGGGTGGCCCTTCCCTCTTCACTTCAACCTTTCTGAAAACACCCTCACAGACTCACCAGATTAGACGGTTCTAAGTCCAATCATGCGGACAATGAAGACTGACCCTCACAGGAGTCAGCTCACCCAAGGGGGTCAGCTCTGGCTTCTGACACTGAAGTGAGGCCCCTTTATCATGTTCCATTTGACCTTTCTTCGCCAACCTGGGCAGAAGAATGTGGGTGAAAGTCTCTAAGGAGATCCAAAGCTGTCTGGACCCAGCTGCGGGTCCCCTCTACCCACCTCACATCAAGGGCAGTGCCACAGGCTGGGCGCACAGTTGTTATTGGGGGTACTTCCCACAATTCCCTTTACCGGAAATGCCCTGCACCCCATACCAGGCCCTGTGGTACCTACTCTAAGAGAAGTTCACGTTCAGCCCCTGTGCAAATGGCATCCTCGGGGCACAGCCTGCACCTTATCACTCGGATGATACCTCTGGGGGGCTTGTGCCCAGCCCCTCAGGCTTCCTCCACCACCCACACAAGTGAGGTGTGGACACAGCCTCCAGACCAAAGTTGACATGTTACATGTAGCCTACAAAATCATGCACAGCTAATCAGAGAATT